>OW028669.1:6425000-7025000 GCA_932294365.1 Diachrysia chrysitis
ATAAGTAGGGTAGATAGGGAAGGGTAGGAAGAGTAGGGTAGGGTAGGGTAGATAGAGTAGTCAGTTGACGGGAGGGAAGCCGCGGGCGCGGCGCGCAAAGCTAGTAATTTGTAAAATTGATCCACAATTGCTGGATATATCACGTAACAAACATACCGTAGAATTAAGAACCCTTTAAATTCCTGACTTTTAAAGTCGGTTAACTACGGAATCACTTGTTAAACATTTTCATTTTTCATCTAAAGAATGTATGTCTATGTACACAATTTCAAAAATGTATCATGAAAACAACGAAACAACACAATAATGCTTGTTGTTTTGTGAGTGTTCGCGCACAAACATCTTAACGGCGCGTGCGCAAGTCGACAAAATATAACACGTTTTAATTACTAAGGCCCGCTTGTACAAGAGTTAAATGCTAACATGAGGTTAAATTCGTAGTTTGATATACAATATTTAAAACAAAACGGTTTACTCACGCATATTCTCGGGATAGGCCGACTAGTTTCAGACTCAATAGGAGTCCCTAATCATGAGCTGACGCGGCAGCTGTGGTGTCGCGAGTCGAACTGATATACAATATTGTCAATTTAATCTCGTGTTAGCAACTAAGTATAAGTTAAGTTTTTCGTGAGAGTGGGCCTAAGAAATTTAGGGTCATCTGACCACAGCCATCGGTGGCCAACGACAGCGACTTAACACAGTTTTATCTATCTACATTATTAAAAAAATTATACATACAGAGGAACATAGAAACTCCTCCTTTTTGGAAGTCGGTTAAAAAATGAATCTCTATTTCTCTTGCGTAAACGGATGGAACAAATTCGTTAATTCTTTTTTTATTGTGTTAATTATTGTCAGGAGAAGAATTTCATAAAATAACAACAAAAAATGTCTTAAAACTCTCACAATCGCCCGGGCGAAGCCGTGGCGGGTAGCTAGTTCATTATATTTATATTTATATTTATTACGCACTTTAGTTACAATGGTTTTTCATTTTTGCAACATTTTTCATTTATTCTCCGCTCCTATTGGTCGTAGCGTGATGTTATATAGCCTATAGCCTTCCCCAATAAACGGACTATCCAATACAAAAAGAATTTTTCAATTCGAACCAGTAGTTCCTGAGATAAGCGCGTTCAAACAAACAAACTCTTCAGCTTTATAATATTAAAAGTATAGATTAATTATTAAAGTATATTAAAATTGGTATTATTCAAGATATTTACAGTTAGCAACAGATATAATAACATTTTACGTTGTTATCGAAAGCGTTTAGTATCATGTGACATAATTATTATCTTTAACGACATAATTTTTATATTAACATGTCTTTGTGAATAAAATAACTGTTACCCAGTAAAATGGGTTGTGGAGGTCAGATAGGCAGTCGCTCTGTAAACTACTGGTATTCAGCTGAATCTGGTGAGACTGGAAGACGACCCCAACATAGCTTGGGAAAAGGCTTTGTAACGCGTATAACTACAGTAGTAAGGCATTAATCTTCCAGGCGACCTCCGTGGTCGAGTGGCGTACACACCGGTTTTCAAGGTGTCGCCAGCTCTGAGGTCCCAGGTTCCATCCAATCGGGTCAGTGTAGAAAACCACTTTTCTACATTGTCTCGGGTCTGGGTGTTTGTGGTACCTTCGTTGTCTCTGAATTCCCTAACTCAAGTGCTTCAGCTACTTACTTTGGTTTCAGAGCAATGTATGTGATGTTGTCCACATTTATTTATTCCAGGTACACCAGAAACTTGGTGGACGCTGGTAACGGAGCCTTCAACATCATGATCTTATGCTGGGGAGCTGGACACGCGTCCGCCATTCATGACCACGCTGACTCCCACTGCTTCATGAAAGTTTTGAGCGGGAGTCTTGAGGAAGTCAGGTAAATATTAATATTATTATATGTATATATTATTATATTATTATAAGACACCAATGTCAAACGGTAAAAGAAAACATCGTGAGGAAACCTGGATTCCAAAAATAGGAATCTGAAATCGCCAATCCGCAATGAGCAAGCGTGGTGATCAATGCTCGTGCCTTCTCTACATGAGAAGAGGCCTGTGCCCAGCAGTGGGTAATTTTTAGGCTGGTATTATTATTATGTATAATTAAAGATTGAACTTAGGGTGCATTACCACTGGAGCGGAGCTATGCGGAATGGGGAGCAGCGGACATTGCTCGAGATCTCCACACTGATGCGGAGTGGAGATTTCGAGCAATGTGCCCAATTCATTATAATACTCACATAGAATATCAATGTCCTTTTGGTGTCCCAGACCTATCAAAATTTCAATTCAATTAAAATTTTGTTGCCAATGGCTCCGTCGGGGTGACGACGATTCTGACCGGATGCAAAAAAATATGTTCAGCAAGGCTTCCTTTTTGTAAATAAGGGCTAATTAAATATTTAATTAAACTATATCACAAATTACAAGCTAGTACTATTAGCCAAGAGGAATCTAGAAAGGACTTTGTAGTAGGAAAAAAGCGATAGAGATAATAGGATATTCATATTTACTGGTCGAGGAAAATCTAAAGGAAATATGTCTAGAGTTACAGAGATTTTGGGGACAATAAAAATATATATGGAGTCTCTTTTAAAATTTCATTAAGATCCGATAATTGTGTTTACTTCAAATCCCAGAAGAGATACGTTTCAGTACTTCAAAAATATCCTTTGAGATACTTATTTATTTGAACCAAATTTGAATACTATTAATACGTGTTACTATCTGCACATAACCTAAGAGGAGTGTCAAAAGGTCTTTGGCCTCCAATGACAATATAAATAAAATAATATTATCGATGTTTTTTTTAAAACAAGTGACGACTTCTCGATACAAGTGGAAGTTTCTCAGATAAACCCCGTGACGTATTTATCGCAAGGCGTTTAACATATAAACAAAATGACGCAAGGGTGTAAATATTTAAGATTAATTTCTAATAATATTTACTTGGATATTGTTGATAATATTACTATGTCATGTTTTATCTAAACCAACATGTTATTACTTTAAAACTAGGATGCGTTTACGTCAAATTAGTTTTTATATTTTTAAATACTTCATTAACAATTTTAAATAATTACAAATTGCACTAAGTGTATATACTGACACTTAGAACAAAACTAAACTCTTAACTAATAAAATCTCTAAAAAAATAGCGTCAAAAAATTCATCCACATCGCTGTCGACTGAAAGTGTACCCAAAAGACTGGCGGCATTGCCACGTTGTATGGCAATGTTTATTCTTTGTCCAAGGTAAAAGCCAGCCCTTGGGTCACGCGAGGAGTCAACAAGACGTTTTTCCAGATCTTTGAATAAAAGGTGTGCACTCGGACCCCAGGGTCCAAGTGTTTTAATAAATATTAGTTATAGTTCCTACTGTCAAACCGTTCATACGGTTTTGTAGGACATATTATATTTATATCCATATTACTGTAGTCCAGTCTTTGAGTAACCTGTTGGTCTAGTGGTTAGTAACCCTGACTGCTACACCGGAGGTCGTTTTTTCGATTCCCATCTAGGAAAAATCTTTGTGTGATGAGCGTGATCATTTGTTCTGTGTCTGAGTGTAATTTATCTACAATATGTATGCATTTAGAAATATACAAGTGTACGACTTTTAAAAACAATTTAGGATAAGTAACGTGACTTAGCCCTGATTTCTGAAAGGGTGATCAATTAAATTTGTCTTCAACTGATCACGACTGTGATTGGTTGACCGAAAGACGGACAACCAATCACAGCGCATAACATAAAGTATGTCAGGTGATTAATTAACCCCCCCCCCCATCCCTAGATCAAGCTGGCCCGAGCCGGCCAAACGAGCAATAAAAATATGGCCTTAAATATTTAAAACTTAGATCCTGATTTTGCTTTATTAATATTGTTAGCAACGCACTAATTCGAGGTCCGAACCCCACAGGGGGTGCCCTTAGTGAACGTTGCTGACGTAGTTAGTTTTTCTATTGCTCTGGCTGGAGGCCCTTAAGCTTCTCGCCAAAAGTCCGGTGAATAAGTCAAAGCCTGCGCTCAGGATAACTGCGTAAAACTCTTAAAAAAAAGTGATTAATTAATTAATTTGATTGTAGAAATGTCACTTGTTTAGTAGGCCTGGCCCCCTAGACAAGTGGCATTTTGACAAGCGTTTACGATGATAGAAATCGCTTAAATGACATTAAATGTATAGAAATGACATTTTGTTTCGATAAGTCACGTGACTAGGACTTGTCACTTCCATACATTTGAGCGATTCGATCAGCGTTATCGCTTGTCGCATTGTCACTTGTCTAAAGGCCCTGGTATTAGAAATTTAAAAACACAAAGGAGAAAATCTGTAAGAATTTGTTTCGAGGTCTTCTGCCTATTATAATATTATAATAATTGCATCTTAAGGTCAAACGCATCGAACATTCTTATCACAAATAACTTACAATGGACGCTTTCAAGTTACTGATAAAGTTCAAACACATTCGTATGGTTTTTATATTCCATTATTGTTTGTTTATTATTCATCATCTTGCTTGTCCTTGAAGAAGCAAAGACATATGAAATTCATCTTCATTTTCTGATGAAATCCTAATCGACTTTTTGTTTTAAACTCGCGCACTAAGGAATTCAATTCGTGTGGAACGTAAGCGAAAAATATAAGTAAACTATCCAAATATGAACTACTTAGTATGAAAAATAAAATTAGTGTCAAACTGAGCGCGCCGTTTTATTAAAACTATCTCAAAACTTAATATTTCCCTAATAATATCGGCACCATCGATTTTTAGTCGTCTGTCGTTGCACCGAAAATCTCTTAAATCAGTAAACGAGCGTAGTATATTCAGCTAAAAATTTGCTTACGCTCAGCACAAGGGACTACTAGCGATGCGCGCGCTCTATGCTTGTCTATGTTTACTCAAAGTGTGAAACCGTTTTCTTTTAAATTTATACAAAAGTTTTTGTAATTAAATACAAATAATCTCTTCTCTGCATGCGATAATGCGTAACAAATAATTAAAATAACAAATGTTTTTATCCTATTTTTGCCATGTAAAGGGTACTAATTAGTTGTTCTTTCTTAGTTGAACAATGATAATTAGAACAGTGATACCGCCTCGTAGTCAGTGAGACACAAAGGCAGAACAAGCTTAGATCACCACGCTCGCTCGAAAATGAATTATGGACAATATGATTTAAAATAGATATTAAAGTAATATACTGCTCAAATCCATTCAACACGAAACGTTAAAAAAATCAAACCAAACTTCCTAATTACCCGAATTAATGAAGCTAAAACTAATTAAAATTAATTAACGAATTTCAGATACGAATGGCCGGAAAATGTTCAATCAGAAGTAGTCAAGGTCAATAATAAAAAATCAAGAAGAAAATGCTGTTCTGAGAGCCAGGATCTGCCCGACAAAGTTTCCGAACTGAACATCGAATGTCAAAGTGACAGCTGTCAGGATGACACCTGTCAGAGTGACAGCTGTCAGAAGAGGCGGGAAGGAGACGATGAAGGCTATGATGCGAAAGACATGACAGTAAGGGGAAGGACAAAAATGGAACTGAACGATGTTTGTTATATTAATGGTTAGTATTTGTTTATTTAGTTGAACTTGTTTGAGAGCCGCTCGTGGCTAAGTGTACAGTACCGTACAGTTTGACTGATAATAAAGGCTGCGCGAGAAAGCTGATGTTTCAATGTGTCAAGTAGGGCTAGATATATTTTATATAATTCCCCATGAGGCTGGCATAAGCACCTTGTTTAAAATAAATATAATAAAAAAAACCCCAACGTAAAAAGAGAAGTGTTATAGGTTTTACATGTCTGTGTGTCTGTCTGTGGCTAACTCAACGAATGGACCGATTATGATGCGGTTTTTTATGTTTGAAAGATAACGAGATCGAGATGGCTCTGCTGTTCTGACATAGAAACTTGTCAGGGGTTTCTTAAATATACACTTAATAGTATTTTTCGTTTACGATATTTTTTTGAGGATTTTTGTTGCTTATGATCTATTTATCGTTTTCCTAGGTCTGTGGTAATAGAATTAAATTTTAATATTAGATTTATTACTTTATGGTCTGTAGGTCAAGGAAAATAGTAACATAATTATTAGAATGCAAACCATGTATTCAGTAATATTTATGGGAGTTCGCCCGCGTAGTATCTGATATAATGGCGTCCTTGATTCATAACTGATACAATGCATTGCGAGTCGATGTATGGGGTATTCCCCGGGAAATGCGACTTACCTATAAATAATTGTGTGGAATGATGTAATTCTTGTAAAAGTTAAAGATAACATTGAAATTTTGAAGTTTGTTAATGATGTAGGTGACATTTTTAAAACTAAAGATACTTTAGAATAAGAACTATTCACTGATGTAAACAATGACGTTAATGTCTAATTTTTTTCTGGAAAAATCTTTATAAACTACTAAAATTTATCACCCTGCAGGTGAATGGAGTATGGACTCTTACTGACTAAAACCATTGAAATACTTTTGATTCCTTTTGTTGTGAACACATATTATAATTCTGAAATAATTTACGATTTTAATTTAAGCGCCTACACTTATTTCAATTTAATTGCATAAACGTTATTTTGCTAATCAAAAGCTACAGGCGCTTGATTTTTTTATTCAATCATGGTTTTTAAGCTTACCAGCGTGTTTTGAAATAGTTTGTTTTATTCTGTTTCATTATTTTCAGATGCCCTAGGCCTCCATCGAGTTGAGAACCCATCTCACGTAGATGGTGCTGTATCTCTACACCTGTATTGCCCCCCATTTGACAGTTGCCGCGTGTTCGATGCGCGAACTGGCAAGCCTACAGAAGTTAAAGTTACTTTCTGGTCCATGTATGGCAAGAAGATTAAGAGGGTATGTATTTAATATGACCCTATTGTTAAGTTCCAAAAAACAGATTGCTAATTTGTTACCCATTATATAAATTATGTAAAATACCAAATGTTATACAACGCGTCGTTTTGCATTCTCGTCAAATTTCAGAAGGCTGTTATAAATGAAATAATTATTCAAAAGAGAAGAGCAATAACTACTTTAGTTATTGCTCTGAGAGACCAAGTGTGACCATTTGACAATTTCGGAATGTCCATTTAGCTTTAAGCAAATATGGATCCATATAGATGTGTTGATCTCTTTTAAATGTAAGAAATTCGCCATAAGAGTGAAGAGCTGAGATATATCGTAATTTGTCTCTAATTTGTACGCTCCCTCAGTCTATGCTTTAGTGATTGCTCTGAGTGTCACCCCGACGACGGAGCCATAAACAACAAAAATTTCAATGAATTGTTTTTTTTCAGGTGTTCGAGTCAATTAATGCAGCAGACAGCCAACAATAAATATACATTACTAGTATTCCAAAATCGATTTGTTAATTAATTTGTAAAAAACCTTAGGTCCAACTGTTGTTAAAAAAAATGAATTAGTATCATTGCATCTATTTTACATTAAGATAATTAGAAGATAGGTTATGGTTAATAAAGCTATTTTTAAAATACTTATGAGTAATCTTTTATAATAGATATAATTCTCGTATATAATTAAAAAGGCACAAATTAAATAAAAATATTTGGCTAAGTGCGAGTTGGATTCGCGCAGGATGGGTTACTATTTTATGGAGCCTCCTGTAATTATAATGGCAACAGAAATACACACTGTGAAAATTTCAACTCTAGCTAAGCACATACCTATTACAGTTCACGAGATTCAGATCGCTGACAGACAGATGGATGGACGGATAACGGAGACTTAGTAATACGGGTCCCGTTGGCACCTTTTGCGTACGGAAACCTAAAAAAGCAGAACAAATAGATATTTCACTCAAATGAAAAGAGGACCGCGATATAATTATCCTTACTAATATTAATGCGAAAGTAACTCTGTCTGTCTGTCGCGCTTTCACGCCAAAACTACTGAACCGATTTATATTAAAATTTGGTACACAGATAGTCTAGAGACTGAGAAAGGATAAAGACTACTTTTAGGATATAGATAACCGACATCTTGTAAACAGTTAGTATTTAATCAATTTTGAGTTTCTGAGACCACTGTACATCCTATCCACTTTTTTTTAACTTTACTGTAAATAATTTTATATTAATAGGTATCCTTGGTTTTGAAGTGAAAAAGTGTGAATAATCACTACAAAAAAAAATACCTAAAAAAAACAATGCTTGCAAGCAGCTTTTCATTCAAATAATGATAAATTTTCATTGATTATTTTATCGTAATTTGATTAAATCTATGATTATCTGTGTCTCTCTTAGAGTATTAATAAGTAAAGTAAAGAGTGCGCTTAACAGAGTATGAACTGTGAGCACCAGTCTATATACGTTAAATCGTAAAATTAGTATCAAACAGAGCGCGCCGTTTTATTAAAACTATTTTAAAACCTAATATTACCCTAATAATATCGAAACCATCGATGCGCGCGCTCTATGCTTGTCTATTTATACTCTAAGGTACCTTTCATCTTGTCTGGCGAGAAATATTCTTTTTATGACCATTAGATTTAAAATTAATATCTAAGTCAATAAGCTAAGTATACTATTATTTATGTCGTTGAAATAATAATAGGTTGTAGGTAAATTATTAAAAAAAACTTTGAATAAAAATGCAAAAAATGAATTAAGATCCTAAAATATATAAATATAATCCAAAGTGTCCTTTTGAAGTGCTCTTATTCGTTGTAAAAATATATTGTTATATATCTGTGGGTTTGATTCCCACTCAGGACAAATATTTGTGTGATAAGCATGACCATTTGTTCTGTGTCTGGGTGTCATTTATTATAATATGTATGTATTTAGAATATTAAAAGTATGTTTATCAGTTGTCTGGTTGCCATAAAATGCTCTGCCTAGTTTGGGATCAGATGGCAGTGTGTGAGTTATCCCAAGATATTAAATTGACACTGTATCTATAATATTATAGAAATTATACAGGATGTAACTGTAATGACCAAAGCATTTGAAATACTAATTCTACCCAAAGAAATAAACAATTGTCTGTGTGTCAATATTGAAGGACCTCACTTATTAAATTTGAGGGTTTTCTATTTGTAAAGAAAGTTGTTCATTTCTTTGCGCAGAAGCAGTATTTCAAATATGGACATGCTTTTTCGTCACATCTGTATACCTGTAAAGTTAGGTACCTATACAGTCTTTAGTGTTAATCACATCCAGGCAGTGACCCCGGTAGCTTAGTTGGTAAAGCGACTGGCGCGTCAAGCCAGTGGTCGCAGGTTCGAGTCCGAGGTTCGAGTTCGAGGTTTAAGTTTTTCCTTCTATTATTTGTATTTAATTACAAGTGCTAAACAAATTAAATATTATTTAAGACCAACTAATTATAAGTTAGTAATAAAAAAAACAAATTTAAAATGCTAATTTGTATATTTATTTACACATTTTTTTAATAAATATTTTTATGAAATTCATAGTTTCTTTAAATTTCTTCGATGCCTTCACAGCTACAATCATTTGCCAATTTTGTAAATTATTTTATAGAAGAGAAAAAACTAACATAAATTATTTCAAATTAATGAAAAAAACATGTAAAGTTTTATAATTAAATATCACAAGGTCAGAAATTAACAAGGGCTTACATTTTAGTAGCCAAATAAATAAAGAATCAGATGTCCGCAAAATTGGCAAGATCCAACAAAACATTATAGGCTCAGCCCAATTGTAACAAGAAGTAATAAATAATTCACTGAAAGTGTAATTTATTTAGGTATTTTTACTGTTTACAACTCAAAGTTCAAAGCTTGTTTGAGTTCCTCATCAAATTGGCTCCAAGGGATGAAGACCTTCAGTCCATCGTAGTTCTCTGAAATCTGGATGTTGTTCCTGACGCATCCAACGTTGCAGGCGAAGTCACATGTCTTCGTTGTAGGGTTGAACTGTAAACCTTCAGAGCAGACGACCAAGACCTGCTTGCCACCATCACAGACCCAGTATTTGTCGCAGTCAGCATGTGCCCAAGGCAATACATTGCATTCATCTTCGCAAATGTTGGTGGGATCGTTACCCCCTGGTGTGTCATCAATGTCGTCTCCTGGCGTGGGAATGGTGACAACTGGTGGGCTAGTTACAGTTACAACTCCTACTGTAGTGGTTGGTACTGCGGCAGTGGTAGTTACCGCTGGGGCAGCGGTGGTGTTTACTGGGGCAGGGGTAGTGGGTGCTGGGGCTGCGGTAGTGGTTGCAGGGGCAGCGGTGGTGTTAACTGGAGCAGCGGTAGTGGGTGCTGGGGCAGCAGTGGTGTTTGCTGGAGCAGCGGTAGTGGGTACAGGGGCTGCGGTAGTTGTTGCAGGGGCAGCAGTAGTGTTTGCAGGGGCAGCGGTAGTAGGCGCTGGGGCAGGGGCAGCGGTAGTAGGAGCTGGGACAGGAGCAGCTGTAGTAGGAGCTGGGGTAGGGGCAGCTGTAGTGGGAGCAGGGGCAGCGGTAGTAGGTGCTGGGGCAGCGGTAGTGGGAGCTGGTGCAGGGGCAGAGGTAGAAGGCGCTGGGGCAGCGGTAGTGGGAGCTGGGGCAGGAGCAGCGGTAGAAGGCGCTGGGGCAGCTGTAGTGGGAGCTGGCGCAGGGGCAGCTGTAGTGGGAGCTGGCGCAGGGGCAGCGGTTGTAGGCGCTGGGGCAGCGGTAGTGGGAGCTGGGGCAGAAGTCGATGTAGCTCCACATCCGGGAGAATCAGTGCTGTCAGAGCCGCAGTCGAATACTTGGCAGCCAGCAACCAATGGAGACTCACATGACTGAAAGAGAGTGGAAAATAATTAGATAATAAAACACGAAGATAGATAGATTCTAAGAAGATTTTAAACTTCTAGGTATTTAAAGAACCAATCTCAAATTTTTATTTTGAAAAATGTGTTTTAATTCTGCCTTGCCTTTTCCCAAGCTATGTTGCATCCTAAAAAAACTTAAAATTTGTAAGCTATGTAAACGTATTTACATGGAGCGACTCGCTGACCTCTACAACCTATTTTACTGGGTAACTGGGACTTTTTATCGTCTATAAATTTTATTTTCCTTTCATTAATATTTAGTTAGTAAATAATATAAGTAATTAATATTAATTACTTGGAATTGATAAAGATCGAACCGCATACGCGGTAAGCTTTGATTTAATAGATAGTTATCAGATTCCTAATTAGATCGATAAATAATTATTTTCAATGAAAGCCAATATAAATATGGATGGAATATTAAATTCTATTTATTATTAAATAGTTTGGACTGGGGATAACATTTCAACGTAAGTTGGTGCCTGTTAAAGTGCATCTGTTTGACAAAGTGATAAAATATCTCGTGCAATGTAATCCAAATTTAATCAGAAGGATTTTATTCACCTGAAGGTATTTGTAGATTAACAATGACTACTCGCTCTTAAGTTTGACAATATTTCAATACTAGCTGTCCCCCGCGACTTTGTTCGCGTGTTTTAGTTTCAACGGTTTTTCATTTTTGCAACACTTTTCATTTATGCTCCCCTCCTATTGGTCGTAGCGTGATGTTATAGCCTTCCTCAATTAACGGACTATCCAATACAAAAAGAATTTTTCAATTCGAACCAGTAGTTCCTGAGATAAGCGCGTTCAAACAAACAAACAAACTCTTCAGCTTTATAATATTATAGTATAGATGATTTTTAATCTTACACTTGACTTTGCTCATTTTATTCAGCATTCACAGATTTGATGGAACTAAACTCTTATAATCAACAATTTAATTCGCAAACAGACGACCCAAAGCACGGATGGGTCTCATGAGATTTGGCTGGTCGTTGATCAAAGCTGGCAAGCGACATGTGACTACAGCTTATTAACGGACTTCCAAAAAGGAGAAAATTCCGTGTATTTAAGTTTTTAACCACCATTGATTCGTGCAATCTGAAAATCCAGACGTAATTTGGGAAAAGGCTAAGAGAAATAATGAATGGTAATGGTTATCTACCCAAGTAACCAAAGACATAACTTTTACTATTCGACATTGTGCTAGTTACAATCTAAATGATTTATCATCTTACCTGGGTGGAAGGACTGAAGTGAAGGCCAGCAGGGCAAGGCATGGGGATAGTCTGTCCATGGACGCACTGGTAGTATTGCCCGCAGTCGCTCTCGTGGGGCAGGAGGTGGTTGATGCTGGAGTCTGCTGGGCAGCCATTGGGAAGGGGTTCCCACTCGATGACGTCACCAGGACAGTTTCCGTTGCAGACGTCCTCTACGCTTTCCTGGCTTTCGCTCTCGCCGCCGGGCAAAGTGCAGTTTACGTTGACGATATGGTCGCATTCCTGTAAAAGAATTTAAAATTGAATTAAAATGTGTAAGGCTATTATTTAGATGATTAGTTCTCATTATTTTTGAATTCATCATTTTTTTTTCTTAAATAAATAAAGAAAATTGTGTTAATTTATTTATCCTAACCTATATAATAGAACACTATTCCTTTTCCATCGACTTTGGAAACTGGATAAAGTCTTTAAAGGCAGAAATAAATGTAAGTATAGAAATATGAAAATATACACACTAATCTTAGAGGACACAATAAGAAAGTACACGGAGAGAATAAAATTAACAAACTGGGTGTTCTTTGTGCATGTGATTAGAATGTTTGTAAAACCCCCTGCGACACATGGATTAAATTCCTTAGTTCAGTCGTTTAAAAATGAAAAAAAATGACCAAACTAATATTTTGGTTTAAATGGATTATTAAGTAATGGCATTCAATACCCTGAAAGCACACTTGCCAAAAGAACTTGAATATTGGACCTAGATGATTACCCTAAGGCATGCCATACTATTAGGTAATGTTTTAGAATGACAAAATTATAACTTTGCAGACAGGGAGAGAGTATCTCATGGCATTTGTAGAGTACTGTATACAGCCAATATCAAGACAATATCAGTTTCTATAAATAATATTATTCAAAGGTAAATAAAATACTGAATACAGATATTATCTATCTGTATAGCATCATCCCTGAAGCAATACTTAAGCATAATTGCCGACCTCCGTGGTCGAGTGGCGTACACACCGGTTTTCAAGGTGTCGCCAGCTCTGAGGTCCCGGGTTCGATCCCGGGCCGGGCCAATGTAGAAAAAGCACTTTTCTACATTGTCTCGGGTTTGGGTGTTTGTGGTACCTTCGTTGTCTGAATTCCATAACACAAGTGCTTTAGCTACTTACTTTGGGTTCAGAACAATGTATGTGATGTTGTCCACATTTATTTATTTTATTATAATTCCAAAAATCTTGCTTTCTCAGTAAGAATAATTCGCAATTTTTCTTTGCACGGATATACTTGTACTTCAAAGTCAACGTCAATGATTTATTGCGTACTCAAGTCTCTATCTGTTTTACAATTAATTTTTAGTCGTTATCATAATTATATCTCGCATTATATCAGTAAGTGTCTTATATTTTAAGTCAGATAATAATCAATAAGTACTACGTTATTTTTCGGTGTGCGATAAATGTATTGTAATCGAAATCGATCCCATTGTTATCAGATTTGTAATGTCTGTAAACTACTGTTTAAAAACCCATTTGTTATTTATCTTAAATTTTAAGTAATTAAACACAATCATGTAAAGTTGTTTTTTATTGTTTCCTATATTTCGTCAGACTTGGTATTTCTGAGTCATTATTGCGTTGTAATCTCAAGATTATTTGAGAAAATTCTCTATACAATGTATCCTGCTTAGTTCTATGATATTTGCCTCGTGAACAGAAAGTTCACGAGGCAAATATCATAGAAAATTTAATTATTTAATTATTTAGGATCTTGTTAATTAAACTGCATTTTCCAAAAATATAATCCTTTTTAATTTTTCTAATTCCTTTACTTATCTTTTTGCTTTTCTAGCTCCAAATATTTTTTCATTTTTCGGGATTACAAAGATAATGATTTTGAAAAAAGATGTCTTAGTGTTTAAATATTCCTTGCTAATCGGTAATCTTAAACTTTCTCTGTATGAAAAGAGATTGTTTCAACAAGGAAAGTTATAGGCTGGTATTTTCTTATTGGCAAATTCAAGAGTCTATACATTATTTTCATTGTCTATTACTATGATATTACTATGACCAATAGCTATTCCTAATTCATGTAGTACCAACTCTATTATCATTGCTGCCTTATTAGATTAAAAAATGATTAAAAGCATCATCAATAATGTTCTGACGCAAAACAAAAGAATGCCGAATTCAATCTATCATCAAAACAGTTTCCTGTTTCGATAAATTGTTTTTATATCACAATTACGATGTTTATCTATGTTTTATTATAAAAGAAATCTATCAATAGTTTTGATTTAATCTGTTCATAGAAAACATATTTATCACACTACAATAATAGTTAATGATCTGATTAGATTATTTTATGTTTACGTAGCTACCGCAGTTGACAGATATGGTGTTTGTCGCATTAAAACACCAGAAAAATAACGTACTGAAGGTGGATTTAATATATTTAAGGATAATATTAAATTAAATAGTTTTTATGCAATTTGTATATTAAGTATAGTAACAAAGATAAATGTAGATAAAACAAAAGATGTAAAACAGTGTAAATTTTAAATGAAACAAATGTGTACAAAAATTACTACACTAAAGTCAACAGTTTTAAGCTCTAACCATACAGAGGCGGAGGCAGCGCTGAAAACCTTAACTATTTTAGTCATTCCGACGCTTTGTTCAACTCTGAATATTTAGAAAATAATTGAATGGAATAAAAATACTATTTGAAAGGATCTAATCTTGACTATTTCATATGAATGCTAGCGAAGATGAACAAAAAGTTCCAGGGTTCCATGTTACACTCTATACATGCCCAAGAGACAGTATTCCAAATTTCCAAGTTTTTAGGTTAAGAATTTCTTACCATTCACAAGTAACACAAACAAAAGCCCTAAAATTACCTTTCTTGTACTTTTTTCTAAAAAGACGTTTGTATTTTGAACTGACCTGAAGTTCAAAGCTGAAGTGGGTGCCGGCAGCACAACGCCTCTCAACCAAGTTTCCGTGGACGCACTGGTAGTATTTGTCGCACCGGGTTCCGTGGGGCACGAGGTAGTGGATGTCGAAGTTAGCTGGGCATCCATTGTCGAGGAGGTCTCCAATGTCAATTTCTTCGTCGCTATCTACGTTCCCTTCAGTCACTGGGGGAGGGGGGCTGATTTCACCATCGCAGTCAACGTTGTAAGGGAAGTCGCAGTTCTGTGGACAAGAATGGATGATTTTAAGAAAAAAATAATCCTCAAAAAGGGCCAAGAAAATTGTCGCTAAGCCATGAGAAGCTTAATAATCCCAAAAAATGAGGCAGTATAAGCAATTTTGTTCATGTTTTTAAAGTAGGTAATCAAACTTCACAAAGCAAACTTTGTTTTAGTGTAAAGCCCTTCAGTAGATATACTAGAAGTGCTATTCAAAATAGGCACTAACACTATTTTTGCCAAAAGGTCTTACAAAAGAATTCTAATTGATCAAAACTTTAGATTATTAAAAAAATACTAACCTGAATCAAGGGATTGAAGAAGGTTCCTTCGGGACACCTCTGCTCAAAGGTCTGGCCATTTGAGCACTGGTAGTACAAGTTGCAGTACTTGTCATGAGGAATTAGCAAATTGATGCTGTAGTCAGCTGGGCAGCCGTTTTCCAACAATTCGCAGGTCGGAGGCCAAACTGGAGATGAAGTGGATGCAGCGACTGTGGTACCGGCGGGGGTTGTAGCCGCAGGAGTAGTAGCGGCTTGGGTAGTTGTTGGGGCCTGGGTAGTGGTCGGGGCCTGGGTAGTAGTTGGGGCCTGGGTGGTTGTTGGGGCCTGGGTGGTAGTTGGGGCCTGGGTGGTTGTTGGGGCCTGGGTGGTAGTTGGGGCCTGGGTAGTTGTTGGGGCCTGGGTAGTAGTTGGGGCCTGGGTGGTTGTTGGGGCTTGGGTGGTAGTTGGGGCCTGGGTGGTTGTTGGGGCCTGGGTGGTTGTTGGGGCCTGGGTAGTAGTCGGGGCCTGGGTAGTAGTAGGGGCCTGGGTGGTTGTTGGGGCCTGGGTAGTTTCAGGGGCAGCGGTTGTGGGGGCTCCCGGCAAGGTGCAGCCGGCTACAGCGGCGTGGACACAAGTCTGTGGAATAGAGATAAAAGATTTATTAATTAATTGTTTTGTTCATTTACCTATTTAGAATCAATACAGTACATTTATTTTTTCTGCGCTGAACCTGCTTTATGCATACAAATACGATATATTTCATTATAAAACTAACTTTTTCCCGCGATTCCGTTTGCTTAGAACCTCGAAAACCAAACTACTCAATAAGAGCCTTCATCACTACAGAAAACCTTGTTACGTTTTTTAGTTTTTTTATCTATCGGTCAAGCAGTTTCTATTAAGATTTAAAAAATCACACAAACCTGTGCGGAAAACAAGAACTCAGTGCCAGGAGCACAAATTCTCGGTTCAATGAACTTTAGACCATATTCGCAGTAGTAGAACTTGGCACAATCGTATTCATGAGGTAACAAGAAGTGCTGTTCAGCTGGTGGGCAGTCTGGATGAGGCTCATGAAGAGCGGGAATCTTCTCGTAGTCTGAGGAGTCGGGGCGAGCTTGAACAAGCCCTAAGGCCGTCAAGAAAAGTAGGGTCTCTGGAAATAGAAAAATCTATATTAATAAAACACTCAAGAAGGTAGCGGAGACACTGAAAATTGATCTGATATTAACTAAGACGGTGATCTGATCCCTCGGATTCTGAGAGAATCTGTTGTCAAGTCTGATTGGTTGACCAAAAGACTAACAACCAATCACAGAGATTGACATGTCATTTGACAGTTGATTAAATACTCCTTCAAAAACCGGTGGTTAAGTTTCTGCCTGTGAAATCTAATGATGCATTTTATCTTCGCATAATGCTATATCATGTTTGTATAATAACTTTCGTGAGGAGTATTCATATTTATTTAAAACAAACGGTTTACTCACGTATATTTTCGGGATCGCCCGACTAGTTTCAGACTCAATAGGAGTCCCTAATCATGAGCTGACGCGGCGGCGGTGGTGTCGCGAGTCGAACGCAGTTCGACGATCGCGAACGTATATATCACGTATATTTTCGGCGATCCCAAAAATATACGTGAGTAAACCGTTTGTTTTAAATAAGCTAAGTATATCATGTGTTTTTACTCATATAAATGTCTATAATATTATAATAGAATAAACGGATAATGTAAAAATTTACTGTACGAATATCAGAGTGGTACCTATATGTCCACGCCAATAACTACTGTGGGCTACGTGCCGGGGATTCGATTCCTGTATGGTTAAATATAGGTAAAATCTGCTACTGCATGTGGTATATTGCAAATGGATAACTTTATATTAAAACTAAGTACTCATTAAAGGTATGATCTTGAAAAATAGTCATGAAAAAAACGCTTCAGCAAACCCGTTCAGGGTTATCCGCGAATATATTTATTTTAACAATCAGTAAACGGAAATTATTTAATTCGATAACTCTACGCGATAAAACTAAGCTTTGTTATTTATCTTTTTACCTTATATTTATCATACATATGCAATTAATATTAAAGACACTATTATCCATTGATTTCTATTATTTTCCGACAGCAACATAGGGCTTAAAGTCATAAAATTAATGATTGTGATTATTTTTGTGCCTTGACATATTTTTATATTGCGAATGACGTAAAAACCTCTATTATTAATAATATTCAAAGGTTTTTACACATAAATGTAAAAATTAACTAGCTCTAATGAAATTTATATGGGACCTCCTTCGTAGTATGCCCTATCCCTGACAAAAAATATGTTTGAAATCGATTTAGAATTACCTGAGACATTGCGTAACAAACAAACAAAAAAAAACGATGCAATTGAGAAAAAATACAAAGGTCCGTCTTGAAAGAACGAGGGTCTTTTTTTACAGTCGGTTAAAAATAAGCAAAATCGAGGGATTTAATCCACTATCCTCAGACTATACTGAAATATGGCGTATTTCAACACAATATAAATAATACGTCATTAGGTATCTTACCTACTATCAAAAGTAATGATTACTTATCTATTACTCATATATACCTGGTTCTTATATTCAAGAAATTCGTTTTGCTCACGATTGGTAGAATTTTCTAAGCGAAACGAAAGAAATTCGACCGTCCGTTAGCACAGCAAATCGTTTCTTTAATATAGGAACTGGTCATTAGTGAACAATCTATACTATATATATATTAATATTATAAAGCTGAAGAGTTTGTTTGAACGCGCTAATCTCAGGAACTACTGGTTCGAATTGAAAAATTCTTTTTGTATTGGATAGTCCGTTTATTGAGGAAGGCTATAGGCTATATAACATCACGTTACGACCAATAGGAGCGGAGCATACATGACAAATGTTGCAAAAATGAACAGAAACCGTTAAAACTAAAACACGCGATCAAAGTCGCGGGGGACAGTACTTTGATAAAATGGGAAATATATTATTATATTTAGTTTCCATAATTAGCTCGTGTTATTCAATGTGCTCGTACAATAATCATTTTCTATCACTATGTATTTAATTAAGTGTCGGTTTCAGTTGTAATAATAACATTATATTGAAATGTTTGACAAACTCACTGAAAATAATGATTTTGAACAAATAAAATATCCTTTATACAAATGTCTGATTACTATTTAGGTAATTACTTTTTTTTCCGATTTATAAAATCCAAAGAATTTTCTATAATTAACAAGAATAAGTAGATAATTCTTATTTAGTAACGTAATAAAGATAACGAATTTAATTAAACTATTTTAAACGGATTAATTCATAGTTTTATTATTATTAAAACGCGTTATATTTTTATAAAAACGAACTTTGCAAAATAAAATTACATTTAAATAACAAAATCTGTGCTTAATTATTTGTTTTTTGGCAATATTTCCTCAATATAAAATTATCAATATATTTGTATAGTATCCGCATAAAATAGTATTTTTAATGACTCGCGTAAATCTTTTTTGATAAATTATTATTAATTATAATAATAAACAATTAAAACTCACTTATCATAACTTGCTTTGGTGGTTATTATTTTCACTTCACGAATTACAAACCACTAATTTGATATAACTTAATTTGGTTATTTAAATGTAATATATACCCGTATCTACAAAGATAAGGCTTGATAAAATTATGATTAAAACAACGAATTTTGTTGTAAACATAATATGATACATTTTAGGGTTCCTTGCGAATTAATAAAAGCTCTTTTAACGGATTTCACACCGGTTTTTCAAGTATCGCCAGCGCTGTGGTCCTGGTATCGATCCCCGGACGGGTCAATGTAGAAAAACCAGTTTTCTATATACTTAGTCTCGGATCTGGGTGTGTGTGGTACCTTCGTTGTCTCTGATTCCATAACACAAGTGCATTAGCTACTTACTTTTGGTTCATTTACTAGCTGTCCCCCGCGACTTCGTCCGCGTGTTTTACTTTCATGGGTTACGTGTGTTTTGAGCGAAACCCTTTTATTCTTTTTCTAAAATAAAAGTACATATGAATAATATAACTTCAGCCTATAACCTCAGAAGTAAATAATATTTTATCCGTTTTTGCAACATTTTTCATTGATGCTCCGCTCCTATTAATCGTAACTTGATGTTATATAGCCTATAACCTTCCTCAATAAACGGACTATTCAATACAAAAAGAAAACAAACTCTTCAGCTTTATAATAGTAAAATAAATTGTATAGATCTATTGTTAACAACATGATGACCAATTCAATTTTAATATCCGTTCTTAAGATTATGAACAAATATTACACACCGTGTACATATTTTTTCTTTTGTCACGTAAACAAAATATTAAGATACTGTGAATGGAAACTTCGTGTGACTGATTAATTACTGACTTTTTTAATTAATATAATAATAATATCTTGGGACATCTCACACACTGTCATCTGATCCCAAACTAGGCAGAGCCTGTGCTATGGCAACCAGACAACTGATAAACATACTTATATATTTCTAAATGCATACATATTATAGATAAATTACACCCAGACACAGAACAAATGATCGTGCTCATCACACAAAGATTCGTCCTGGGTGGGAATCGAACCCACGACCTCAGGTTTAGCAGTCAGGGTCACTAACCACTAGACCAACAGGCCCGTCAAAAATTAAACGCACTAAGATTTTTAATCCTTGTGTTGAGTTCCACAAACATTCAAATCACATGCACAAAGAACATCTAGACTTAGAACAAGCATCTGTATCACACAAATGTTTGTCCCATGGGATCGAACCCGCAGCACGTCGCGAACAGAGGTAATTAGCGTGATGATTTATACCACTCAGCTATCCGTAAAGTCGAAGTTTTGCTACTTTTATCTTAATCTTTGTATAAAGAATTCAACCTCATAATACAGACTTCTAATCCTTCCTTTTCAGTTCATGCTTTGCGACTGTGGAATGCGAGGAAGTGCATTACAGGCGGAAGCCTAACGTACAGGATACCTTCTCAATCTATTTCACTTGTTAAGAAGGGTCACAGCTTTCGAGGAATTGGTAAAATAGCATATATTGCTGTCGAACACATGCGACCTACCCCTGTAAAGTGCGTAAGGGACAGCTGCAGCTCAGGCTGATTATACCTACAAAATTCTTGACAGAAGACGTTTCGTAGTCCACCGTTTTTTTCTCCAAAACTGCACTGCTCCAAGCTCCAAGTAATTTTTGCATCAAAATTTAGAGGAATTATATCGCTCTGCTTCTATTATTTTCTTTTTATTAAAATCCTTTTAAATTTGTCTGATAGTCGTCGGAAAATGGCGGTAAAAATGGGCGTTTTTGTAGGGTCATATTTATAGGTCTATATTTAGATGTTTGAAAAAACGAAATAATAGTTGCACGCATTGAGTAAACCTGGATCTTTTAGGAAAAAATCATTGCTCTAGAAGTAATTTCGACTAAAAAAAATAGCGGAGTACGTTTATAATTATATAGAAAGAACAAGTTGCATCTCCTCTTAAGCGACTTGTATGGGAACATTTGTGAATCTCTCCATTGCGTTTACAATGAGAAATTATTTGTTTCAAAGCGAGAGCAATCCAACGTCGTAATGTCTTAATCTTTTATAAACTCAGAGTATACATAGACAAGCATAGAGTGCGCGTATCTATAGTAGAGGCCGTTGTACCGAACGTAAGCATATTATAAATGTATATAAATGTCAAATTTTCGCTGTAATTATTTTTCTTTAATCCATTATGTTTATCTTAAATATTTACAAACTTAACTATATATACACTTTAAACAAAACTAAACTTAACTAATAAAATCTCAAAAAAATAGCGTCAAAAAATTCATCCACGTCGCTGTCGACTGGAAGTGTACCCAAAAGGCTGGCGGTATTGCCACGTTGTATGGCAATGCTAATTCTTTGTCCAAGGTAAAAGCCGCTGTAATTACTACAATCGTTACCTTATTAATGTGATTTTCCGTGCGACGACAGACGTTTTTATACGAAAACATCGATAGTTCCTATATTATTAGAGTAATATTAGTTTTTTGTTATGGTTTTGTAATAGTTATAATAAAACCTCCCGCTCTGTTTTATTTGTTTATACTGCAGCTCAAAGTTCATCATACTCTGTTAGGCTCATTCTATAGTATTTTTTTTTGTGTCCTGAAGTTATAACTATACAGAACCATTTCGTAATACGCCTTAATTTTATTTATAAGAGGATTGCTCGATTCTATTGAATTTGTACAGTTATTGATACTGTTCATATCTATCTACACGTTATAAATTAATTAAACGGAAATGAATCAATAGATTAACTTTCAAATATTGACATTTTAATACCTTTTAAGATATAGTAAGTAGAAATTTCAGGAAATTGGTAAATCTGTTCCAAAAACTATAGATTAGTATCTGCTTCCCGCGGCTTTGCCCGCGTGGATGTCGGGTATCGCGGCAAATAGTAGCCTATGTACTTTCTCAGGCTCTAGACTATCTGTGTACTGAATTTCATTTAAATCGGTTCTGTAGTTTTAGCGTGAAAGCGCGACAGAGAGTGTCTCTCTCTGTCGCGCTTTCAAGACAGAGACAGACAAGACAGAGACAGAGTTACTTTCGCATTTATAATATTAGTAAGGATTATGTCATAATATTTAATTTTGTATTAATAAAAACTTTATTATAAAATCTCCATTCTAACCAAAGAATACCTAACTACCCAGTAAAACGATTTTGACGACTTCCGTGGTCGAGTGGCGTGCACACCGGTTTTCAAGGTGTCGCCAGCTCTGAGGTCCCGGGTTCGATCCCCGGCCGGGTCACTTTTCTACATTGTCTCGGGTTTGGGTGTTTGTGGTACCTTCGTTGTCTCTGAATTCCATAATACAAGTGCTTTAGCTACTTACTTTGGGTTCAGAACAATGTATGTGATGTTGTCCACATAAAAAAAAAAAAATTGGCTGTGGAGATCAGATAGGCAGTCGCTCTGTAAAATATGGTATTCAGCTGAATCCTTTCGGTGAGACTGGAAGCCTAAATTTGGAAAGATTTTATGTAACTGGGAAACCTGTTATGCTAAAATTTTACCCATCCACGGACCAGGCAGCGAGCGCGGCTTAACCTTTATTGACGTTCAAACCGTACGGCTTACACTTAGGCACTTCAAAGCCTTTCCAAAGTTACATAAAATATTTTTTATTCCGTTGAACTTGCACAAAGCACTGTGACGAAAACTGTCGATTTTTCCACCATTCAGAAATAACCGCTCTAGACTTTTGGTTGCCTTCTCACGTTGACCGCAACTTCAAAGCTCCATTAGTTTTCTCCAGTTATTTACAGCCAAACGCCTTGTTGATACTTCGCGCGACCCAAGGGCTGGCTTTTACCTTGGACAGAGGATAAGCATTGCCATACAACGTGGCAATGCCGCCAGCCTTTTGGGAACACTCCCAGTGGACAGCGATGTGGATGATTTTTTTAAGCCATATTTTAGGTTTATATTTTAATTAGATTATTTTATTATTTACCAATAAGAACGGTCGTTTTTTTCCAGAGGTCATTATCCGTTATCTGTAAAGCAATTCAATCACTACACCTGTCACATTTCAACATAATAAAATCAGATTTCATCACTAAATGAGACAGTATTTTACAATGGTGTACAAACGTAATTTGCTATTAAGTATATCGAAAGTAAATATTTGCACCATAAATTATTTGGTATTTTAGGATGGTATCTTAAACTAAGTAATAGATAAAAAAGTAATACACAGTATAAATAATCATGCTCATCACATAAAGATTTATTCTGGATGGGAATCGAACCCAAAACCTCCGGTTTAGCATTATTATTTATTTATTTTTGAAGAGATCTACGCAGTTATTCTGAGCGCAGGCTTTGACTGCTTCACCGGACTTTTGGCGAGAACCTTAATGGCCTCCAGCCAGAGCAATAGAAAAACTAACTACGTTAGCAACGTTCACTAAGGGCATCCCCTGTGGGGTTCGGACCTCGACTTAGTGCGTTGCTAACAATCTTAATAAAGCAAAAACAGCAAGGGAGGGCTGGATCTAAGTTTTTATTATTTAGGGACATATTTTTATTTCGGTTTCGCAGTCAGGGCCACTAACCACTAGATCAACAGGCCAGTCCTACTATGTAAATAAGTAATAACAATAATAAAAAAATGTGGACAACATCACATACATTGCTCTGAACCCAAAGTACGTAGCTAAAGCACTTGTGTTATAGAATTCAGAGAAAAAGAAGGTACCACAAACACCTAGACCCGAGACAATGCAGAAAAGTGGTTTTCTACATTGACCCGGCCGGGGATCGAACCCGGGACCTCAGAGCTGGCGACACCTTGAAAACCGGTGTGTACGCCACTCGACCATGGAGGTCGTCACTGGATGATCATCCTTCCACGATTCAACCGCGGCAAGCGTAGTTTAACCTTCTTGATCAATCCGTCCGGTAATTTCCCTGATTGTCACAAATGCGACATTGAAATATTATGTTTTCTAAGCATTGTGTGTCATTTAAGGCATTTTACCTAACTGAATGGAACCAAAGATAACCTATTTAGATATGTGTTTATGATTTTATGACTCTACTTTATTGAATCTTTATTATATTTTGTTTCACTACATTGTAAATATTTAATCCTTACTAATATTATAAATGTGAAAGGTAATCTGTCTGTTTGTCTGTCGCGCTTTCACGACAAAACTACTGAACCAATTTAAATGAAATTTGGTACACAGATAGTCAAGTGCCTGAGACAGGACATAGGCTTCTTATTGCCGCGATAACGACATCCACGCGGGCGGAGCCGCGGGTAACAGCTAGTTATAAATAAGTCCGAAATGCAGTTTAAGTTTTTATGCCTAAATCACTAAACCGATTTTGATAAAACTTTGCATGAATTACTTCGCTCAAAATTCAAGACAGAATATAGGTTTTTTGCGAAAACCGATATCCACGTAGGCAAAGTCGTGGGCAAAAGCTAGTTTTAAAAACATCTGCAAGTAAGTACATCTTTTACACATGTACAGTTAATTAAACTTGATAAAAAGAGATTTCTATCGACTATACTTTAAATGTATGTTATGATACGGGTATTCCCTTGCCGTAACTAGAAAATAACATTACTCAGAGACATCAAACAGACACACTGCACACCTCAATATATCACAAACTTATGCGCACTCTATGCATCTTTATGCATACTCTAAGGTGACAAGTCTAAGCCACGTGACTCATCGAAAAAAAAAAACATTTCCATACATTTCATGTCATTTAATGTCACTGTCTACGGGGCTACGGATCTACGGGGGCTACGGGAGCTACGGGGTTACAGTGCCTACGGGCTACGCCGCTACGGGGTCAGGGTCACCTGAAAATATACGCCTAAACGTCACCGTGTTTTATTTATTTCCCCAAACCTTTATTAAGTACTAGTTGTTGCCCGCGGCTCCGCCCGCGGCTCCTTCCGCGTGAGTGTTGGTTTTTGCGGTAAAAATCCTAAGCTCTTTCTTAGAATCCAAGCTTACCTCGCACCAAGTTTCAACCAAATTGGTTGAGCAGTTTAGCTGTAAAAGCGTAACAAACAGACAGACAGAGTTACGTCCGCATTTATAATATTATTTTGGAAGTATTGATTTCCATAACATTTTATATTCCATTCAGATATATATATCATGTTATGTTACATTGTTTTTATAAATCTTTGATTTTTGTTGTGGTCGGTCTCCAGCCTCGCTAGAATTAGTTAAATGTAAAAATTCAACATGGAATGACTTCTAGCTTATATTGTGTAGATTGTCTCAACAAACATGGCTTGGAGGTAGACCACAGCATATGCCTAGGTAGCAATCAGAATAGCTCTACAATATCTATATAAAAAAAAACCCTATTTCTCTTGCTTACGTCATAACTTGAGAACGACATTAACGATATCATTAATCTTTTTTTCATTACTTTTCATAAATTAACAAGGTTCTTATGGAAAGAAAATCTAAGAAAATATACCATAAAGTTAGGAAAATTTCAGAAAAACTAAACGACGATTCTAACTTCACGCTTTTAACCGCGAAGAATCGTGATCAGCAAAACGTTTTCGACACAGACAGACTCGCATTAACCCGGTTTTTTTAAGGATATAGTATCTATGTAGACCAAGCACTAACTTAGGTAGTACTTGGAGAGATTCAGGTACATCTAAGACTATTAGAGATCAAATAACATTTCCGGTAGCCGCGTACATTTAATAGATATTTCAATTAGCGTATCACAATTTAAGTAATTATTAACAGGAAGTGAAGATACGATTATGCGAAATGCTATCATTGAACATTGAACGTCATTAGCTGTTTATGATCAGAACTGATTACTATTTAGAGCGAACTGTGATAATATCAGCCGGATATTAAAACAAACTGGATAAGGATTTTTCCTACAGCCCCCCCTTGACCAATGATATTACATAATTATTTAAAATAAAATTACACTTTTCAAGAAAACTGAATCACATGTGTGTCCGCTCAACAAATACCAGTTTTAAATTGGCATTGTATTGGGATTACAATTAATTGAAGGGTAAAGGCACTGCACGTCGATTCTGTAAAGTTCAAACAACGACTCGCTTCTCACATCGCTATTCACTCTCACTTCGCATAAGGTTCAAAATGACCTTGATTTCGACCGGATTCGAGTGCGAAGTGAGCGTCGAAGTGACAAGAAAATTACCTTACTGAATCCCACTTCTTATGTCATCTCATCTTTTTCAGTCAAAATCTCACGTCAAATTAGTTCAACTCGCTGACACGCTCGCAAGTGTAGCGCTAGTGTAAATTCGAATTATCAACCGAGTTTTTGGAATGCCAATCGAGAAACTCACAGCGGATTCAGATTCGAAGTTTAGAATGAGGTCTTACAGAATCACACCGCTGGTCGGGTCAGCTCATCTCGGCTAAACTTATACCACCGATGTAAAATGTCTGTATAATAACCATCGTGAGGAGTTTTCATAATTATTTAAAACAAAACGGTTTTCTCACGCATATTCTCAGGATCGTCCGACTAGTTTCAGACTCAGGTAAGGTCAATGTAAAAACCACTTTACTACATTGCCTCGGGTCTGTGGTGTTTGCGGTACCTTCGTTGTCTCTCGTTCCATGACACAAGTATCGTAGCTAAACTACTTACTTTGGATTCAGAGCAATGTATGTGATGTCCACATTTATTTATTATTATTTACTTTTAGACTTCAAACGTTCTAGTCTGACTGAAGATCTAAATTTAAGGGTTATGCTTAGACTTATTTCGGTCCTAGATCTTCAAATCAGAATGCTCAGTTAGCAGAAAATTTCAGCTCATCATTCATTTGTTAATCCTTTCCAATCTTAATAAGGTAATTGACATTTAAAACAATAACAGATGGTAATTAATTATTTGTGTCTGGATTTATTGAGGTCATCACGGATTAAGATCCTTATTCAGACTCTTTTTGAGAGTCATTAAAGATAATATGGTATATATTTGTTTTTATTGTTTTGTAACGCATAATGTCTTTCTGACGTTAACACATGTATCTAAGCAGGAGATCTTGCAGTGCATAATAATTGCATCATATGTTTGTCAGTGTCTCTCTTCATTCTATTGGTGATTCATCATCATCGTCCTGCACTATTCTCAATTATTTGTTGATGTTAATCACATGTTGGTCAAGTGGCATACACACCGATTTTCAAGGTACCAGCTCTGAGGTCCTGAGTTCGATGTAAAAAACCACTTTTCTACATTGTCTCGGGTCTGGGTGTTTGTCGTACCTTCGTCTCTGATGCTATAACACAAGTGCATTAGCTACTTACTTTGGGATCAAATTATAACAACGTCCAAACAAAAAATCTGCTTGGATCGCTAGTCACACTTCAGGTCTATCTGTCAATTTCTACTAATCACAGACCAGTAGAGTGTCTCTCATCAGTGGAACATTATAGATATACCTAATGCGACTCTAGCGACAATAACGGATTCTTGCTTCCCGGGAGCTCCTATCAGCAAAGTGGAACATAGAACCTCCTCCTTTTTTGAAGCCGGTTAAAAATAGAAAAAGTAACGTAACTTTTGCCCTGTTTGGGCTCCAAATATATTTTAAAATATATCTCCAAATATATAAAATGAAAGAAGGATGATTAAATAAAAGAGTATTAAGCCATATGGGTTCTGAATTTCGACATTTATTTTCTTTTTAGTGGTCATCCGTCTTTTCTTAAAACTATAAACGACTTCCGCTCTTGTGAATTTAATCACTGCATCGCGGGAGGTTCCACAAACATTCAATTCACATGCACAAAAAACACCCAGACTTGGAACAAGCATTTGTGGATCACACAAATGCTTGTCCCATGCGGGGATCGAACCCGCAGCACGTCTCAAAGTGGTAATTGGCGTGCTTTCAAATTATTCATCATTACTTGAAAGTTAATTAATGATATAGCCATTTCACTCTATGTTAAACAATTAATTTTACAACATTTTGAACTCTAATAATATTTTCGTATCAAATTAAGTATTCCAAGCTTATCACTGTCGGTGTTATTGATGTCGATTTGCAGATAACATCATTACATTTAGATAGTCATCTCCGATTGTTTGATTTAGATACCGGTTATAATGTTAGATTGCGATAAAACTACTGTTGCCAAGATTATATGTATGTACTTAAGTAATTAAATTATGGAAGTTCACGGCAGCTGCGTAGATACTGAAAAGTAGAACTATACATTCGGACCTGTATAACCCACTGCTGGGGATAGGCCTCCCTTTGTTTATGTACCTCTCTCCTCTGTATCTTACCAGTCGCATTCATCCTACTCTTGTCATGTCTTCCTTGATTTCGCCGTCCAAGTCTTTGCTACGATACATCAATTATATTGATTGGATCCCAGTTATCGATCCAAGTTTTGAAGTATTAACTGTAGGTCCCATTTGCTATTTCCATTAAATCCCATGCTATAACAACATGTGTACCTACGTTTGAGAAGAAACGTGATTTACTTTTATGCTTATAATAATAATACCGGCCTATAAATCTCCCACTGCTGGGCATAAGCTTTTTTCCATGTAGAGAAGGAACAAGCATGGATCATAACGCTTGCCAGTTGCGGGTTCAAAATTTCAGATTCCATTTATTGGAAACCATTTCTTATAATGTATTCCTTCACCGATTGTAAATGATGTCTTAGAATAATTAAGAAAGTTCATATAACTTTGAAAAATCACATTAGTATTTGCATTGTAATGGATTCGAATCTGATACCTTGTGCACACAAATCCATTTATTGGACCGCTAGGCAACCACGACCCATATTACCTTGATAGATATTGTTAACTTTACATCAAAATGCTTTCCATTATACCGGCAATCTTATGCACGAGTTAAATTTAAATATTTATTTTTAAATATCTTGGGACATTTCACACACAGTCATCTGATCCCAAACTAGGCAGAGCCTGTGCTATGGCAACCAGACAAGTGATAAACATACTTATATATTTCTAAATACATACATATTATAGATAAATTACACACAACAGACACAGAACAAATGATCGTGCCAATCACACAAAGATTCGTCCTGAGTGGGAATCGAACCCACGACCTCCGGTTTAGCAGTCACTGTCACTAACCACTAGACCAACAGGCCCCAATTAATTTATACAAAAGACAAAGAATTTAATACATAATTAAATTACTAATTACGTTGATTTATACGTTAGATTCATAATTTTCCTTATTGCTATCGCACGATCTCCACGTATCGCACCCGCGCTCGTAAGATAGTATTCGTATATGGATTATAATATTATTTATCGGACAAAAATAGCTTCAGTCTATAGAAAAACAAAAACAATTTGCTCACTGCTGTTTTATGGAACTTTTCATGGTACATAAATGTTTAAATGTTTGTGGTTCGTGATGGGGCGCAATGGTAGGTAGTTGGTGTGATGAAATATTTAAAAAAAAAAAAAAAAAAAAATATTGTAATTTTCAGTCATTAGATTAATTCTTCCTTTGTTTTACAGTACATTGTGTAAATATGTACAACCTTAGAGCGTAAGCACATTTTTAGCTAAATGTGCTAGGCTTATTTACTGATTTAAGTGATTTAAGTGATTTCCGCGCGACAGTTTTTATAAAACAGTGCGCTCTGTTTTGACATAAGTTTTACGATTTTACCTGTTCATACTAGTGCCAACAGTTCATACTCGATATGCGCGCTCTATAGCTTACTTACTTAAGTGTAATAACATTACTTAGATATATTTTACAAGCAGCGTAATTTTTCATTCATTAAAATAATCAGAAATGTCTCGACCAATTGTGATTGTTATCGATAAAGTCCGGGTTGGCGTGGAAAATAATGATGATGAAATTACACGAGCTTATCACAGCTATTTTATGGCGGCACCGGGATCTAAAAACATAGTAAACTAGCTGTTACCCGCAGCTCCGCCCGCGTGGATGTCGTTATCGCGGCAAAAAGTGTCCTTTCTTAGGATCCAAGCTCACCCCATAACAAGTTTCATCCAAATTGGTTTAGCGGATTAGCCGTGAAAGCATGACAATCAGACAGACAGTGTTACTTTCGAATTTATAATATTAGTAAGGATAAAAAAGTTTTAATTAACGAGAATTTGATTTACGGTTGAGTACTAGATACAAGATACAAGATACTTTATTTGTTAAAAACATGAGTATACACACAGAGTAGGTTTGCAAGATGTTATAATATTAGATAATAAGTAACAGTCATGTTTTGCCTCATCAGCGTACAAATTAATATAAAGTTAATTATTACACCATTTAAAATTCAATAAAATTAATAAAAGACATCAAATCATAAAACTTATTATAGATAAAATAGGTAGCATAAGTAATTAAAATGTCAAAGGAACAAATAAAAATTACAAAATGTTAATATAAAAATCAATTAATCTAATCTACTATTTACTATTATATAGAATTGACTATTTTATCGGACAAAAATTCTTTTATGCTATAACAGACTTTTTCTAGTAAAAAAATCTTTAATCTTCTTCTTAATTTTGCTGTTGTATATTCCCTCCAGGGCTTTGGTAATTTATTATAAATTATAGGCGCCATACAGAATATGCTGTTATGTAATAAAGCAGTCCTGGATCTAACAACACATACTTTGTTATTATCTCGTCTATTTCTTATTACTTTGTCAGATAACAAGGGAAATAATTTTGGATTTAGTCTAACAAACATAACGCTCTCTAAAATGTATAGACATACTAAAAGGCAACTCTTTTCCGTGTCACGACAGACGTTTAGGCAAAAATATCTATGGTATCGATATTAGAAGGGTAATATTAGGTTAATAATAATCATTTATTTTTGTAACTAGGATAAAAAATCATCACTTTTACAATTCACATAAAACATTTTTTTTTGAGCTCGCTGGATTCGACATTTCCTAACTGGCTACCCTGAGGAGACATGTCGAAACAAACTCAGGGGTCAGCCTCTTTTAAAGTCCAAACAATCATTGTAATTAAAAATATTGTGTAAATAAATGCAGTGTCTTTTCTGGACTGGCCTTTTGAAGTAATAGTCAGCTCGACTTGAGCAAGCCTGTGCCAACAAGTGGCAAGAGTGCCCCGAATAGCTAATGCAGCTCAACCATGCGGTGCGCTCTCATATCAGCCGAAAGACGTCCACTGCTGAACATAGGCCTCCCCCAAGGATCGCCACAACTCACGGTCCTGCGCCGTCCGCATCCAGCGCTTTCCGGCGACCTTCACCAGGTCGTCGGTCCATCTTGTGGGAAGCCTACCCGCTCTGCGTCTTCCGGTTCGTGGTCACCATTCGAGAATCCTTCGGCTCTGTTTTGACACTAATTTTACGTTTTTACTTGTTCATACTTCCTACAGTTCATTCTAGTTAGGCGCACTCTACAATTTACTTATTTTTACCTTCTCTAAGATTTAAACGGAGTATATAAGTATATTGAGTATATTGTCTACAGATGCTGTTTCTTTTTGCACATTTAAACGCATGGTAACATGACTCACATGTCATTAGTATCAGTTTATCTTGAGTGGATTGTCTTAACAAATTGTCTGTCTACCATGGAGACAGAACTCTTGAAAAGAGAATTGCCTCCAAATATAAAATGGCGGCCCAGATATACTCTTTCCTACCCCGACGATAAAACAACGCCAAGAAGCATTCGAGTTAGCTAGCAGTTGCAATACAAATCACAACCGCCGTATATTACGTCCTCGCCGGCGAGGCCCGTCGCGTATAAATAATTGTAACGTAAATGTTACCCCCCGTCCCTAGATCAAGCTGGCCCGAGCCGGCCAAACTAGCAATAAAAATATGTCCTTAAATAATAAAAACTTAGATCCAGCTCTCCCTTGCTATTTTTGCCTTATTAACATTGTTAGCAACACACTAAGTCGAGGTCCGAACTCCACAGGGAGGTGCCCTTTGTGAACGTTGCTGACGTAGTTAGTTTTTCTATTGCTCTGGCTGGAGGCCTTTAAGGTTCTCGCCAAAAGTCCGGTGAAGCAGTCAAAGCCTGCGCTCAGGTTAACTGCGTAAATCTCTTACAAAAAAAAAAAAAACCTACCTATGTTGAGTTAGTTAATTCATTAGAATTACCGTGCTATAATTGTCATCATTGTCTATACTCCCAAGTAAAACTTTTAAGCATTTTGTTAATACATAATAACAAAGATAGGCTGGCTAGAGAGGGGTCGCTAGACCTACATGCTCGGGGGTGGAAGTGTCTAATGGCGTAATAGCGAGGAAACCCGCTCCGGGTTCGCTACTGTGACCCGCGATGGTGAAATCGGAGCCGCACCGCTCGACACCCCTAGCCGCTCGCACTGGTGTTGCCTCCTGCTGCCTATCGTGGCGGTTATGTTGTGGGCCCGTCTGGTGAGCTGAAGAGTCGCCAACTGCCTATTTTAGTTTTCCGATTTCGTTTTAATAACCAATCCACTATCATTTACCTACACATAGCCAAAATTTTCATTTTCCATTCATAATTTAAAATAGCTTTGTATCTACTTTGGACCGTTCATGTCTGTTCTTCCATAGAGCAGAGGTGGATAGGCCCTGGTAGATGCCCCATCATTCTCGCCAATGAGGATAGCCTGTGAAAAATGAGAGATACAAAGATAGTAGCGAGGTGGATCACACATACTACCGCAGAAGCACTCATGTAGGCTAAATCTCGGATCTAATCTAAGGCTTGCGGGAAACATATCTACTATTTTAAGTGCAACTTAAGAAATCACTTTTAAAACATGTGTTGACTTTTAGGATACACATTAAATTTTGATTGTTTTTCCGATAGTTTATCGTAAAGATATATTTAAAGATACAACTACTTTAGCACGATCATGTTTAATAATATTGTAAATGTAAACGCTTCTACAAAAGGATCCGGTTGACAAGAGATTTTAATTATAGATAATGCAAAGATGTTCTAAACATTAAAAATGCAAGTCAGTAGTAATTAAATGAAGTCAAATTAATGTAGATTATAGTATACTAGCGGTTGTCCGCGGCTTTGCCCGCGTGGGTGTTAGCTATCGCGGCAAAATATAGCTTAAGTCGTTTCTTGGGTTTAAATTTGGTATAAATAAATACATAATCTATACTTTTATATTAATATTATAAAGCTGAAGAGTTTGTTTGTTTGTTTGTTTGTTTGTTTGTTTGTTTGTTTGTTTGAACGCGCTAATCTCAGGAACTACTGGTCCGATTTGAAAAATTCTTTCAGTGTTGCATAGCTCATTTATTGAGAAAGGCTATAGGCTATATAACATCACGCTACGACCAAAAGTAGCGGAGCATAAATGAAAAATGTTGCAAAAATGAAAAAACGTTGAAACTAAAACACGCGGACAAAGTCGCGGGGGACAGCTAGTAAATAAATAAATGTGGACAACATCACATACATTGCTGTGAACCCAAAGTAAGTAGCTAAAGCACTTGTGTTATGGAATTCAGAGACAACGAAGGTACCACAAACACCCAGACCCGAGACAATGTAGAAAAGTGTTTTTTTCTACATTGACCCGGCCGGGGATCGAACCCATGACCTCAGAGCTCCACTCGACCACGGAGGTCGTCAAATACTCAGTTCTTATGTTCACCTTCTGATTCCATCATCAGATTAACTCTATACTACTATAATATTGCATTGTATCGAAACTTAGATAAATATGCAGATTAATTAATCTCAAATGTCAAGAAGTTCTAACTAATTTAGCTTGCAATATTTGACCTATTTTAAATTACATCGCCAACCCGCACTGAGCAAGCGTGGTGATTAATGCTCGTTCCTTCTCTATATGAGAAGAGGCCTGTGCCCAGCAGTAGGACATTTATAGGCTGGTATTATTATTTATTTTTATTATAAATTACATTCTTTGTGTTGATTCTCATATTTTTATTTAGTGTTTATTTATTTAAAATGTATACTCAAAGCTTAACGAAATCTATCAAGCCGTTCATGCGTAATTGAGTCATAAACAATTTCACAAACTTTCACATTTATTCGTAATTTTCAAAGCAGGCATTGACTTGCTTTTAGGCTATCTCAGTTCAGCGTACTTAAGCTCTAATCAGTAATCACGTTACTCAAAGGTATTGTAACAAATGATTAATTAACGATCGATGATAATTATGTTTTAATTTTGTTATCAATTTTGCAATTCTAACACATTATAGATTAAAGTCACATGTTGTAGACTTTATCCGACTACACTAAAAAAGAGTTATTATCTTACTTATTGACAATCATTGTACCTATGTATTTATGTATCTTTGTTTCACTGTCTTTGAAACTGCTCCTCTGATTTTGATAAACAAATTTGTCATTATATCCGGCAAAAAATAATGCATACTTATCTAGGTAGTTTCGCAAGTTATTGGAATAACTACCGTTATGTTAACTTAGGTATATAAACAGGAAAAATTATAATCTATAATCTATATGTATGAGTCTTACATTACATCCTACACTAAAGTAAAACTTGGAATGATGGATGAAATAGGTGTAAATAGACCAATGTCGATGACCAATCAGTATCGCCTGTATACTGTTATATTAAATGGGATTGGGCCTGTCATGTCTGCCGCATGTCAGATGAGCTGTCGGCTATAACAACTGCAGAGTAGTTCCCTCGTAACGATAGAAGATATCGCGCAGACTAAAAGGAAGGTGGAGAGACCAACTTGATTCCTACCGAAAGGACTGGCCCATCCTAGCTCAGGACAGAAGTGCGTAAGAGGGAGAGGGAGGCCTTTGACCTGCAGTGGGATAAGACGGGCTTATTAGATTTCTTATTCCAAATTACATTGATTAATTATTTACAACTAGCTGTCCCCCGCGACTTTGTTCGCGTGTTTTAGTTTCATCGGTTTTTCATTTTTGCAACATTTTTCATTCATGCTCCGCTCCTATTGGTCGTAGCGTGATGTTATATAGCCTATAGCCTTCCTCAATAAACGGACTATCCAATACAAAAAGAATTTTTCAATTCGAACCAGTAGTTCCTGAGATTAGCGCGTTCAAACAAACAAACAAACAAACAAACAAACTCTTCAGCTTTATAATATTAGTATAGATAAGTATAGATAATAATATAGTATAGATTTTAAATACATACAAACTTAACTATATATACACTTAAAACAAAACTAAACTTAACTAATAAAAATCCAAAAAAAAATAGCTACAAAAAATTCATTTACATTGCTGTTGACTGCTAGTGTATCCAAAAGGCTGGCGGCATTGCCACGTTGTATGGCAATGCTTATTCTTTGTCCAAGGTAAAAGCCAGCCCTTGGGTCATGCGAGCAGTCAACAAGACGTTTCGCCAGATCTTTAAATAAAAGATGTGCAATCTGACCCCACGGTCCAAGTGTTACATGGAAATATACCACGTGCATATATTTTTGTGAACCAATTACATAACCCTTTTATTATGACCTTACTAGATATAAAGAAAACACCTATCTAAGGACACTTGGATTTATAAGACGAATCTAACGCTACCTTAACTGTAAAAATCCATCCAGCCGTTTGGAAGATACGAGGTAACAAAGAAATTTACAAAGATACAAAATTAGCTCGAAAAACATATACCTTTCTGGCAGTAGCCATAATGAATATAGGTCTTCCCGATATCTCTTAAAATATTGCCAAGTAATGCCTTCGTATGAGATTAATTAATCGTATTAGGTAGATTAATTATTCTGCACCTACGTACTTACTTTGAAATGTGCTTGTGCGTGCCCATCCTTATGACTTACTTTTATTTGGGTTGTCTGTGACGTCATCTTTAACCTAATGTTTAATATAATATAATAATATAATATCTTGGGACATCTCACACACGGTCATCTGATCCCAAACTAGGCAAAGCCTGTGCTATGGCAACCAGACAACTGATAAACATACTTATATATTTCTAAATACATACATATTATAGATAAATTACACCCAGACACAGAACAAATGATCGTGCTCATCACACAAAGATTCGTCCTGGGTGGGAATCGAACCCACGACCTCTGGTTTAGCAGTCAGGGTCACTAACCACTAGACCAACAGGTCCGTCGTTTATTGTCTTTGGTTCTGTAATAGTGTTACTCCGGTCACTCTCATGCGCGCAAACATTCGAACAAGGTTTGCGTGCTTTGAGGTCTGTTAAAAAGTGATACAGGTTGGAAATGAAAACATTTGCAAATGTCGTCCAACACTTGTGGGTTTGCGTATTCGTGCGAATGTGAGTGACTGGTATTACATAATAGAAATGAATGCAAGAGGCCCAAGCACAAAAGCTATCGACAAAATACCAGACAGAACAAATGATCGTGCTCATCACACAAAGTTTGTCAACACATTGTGTGATGAGCACGATCAGTTGTTCTGTGTCTGAATGTAATTTATCTATAATATGCATGTATTTAAGAATATATAAGTATGTTTATCAGTGTTGTCTGGTTGCCGTAATACAGGATCTGCCTAGTTTAGGATCAGATGGCCGTGTGTTAGTTCCCAAAATATTATTATAATATTATCTGGCAAAAAAACTGTCGTAGTGAAAAGGGTGTGCAATATATGGCATACCATTTCGGGGAATAAATAAACAATTAATCATTATTATTTATCTACATGATATTATACTTTAGCAAAAAACTTTTATCTTTACAATTCAAGGAATTCCACGTATCGTTGGGTTTAAAGTGGATTAAGTCGATAAAAATAAACTCGCATAATATTTACATACACTTGGATGGAAAATAGATGGGTTATAGGTACGTTATATATTACTAGCTGTCCCCCGCGACTTTGTTCGCGTGTTTTAGTTTCAACGGTTTTACATTTTTGCAACATTTTGTCATTTATGCTCCGCTCCTATTGGTCGTAGCGTGATGTTATATAGCCTATAGCCTTCCTCAATAAACGGACTATCCTATACAAAAAGATTTTTGCAATTCGAACCAGTAGTTCCTGAGATTAGCGCGTTCAAACAAACAAACTCTTCAGCTTTATAATATTAGTATAGATATATAAGCCAAAAATAAATAAACACCAAATTAGTGAAGGAAAAAGCCGTGAGGAAAACTTGATTCTGTGATTCATATGTGATAAACACATCTTGATGGAATGTGTCCAGAACGAGGCTTTAAGTCGACCCAAGAATATTTTTTTCTGCCTAGCTTTTTCCCAAGCTATGTTGGGATCGGCTTCCAGTCTTACCGGATTCAACTGAATACCGTATTTTACTGGGTATCACAGTATCCCGAAGTAAGACTGGTTGTCAGAATTGTAATGACTTAACGACTATCAAAGATCAACGTATGCCAGTCGGGACCAACGGCTTAACGTGCTTTACGAAGCACGGACGAGTCTCGGTATGTTTACAAATGGTCACCCATCCACGGACCAACCGCGGCGAGCGCGGTTTAACCTGTGTTATAGGTCAAACCATGGCTTACACTTAGCCAGAAGTTATATAAGGTGGCTATATCTATAATGAAGGGTGCTATTAGTGATATAAATGAAGGGTGCTATTAGTGAACGTTGCTGACGTAGTTAGTTTTTCTATTGCTCTGGCTGGAGGCCCTTAAGGTTCTCGCCAAAACTTCAGTGAAGCAGTCTAACTACGTAAATCTTAAAAAAAAACTGATATATATTCTGGCATTGTAAATCGTTAGTATATATTTTTTTAAACACATCTATCGAGTAGGTATCGTCTATCAAAATAAAGTGTTCACATTTTTTTTTTATAAACGACGTCCGTAGGTACTAAAGATTTTAATCCTTGTGTCGCGGGGGGTTTCACAAACATTCAAATCACATGCACAAAGAACACCCAGACTTGGAACAAGCATTTGTGGATCACACAAATGCTTGTCCCATGCGGGGATCGAACCCGCGGCACGTCGCGCACAGTGGTAGTTAGCGTGGTGGCGTCTACCACTCCGCTGTCCGTGCAGTCTACAAATATGCAACTTGTACTTTTTAAATGTAGGTAGGTAAGTTGGAATGAGAAATTCTAAAATAAATAATTATCCATAATGTATGAATGTGTGGATGTCTGGATGTTGTAACTCTTTCACGCAAAAACTTGTGAAAATTTGTACTCGCACCTCTCTCTCTTGCCCTTACAGTAATATACAAAACGTTCTCTCTTTCTATCTTCACTAACTTATATCTCCCTCTCAACGCCCGATCACACTTTTCGTAACGCTCTCGTCATTCATTCACCAGCTTACTCCCAAGTCAAGCGTGCGTAAAGAAATTTTACTTCAAAAACTACCGTTCGTCTCGCCCGATCACACTTTTCGTAACGCTCTCGTCACGCATCCACCAGCTTATTATCCAAGTCAAGTTTGTGTAAAGAAGTTTTATTTCAAAAAGTCCTGTCTTAGCAGGTCTTAATAGCTGAGCAGACGAGATTTTATTGTATTTTACAAATACAACTTGTTTTAAACGACCTCCGTGGTCGAGTGGCGTACGCACCGGTTTTCAAGGTGTCGCACAGCTCTGAGGTCCCGGGTTCGATCCCCGGCCAGGTCAATGTAGAAAACCCCTTTTCTAAATTGTCTCGAGTCTGGGTGTTTGTGGTACCTTCGTTGTCTCTGAATTCCATAACACAAGTGCTTTAGCTACTTACTTTGGGTTCAGAGCAATGTATGTAATGTTGTCCACATTTATTTAGACACTATATAATTATAACACTGCTTCTAGTCAAGTTTGTTTATCTATTCGTATCCTAGATAATACCACAATAATCTATGAATTTTAATATTTTGACAAAATAGATGAAGAATCAAATCAAAGTTTATCAAAAACACATTAAAGGATTATTTTTAGGTTCTAAGCTACTAATTGATTCTATTGAGATTATCATATTAGATAGATAAATCAACGCGTCATTATATGTAATTAAAATACCTAATTTTAGGGTGCGTGCAGACTGGTGACACGTAACATGAAATTTGTCTTGCAATGAGAGAATTATTATTTTAATTATTTGTTACGCATTAACGCATGCGGAGCGAATATTTGTAATAAAATACAAATAATAGAAGGAAAAACTTAAACCTCAGGCAGGACTCGATCCGGCGACCACTGGCTTGACGCGCCAGTCGCTTTACCAACTAAGCTACCGAGGCCACTATGAAGAATTTTCTGTACACATTTATGCAAAGAATCATGAAAGTAACAAATTCTCTTGTGGACGCCTTGCGCGCGCAAACTGTGCATTTTACGCGCACGCTATGAGAATAGAGTAGCCAATGTATTACCTGTAGTATTTTAAGAATAAGCTACAAAAATATATAGTATTTTGTAGAAAAAAGGTATGTTCGTTTACTACTTTTTTAATTTTGTTAATGCACTTCTTGCATCTTTTAATTATGTTTTTCTTTACAGTAAAAATGTCGTTATATGCCTTATGGCACGTCTTCAAATAGTATAGATTGAAAGCTCGATTCAACTAAAATATAGTGTTTATGTGTACTGTATATATCTTTAACAGTATACTTAGTACGTAAACTCGAAATATAGTATAATCTATTATATATAAAAGAGAATGTTTTTGTGTATGTATGTTCACCAAAAACTCGAGAACCGTTAGCCCAAGTGATATGAAACTTTCCACACATATAAAAGGCGACATTACCACTCCGACGAACATATTTCCCCTTTCCCTAGATCAAGCTGGCCCGAGCCGGCCAAACTAGCAATAAAAACATTTCCCTAAATAATAAAAACTTGGATGCAGAAATCCCTTGCAGTTTTTACCTTATTGAGATTGTTAGCAACGCACTAAGTCGAGGTCCGAACCCCACAGGGGGTGCCTTTAGTGAACGTTGCTGACGTAGTTAGTTTTTCTATTGCTCTGGCTGGAGGCCCTTGAGGTTCTTGCAAAAAGTCCGGTGAAGCAGTAAAAGCACTAATGTAAACTGCGTAGATCTATTAAATAAATAAATTATATTAAATAGAAAGATAAATATTTATTACAATATAATATAGGAAAAAAGAAGTGTAATGTAAGTTCTTGTTTGCGAGTGTCTGTCTTTGTATCCCGTTTCTTTTCTTTTCTATTTTGTAACGTGAATATATATTTTTTCTTCTACTTTGATTTGAATGTTGTGCACGTCTGTAATTGACGTAAGCACTAGTCTATATATCTCTTTTCTATGTTTGTGTTTATGTTGTTGATGTGCCTTAATAAAAATAAATAAATAAAAAAAATAGCGTCCACGCTTACAACGAGCATGCAATGAAAGGCAAAATTATACATTTCATAAAACGTTTCACCAGTCTGTACGCACCGTTAGTTATAATCAGCCTACCACGTTTTAAAGTAAGATCACGTTTTTCGTCCTCTATCTATAACCTCAATACCTCCTTGGTAGAGCCTCACCGTGTGAATATCATGTTATAGTTTAACTAGCTGTTTCCCGCGGCTCCGCCCGCGTGGATGTCGGTTATCGCGGCAAAAAGTAGCCTATGTCCTTTCTCAGGCTTTAGACTATCTGTGTACCAAATTTTATTTAAATCGGTTCAGTAGTTTTGGCGTGAAAGCGCGACAGACAGACGCACCGAGTTACTTTCGCATTTAAAATATTACTAGCTGTTTCCCGCGTTTTGGCCCGCGTGGATATCGGTTATCGCGGCAAAAAGTAAGTAGCCTATGTTCTTTCTCAGGCTCTAGACTGTTTCAAATCCAATCTGTACCAAATTTCATTTATATCGGTTCAGTAGTTTTGGCGTGAAAGTGCGACAGACAGACAGTTACTTTTGCATTTATAATATTAGTAAGGATGGGGTAGATATTGTTTTAAAGCCTGTCTGATAGATTATTAAAAAATATTAGACACGTAATTTCGATATTTATCTTATTTTACGTAACCGTAAACTCACGACGATACATTGATTTGAAATTTCGCATGACGTCACAATTTCATGCATTTTTTTGCGCATATATGACGAGGTCATTAGCCCCCACTCCAGAACTTTGATCCACTTAAACTACTTAGTATTTTCTTATTTTGAAAAAGTAAAAAATAAGTGATGAATATTTTTTACTTACTTAGATTTTTACTTTTCGTACGCCGTCATCTACTAAATTATGCATGCCCGGGGAACTACCACCTTCTTACTAGGTAATACAATGGTAAAGTAGGTACCTGGTTAACTTCTTTTTTTTTTTTTCTTTTTTGAAAAAAACGACTCCCGCACTAAGGAATTTAATCCTTGTGTCGCGGGGGGTTTCCACAAACATTCAAATCACATGCACAAAGAACACCCAGACTTGGAACAAGCATTTGTGGGTCACACAAATGCTTGTCTCATGCGGGGATCGAACCCGCGGCACGTCGCGCACAGAGGTAATTGGCGTGGTGACCTATACCACTCGGCTATCCGTGCAGTCTTCACTGACCTGCCTAAAAAGTCTTTTAATCGGTTACAGAAGTTTTATTTATGAACTATCAATATGTTGCTTGCGTCTCCACCCGCGTGGTCAGTTATAGCGGCATAAAGTAGCCTATGTTCTTTTTTAGAATCTAAGTTTCATCAAAATCGGTTTAGCGGTTTAGCCTTTTTTATCAGATATTTCCTTGCCTGATTCTTTAGAAATAAAACCTTCGTCTCTGGATCTGCCTCTGTTGGTAATCTGGTATTCAGCTATGTCCAGTGATAGTAATTTATATGCTGGTATAGTTGATAGATACAAATCGCAATCACAATCTTTGGTAATTAAAAGAAACTTTGACCGGTATTACATACAAGAAAAAGCCTATATTATCACAAAAATACATAAGAATGTTAGGACTAAATATATTTAGAAATTGAGTTTAGCGCCATCTCTTGGTATTTAAAAGTACTACGTAAAAAAATTGTATATAAAAATTCAGTCAGATTGGTACTAAGGTTGGTATCTTTCATATTGTTTTAGTGTCTTCAATGCGTCAAGAGATAGCGCAAGTAGTCTCATTTAAACAAAGCATAGTGGAATATTAAGTTTAAAATTAATTATATTGAAAAGTTTGTGACTAATAAGAAAAACTAAGATAAATAGAAAAATATATTCATAAAAGTAGGTACATTTATAAATTCTTATGACTTCGTCCGCGATGGCATTGGTAATGAAAACACTACATAATCTAACACGAACATGAAACCGGAAAAAACAGACTAAATTACAGTACTTTGTACCTGCATACTGCATCTATTAAGTCTTAATCATTTAATCACTGAGCCACGGGGACTCTTTTTTATCATAAGTATTATTTTCATAAATATCTTTGATTGAATATAGAAATATTCAATCAAAAATACTAATAATGTAATCATTTATTATAAAATTCGTACCTATCTATTAATTCATGTATCAAAAATTATAGATAATGTCCGCCACCAGATGTCGCTAGATGCACGAAAATGAAAATGTCTTTTCCTCTAAAGAAAATTTATAACCATCTTTTTGTCGGTTTTATCTTTCCTTGGATTTTGGTTATTGAATATAATGTCATTTTTAAGATTTAGGTCACATATTGTAAAGTAATTATATGATTAAATAGTATTTAAAATAAATTTCGAAAAAATACTACTGCTACTCGATACTAGATGTCGCTACTATAGCTCACGAAAGTATACACTTTATTGTTTAATGTAGGCAATTATTAAAGAATTTTAAAACTAACTGTAAAAATAGTTAACTGTTTCTATTAAAAATAGTTTGCGTAATGTTTTAACGTTGTGGGAGCTCTGATAACATAACAAGAGTTAACTAAGTTTTACTTTGGGCAACTGAGTTCAAATTTACATGTTGTGAAAAAAGCGAATTGCAATTATTTTTGCCACTAAAAGTAAGTATTGTGAACAAATTATTTGGATAATAAATGTTGAAATTCAAAACAATAAAAAAATTAAAGTAATGATTTTTTTATAATGTTTTGGACTAGCAGTAAGTATTTCCACAAACAAACTATTTAGTTTTATAATATTATTATAGATACTTTGGTCAAACTACATAAATATTTCAATGATATATTTATAAATATAAATGCATCCCTATTTCCTTGTACTTTATCGATTTCATTCATATTTTTAAGTATTCTATAACTTCGTAGAAGTTTTTCACGGAAACAAAAGTTACATATATATCTATACTATATAATATTATAAAGCTGAAGAGTTTGTTTGTTTGTTTGTTTGAACGCGCTAATCTCAGGAACTACTGGTTCGAATTGAAAAATTATTTTTGTATTGGATAGTCCGTTTATTGAGGAAGGCTATAGGCTATATAACATCACGCTACGACCAATGAGAGCGGAGCATAAATGAAAAATGTTGCAAAAATGAAAAACCGTTAAAACTAAAACACGCAAACAAAGTTGCGGGGGACAGCTAGTATATTTATATATGAATGGCATTTAGTCAAAACTTCCCAAAGACTATGAGATTGAATAATTCATTTTTTCTTGCATTCTTAATAGGAGAAGTTTTGTATAATACAAAATTAAAATAAAATGATGAAAAAAAAAAAACAGTTACATGACTTATGATGACGAGAACTGTGGTGCCCTAGTACTTAATCTTTAGGTACACACGGCAAACTAAATAGGTTTGCAGACCACACTAAAATTTTATATTAGTACATTATATTAGTTATGTTATTATAACATACTAGCTGTCCCCCGCGACTTTGTTCGCGTGTTTTAGTTTCAACGGTTTTTTATTTTTGCAACATTTTTCATTTATGCTCCGCTCCTATTGGTCGTAGCGTGATGTTATATAGCCTATAGCCTTCCTCAATAAACGGACTATCCAATACAAAAAGAATTTTTCAATTCGAACCAGTAATTCCTGAGATTAGCGCGTTCAAACAAACAAACAAACAAACAAACTCTTCAGCTTTATAATATTAGTATAGATTAGTTACGTTTTTATAACATATTAAATTCAGCTTATGTAAGCGGAATATAATATGTAATCAATTCTTTAGTATAATATCATTATTATAATATAATGTAAAATGTTAGTGTGGCCTGCAAACCATTCTAGTTTGCCGTGAATACCAACACCACCTGTGCAAAGCCGGGGCGCGCAGTTAGTAATTTTGTATTTAAATAAAATAGTATTATCAATGTAACCAAACAATAGGCATATTTCCTATTTGTTTTTAATGTCCGCCTGGTAGATTAATGAATTTTATTGGACACGTATTTTTTCTTTTTTCCTGCAAACAAAAAATGAACAAAATACAGAGAACAGGAATTTCGCGTGACGTCATTCCTCGCTACAATTTTTACCAAGGCGTGGCGTCATAAGCCCCCACTCCGAAACTTTAAAGCGCTGTATCTTTGTAGTTTTTTATTGTTTTGTTAAAAGAAAAAATACGTGTCTAATATTTTTTTATTATCTAATTGACGGACTAAATAAATTTTAACTTTTCATACCCAGTCAACATCCCTATTCTAAGGACTGCAGTTTTTAATTTCTGTTTCGTACACTGATTTGTTAATTACTTTGTTACACATAACTACTTGTGTATAAAAGCATTTCAGAGTACTTACCCTTGCTTTATCCACAAACAGTGAAGACAAATCAAACAAAGACATAATTATTAATTCTGTAGGCGCGCCAGTCCAAGTCGAATAATATTTTAATCCCATCTCAAGCAGATGTTTAAGCGAATCTCATTATTATGAGGTAACGGAGGCTGTTGATGGATTTAACATTACAATATTTATTTATCTACTAAGAAATGTGAAAAAGAAAAATTAATATAAATCTAGTTTGTTTTTTATTTTTCCAATCATATTTGTTGTTATAATTATGTTGTTTATTTTAATACATATTTGCTCAAACAGTGTTTGTTAGTTGTTCCTTCTTTATTATTTAAAACATAACGGTTTACTCACGTATATTCTCGGGATCGCCCGACTAGTTTCAGACTCAATAGGAGTACCTAATCATGAGCTGACGCGGCGGCGGTGGTGTCGTGAGTCGAACTGTTCCTTCTTTGTTTCTAAATTATTAAAAATATTTATATTAGGTAAATATTATTATTATTATTTTTTTTAATATTTGTTTGTCTTTAGTAAATAATATTATGACTGCACTAAGTACCAGTGTACACGACATTCTCCGTATAAAAAAGCATTTGTGGATTACACAAATGCTTGTTCTAAGTCTGAGTGTTCTTTGTACATGTGATTTGAATGTTTGTAAAACCCCCCGCGATACCAGGTTTAAATACCGTTGCGAGAAGTTTATTAAAAAAATAAATATATTCTATTTGATGTTATTTTTAACAAGCAAAACTAAGTTTTGCCTAGGTTTTCCTATGGTTTTCTATCCATAAATGCGTTACCAAATCTTCTTCATCGTAGCCTTTTCCCAAGCTATGTTGGGCTTCCTGTCTTTCCGGATTCAGTTGAATACTGCCAAAGATCAACGTATTACAACGGCTTAACGTTCTTTTGGAGGCACGGAGGGGTCTCTGTATGTTTACAAATGGTCACCTATCACAGACCAACGGCGGCGAGCGCGGCTTAACCTGTATTAACGGTCAAACCGTATGGCTTTCACTTAGCCACGAGCCGCTCTAATTCATTACCAAATACTTAAACAAAATTAATTAATTATTAAACCAATTAAATGCACGGAGATCAACTGCACCCTTTACCTTAGAATGAAACCGCTATACAACAAGAATAAGATTTTGTCTTACAAGTGCACACCCCTTACGGTGACAGATTAACATTATTTTAATATTTATATTTCTGTATCAAAACAAAACAAAATTCTTTGAAAAATTCTTTGAAAAATTTTTTTTTTCGGGTTGTCATGACATCTTAAGTAATTTTATTGCAATTAATTTGCAACAATATGGAAGTTTGGGACAATCGTATCCTTAGATGCTTTACTCTGCTAGAGATAAAATATTGACCATTGATTAAGTACCAATGTGACTTTTTTAAATATGTTTAAATGTACCTACTTTCTTATAAGACATCGTTGATAATAATAGGTGAAGGACAACATCGTGAGGAAACCTGGATTCAAAAAATTGGTACCTGAAATCGCCAACCCGCACTGAGCTAGCGTGGTGATCAATGCTCGTTCCTTCTCTATATGAGAAGAGGCCTGTGCCTAGCAGTGGGACATTTATAGGCTGGTCTTATTATGACGTCAAAAATTCATCCACATCGCTGTCGACTGGAAGTGTGCTTAAAAGGCTGGCGGCATTGCCACGTTGTATGGCAATGCTTATCCTCTGTCCAAGGTAAAAGCCAGCCCTTGGGTCGCGCGAAGTATCAATTAGATTTTTGACCAGATTTTTCATCTTTTTTTTAATCTATATAATATATAATAGTAAAACCTAAATTCTAGTAATGAGTGGTATGAAGAAAAATGGAAATATATCTTCAATACTAATGGCAAAGACTTTCCAACCACCTCAATATTATCTAAAACTTGTTTCAATTTTACATTTACATTTCCTAGTTGAGTCAAAAAGTCAGTTAAATGTACAATCAAAGTCGGTTCTAATCGTGGTTAAAGTGAACTAATTTTAGGTAAACCTGACCTAATCTTACAAGGAGTCTATTATCATATCGCTAGTAATATTGTGCGAAATAGCTCTAATGGCCGCCTCCTAAGACCACACGAAAAATAGTTTTTCGTGAATTCGTGACCTTTTTTAACACACTTATTAGCTTCACCAGTAACTACGTAAAATCTAGCGGTACCCCGTGGTTTCCCACGTAAGTTCCGTTAGGATGGGAACGAATTAAAAAAATCAAAGGTCATGAAAATAAGTTCACTCGTTCTTGAGTTATAAATGACTGGCTGTCCCCCGCGACTTTGTTCGCGTGTTTTAGTTTCAACGGTTTTTCATTTTTGCAAAATTTTTCATTTATGCTCCGCTCCTATTCGTCGTAGCGTGATGTTATATAGCCTATAGCCTTCCTCAATAAACGGACTATCCAATACAAAAAGATTTTTTCAATTCGAACCAGTAGTTCCTGAGATTAGCGCGTTCAAACAAACAAACTCAAAACACGCGAACAAAGTCGCGGGGGACAGCTAGTATTTATTATATTAATGCATATTACTTAGACTAGTTTTATACCCACCCATTTTAGCAACAAAAACTACCAAAAGGGATTTTTGGTGTCGCGTGCCTTTACTAACTTACTAATTAATATGCTTACTGATAAACTTTATGAACAAAATTTTATGAAAGTTTCCCCACACTGACCGGCGACCAGCATTCGGCGAATTATTCCTATCATGCTGTTTTTGAAATTTGTTTGTTTACCTAAATGTTTTTGTTAAAACGAATAGGATATTATACGTAATGTGTTGTATGTAATGTGTTCTATGTTGTACAGTTGGTATAGGTACGGACTGGGTATGAAAAGGAAATATCCATTTAGTCCGCCAAATACATAAAAAAAGAAAAATAAGTCGTATTTTTACTTACATCAAATCAATAAAAAATTACATAGTTATAGCACTTTAAAGTTCAGGAGAAGAGGCTTGCGACGTCACTTGTAGGTAAAAATTGTAGCTACAAGTGGCGTCACGAGATATTTCCATTCACTGTATCCTCCTCATTGTTTGTTTAAGTAAAAAAAGATAAAATACGTGTCTAATATTTTTTAATAATCTATGTGACATGTAAATAAGAAATAATAGTCCGGTCCCCTATTGATCTTGATTAAACACTAGCTGTCCCCCGCGACTTTGTCCGCGTGTTTTAGTTACAACGGTTTTTCATTTTTGAAACATTTTTCATTTATGCTCCGCTCCTTTTGGTCGCAGCGTAATGTTATATAGCTTATAGCCTTTCTCAATAAATGGGTTATCCAACACTGAAAGAATTTTTCAAATCGGACCCGTAGTTCCTGAGATTAGTGCGTTCAAACAAACAAACAAACAAACAAACAAACTCTTCAGCTTTATATATTAAGTATAGATAGATTCAGTTTAGAGACTGATCGAAAATACGAAATAAATGTCGTAAAATAAACGAGTGATTTAAGAATAGTAAGTTCACCTTCATAATGTGTATAGTGACCTAATTAGTTAAACCCATTACAATGTCAGTGCCAATCTGAATTCTGGGGTATTTCACTTTCATTTAGTATTGCACACTGATTAACAATTAGAGAAAATATTTCAAGTCTATTTTTTTTTTTCAATTAAAATATATGAAATGCGGCAGTGAAAATGTATACTTAATATAAAAAGCTGAAGAGTTTGTTTGTTTTTTTCTTTGTTTGAACGCGCTAATCTCAGGAACTTCTGGTAAAAGTGAAAAATTCTTTCAGTGTTGGATAGTCCATTTATTTTGGAAGGCTATAAGCTAAGTATATAACATTACGCTGCGACGAAAAGGAACGGAGCATAAATGAAATACCGGTGAAACTAAAACACGCGGGCAAAGTCGCGGGGGACACCTAGTTAAGTATATTTTGCATTATATCTAATCTACACAAGTACTGGATAAACTCTGCATTTCTATACATATATATCTATACATAAAACAGAGTCCCCCGCCGCGTCTGTATGTCTGTCACTGAATGCAATTTTTGTATATTTATTGGGTAATGCAGTATCCCAAAGTAAGACTGGTTGTCGGAATTGTAATGACTTAACGCCTGTCAAAGATCAACGTATGACAGTCGGGACCAACGGCTTAACGTGCTTTCCAAAGCATGGAGGGGTCTCGGTATGTTTACAAATGGTCACCCATCCGCGGAACAACCGCGGCGAGCGCGGCTTAACCTGTGTTATCGGTCAAACCGTAGTTTACACTTAGCCACGAGCCCTTAAAATAATGTCTGCAATGAAATTATTTACGTTCTCAATGTTAATATAAACTGACTCACTTGCACGAAAAACCTAACATAGATTTAGTTACTAACACGGGGTTAAATCTATACTAATATTATAAAGCTGAAGAGTTTGTTTGTTTGTTTGAACGCGCTAATCTCAGGAACTACTGGTTCGAATTGAAAAATTCTTTTTGTATTGGATAGTCCGTTTATTGAGGAAGGCTATAGGCTATATAACATCACGCTAAGACCAATAGGAGCGGAGCATAAATGAAAAATGTTGCAAAAATGAAAAACCGTTGAAACTAAAACACGCGAACAAAGTCGCGGGGGACAGCTAGTTGACAATATTGTATAACAAATTGTCAGTTTAAACTCGTGTTAGTATTCACTCTGACTTAAAAAAAAACCCGGGTTTGTGAAAGCATGCCTAAGTAAAATAAAAATATAATAATTTCAATATTCTCGGGAAGGTTTTAAAGAAAAATTACAGCAGTTTTTTTTACCTAAGCTGTTATATCCGCCATTATCATTTAACAAGTATTGCAGACAGATCCGGGGCGTATTATAGTATGTCTCTAAAATAACTGTAACCACCAGTAATGCGTTAAATGGAATTTAAAAGCTTTAGATTTGTTACCGAGATTGTTTGGATGGTGTTATGCATATGTGAAAAATATTTAAGCGTCATTTTAAAAAGAGTAGCTCTTACCTTAGCATATTAAACATTTTATAATATAGACAAGTAGAAGTTAAATTAGACCACTTCCCGGAGTCTGATTAAACTGATATTTCGTGAACAAGTTTAGTTTAGATGACAATGCTTGGTGAGCTAAATGTAATTTTGCTATTTATAACTTGTTTTTTTTTTTATAGTTTAAAGTATTATTATGTATTGAATTGTAATTCAATTTATTGAAATGTAATTACTATTAATAGTATTCAATCGACGCAGAACTAAGAAATGACATCAAATAAATATACACGAATACAAAAGTTATAAGCTTTTAAAGTTAGTAGTTAGATGACGCATGTTCAATCTCTTTTTCGCAAAACGACGACTTGTACGCGGCAGCCCCAGATAAGTATTAAGAACTACCTAAAGATCTATATTATAGATTGTTTTATTCCACGAATCAGATTTCTCATATTAAAAGTACTTAATTTAATTTCTTAGTACCCTACTGGATAAACTCATCCCCTTCCAACACAATCAGACCGTGACGGTGGCATGAAATAGCGCCAGCATCACGCCTCGCCCCCCGAGGGAATCTGATGCACAGTAACGTCAGATTAATACATTGAAATCCAATCACAATTGGCTCAGGTGTTTCGGAGATAGGTGTTCGTGAGCAGACTTTAAGACGGTTTAAACTATCTAGATATAATTTTAAAAGCTTTATTATTATATATATATATATATTTTATTGTAAAAGCTTTTTTAAACCTTGAAAATTGTTTATACGTAATAAGAAATTTAAAACTGTTTAAGTACTTAGTTAAATGGATGATTTTGTATTTGTAACTTTTATCTTGATTAGGGGTCCCCAAATGGCGGACCGCGCTCCGGATCCGGACCGCCGACCAATTTTGTGCGGATCTTAAGTAAACAGTACATATATATGTAATTTATTTGTATAATAATTTTCGTGAGGAGTATTCATAATTATTTAAAACAAATTTACTCACGCATATTCTCGGGATCGCACGACTAGTTTCAGACTCAATAGGAGTCCCTAATCATGAGTTAGTAAACCGTTTTGTTTTAAATAATTATAATTTATTTGCGTTCCTTGAGTAAGTTATTTACAAGATTTTTATTTAACTGGCCTGTTGGTCTAGTGGTTAGTGATTCTGACTGCTAAAGCGAAGGTCGTGGGTTCGATTCCCACATAAAAATATCTTTGTGTGATGAGCATGATCATTTGTTCTTTGTCTGGGTGTAATTTATCTATAATATGTATGTATTTAGAAATGTATAACTATTTTTAATGGTCTGGTTGCCATAATACAGGATCTGCCTGTAAACTCTTTGGCACAATAAACTTTTTAGTGTTTGTTCAATGAAATCCGATATTTTGCTGAAAGCTACAGGTGATATTGAAGATATAACATATAAATATAAAGCCTGTGTAATATGGGGCTAAGCAGGGCTGTAAACAATACTGAGTTACATGTATTGACATCAAACAACATGCTATGAGATTTTCCATATAGTACGTACATTTTAAATTGGCGACAACATGGTTTTTGAATAAATGTTGTCATGAAAATAGTTATAAAAATAATAAAAATATATACGTAAATGATTTTTTTATTTTCATTAATAATATTAATAATAATACCGGACTATAAATGTCCCACTGCTGCTGTCACACGCCTCTTCTTATGTAGAGACGGCACGAACATTGATCAGCACGCTTGCTTACTGCGGGTTGGAAATTTCAGATTCCAAATGTTGGAATCCAAGTTTCAATACTCAATTTGTTTTTTATAATGTCATATACCAATATACCAATATTAGCATTTTGATGAAACTTGGTATGGAGTAAGCTTGGATCCCAATAAAAGACATAGGCTTCGATAACCGACACCCATGCGGGTAGTATTACATACAACGTAGTTTTAAAGTTATATGACATACCTGTATTCTTAGAAAAAAGTATTTTTAACTTGGGAGCCTGGAAATACCATAATATTTATATTACTTTGATAAATATGAATACAAAAAAAACGTAGTTTTTTTTTCTTTTTTGTAACTTTTCCTTAAAAGTTTCGGTGGCCAATACATAGCGTTGCGACTATAGATGACACCGTAAAAAGTTAGCAATCGTAAAAATACCGCGACGCCCCAGTCGGCTATCGATACCTTGATAGGGTGACGCGGTCTAAGTCATAAGAGGTAGCGATTATAATACTGGCCTGGTCTTGTGGGAATAGGAGGTCGTGGGTACGAATGAAAAATTCAATTCAATTCAATTTATTTAATTCAATTCAATTTAATTTATTTATTTGTGAACATAGGTTACAATAGATGTTACAGAAAAATACATTTTGATCTCTATGCCCTACCACTTGATGGTGTACAAATAGTTAAATTGATCATAAATAACAAATTCAATTAAAACAATAAACAAAAATTTAAATTAAAATTCTAAAAAAAAATACTTTTTGTGATAAGAATTTGTGAGAATGTGTCTATGTATTTTTGTCTATGTATTTAGAATATATAAGTATTTTTTTCAGTTGCTTTGCCTAGTTTGTTTGCCCACATGCCTACCGAGACAAAGTCCGGTGAAGCAGTCAAAGACTGCGCTCAAAAAAAAAACCCTACCGAGACTCTCCTCAGGTTTTGGTCGAGGCTCTTGGCTATTAAGCCGTTGGTTGTCAAGACTATCGGGACAATTATTGCTGAGTTCACTGTGTTTTTAATCTACACGAATATTATAAAGAGGAAAGATTTGTATGTATGTGTGTATGTATGTAACGAATAAACAAAAAAACTACTGGACCGATTTTAAAAATTCTTTCACCATTCGAAACCTACATTATCCACGAGTAACTTAGGCTATATTTTATTTTGGAAAAAAATAGGGTTCCGTAAGATATTCGGGTTTTTCGGACACGAGCTGTAAAAAATCAACCAGAAAAGTTACTTATTTTGCGTACGTTGCCTAAACTATAAAAGATAGAACCATAAAATGTTCTAATTAATTGTAGATCTTATAAATATCTACAAAAAACGTAAAGCCGCAAAAACCATACCTAATTAATAATAATACTTCTTAACGCGAGCAATTATATAAATTGACAACTTTAACAAGCGTTTTACTTACCCTCTACCTCTTCTAACTTGGGCCATCGTCGAGCTAATAGCGTGTATCCCATTGTGCGAGTTTACGAGTCGGTGGTAACAGTGGGATTGGGCATATCCCAGCTTACGCGTATAAGGCTGGTAATTGAATAGTCGTCGATGCCTTAGCCAAGGATTATGGTGATCTTCTTGTTATAAAGAGAAGCTTTACCTTATACTCATGGTATAGGAGTCATTGAACGGAAATCGAACTTGGTGTATCCTTCATAATAATAAATAAATGTGGACAACATCACATACGTTGCTCTGAAGCCAAAGTAAGTAGCTAAAGCACTTGTGTTATGGAATTCAGAGACAACGAAGGTACCAAAAAAAAAGAAAAAAGGGGTTTTCTACATTGACCCGGCCGGGGATCGAAGCCGAGATCTCAGAGCTGGCGACACCTTGAAAACCGGTGTGTACCAACGACCACAAAGGTCGTCAAATGAATAACATAGTGAATTTATTGTTTTTTTTTAATTAGTTTAATCCATAGACAAGCATAGAGCGTGCGCTAGTAGACCCTTTTGCAAAGCGTAAGCACGTTTTTATTTAAATGTACTACGCTTTTCTGATTAATGTGATTTTTCGTGCGATCCTTATGAGTATTATTCGGCATCGTACTGTGTACACATATACATAACTATTGAATGGATTTGAGATCACCATTTTTTCCCGGTGAATAAAATAAAATTAAAATAAAACTGATAAAAGGCCACACTGATCGTTCGACAAAGTTCACGTGTACTACCTACAGTTTTGTATCAAACAAGTCGCCTGAGCGAGTCATTTTTTCTAGTACGTATGTTGAACCAGGAATACGCCTTTATTGGATCGGACAGGGTTTTTTTACATACTGTATATAAGTATGTTTATCAGTTGTCTGGTTGCCATAATACAGGCTCTGCCTAGTTTGGGACCAAAACGTGTATGAGTTGTCCCAAGACAGAAAAAAAAGGCTAAGTTCTAGGTGACAGGGTTTTATTTTACTATAGCCTTCTAGCCCCAAGTACGATGACTCCAAAGCCCACAAATGACTCAGGAATCGAACATGGAGCGTCATTAACGAGGGGTGCGGGGCTACAGGAGTATGAGGCCCGCGGGACCGGACCTTCATAAAACTGTTTACCTTATCTTCGTGTCGCGGTGGTGGGTTAGGGGTCCATATGAAATATGGGACGAGAAAACCTTTGAAGACATAAATAGAAAAAAAAAAAAAAATTTTGGGTAAGCTTGATTCAAGCTCCAAAATGTTTTCTAATACTAGCTGTCCCCCGCGACTTTGTTCGCGTGTTTTAGTTTCAACGGTTTTTCATTTTTGCAACATTTTTCATTTATGCTCCGCTCCTATTGGTCGTAGCGTGATGTTATATAGCCTATAGCCTTCCTCAATAAATCTATCCAATACAAAAATATTTTTTCAATTCGAACCAGTAGTTCCTGAGATTAGCGCGTTCAAACAAACAAACAACCAAACAAACCCTTCAGCTTTGTAATATTATAATATATAGTATAGATTAACGATAAATAAGTTCAAAATTATTGCTATTTTTATGACGATAGCCAATGCTGTGCTCCATTCAGTTTATCTCATTCATCATCAAGTACTAAGAAAAAAGTGCACTTTATAAAAAAGCATTGGTACAAAAAAATATCTCTTTTAAATTTAACATGCGGAACCATTCCCCAAAAGTCGTAATATTTGCCCTTCCCGCCCGGGACACATATAGTGACGTGTGTAATTTATGACCATCTGTCACTCACATATTAGCTGCCAGGGTTGCCACGCACGAGAAAATATTTTTACTGCAGTGAGAAAAAAAAACAATTTTCCTTCTTTTTTGTAGGTCGTGTTTGATATTTTATTTGTAATAGTATAATTCTTTATAATTTGTGGAATGTCTACTTTATATGTCTATATATAAAACAAAGTCGGATTAGTTACATCATTTAATTTTATAACTGCGGAACGGGTGAACCGATTTTCATGATGTTTGATTTGTTGAATTTTTTTCTGTCCAGAATAGCAGAATAACTATCAGAACATGTCTCACGGGAATGGAGCTACTTACTCGGACACAGCTAGTTTTACAATATCTGGAAGATTATATGTGGAAAATAATTATAAAAAGTTACTGTATTTTTTTATTTTGCTGTAATAGTAATTTTGCGTTAAATACAATATTATACTCTATGACTTGAAAATATCGCAATTTAAGTTTAAATCTATACTAATATTATAAAGCTAAAGAGTTTGTTTGTTTGTTTGTTTGTTTATTTGTTTGTTTGAACGCGCTAATCTCAGGAACTACTGGTTCGAATTGAAAAATTATTTTTGTATTAGATAGTCCGTTTATTGAGGAAGGCTATAGGCTATATAACATGACGCTACGACCAATAGGAGCGGAGCATAAATGAAAAATGTTGCAAAAATGATAAACCGTTGAAACTAAAACACGCGAACAAAGTTGCGGGGGACAGCTAGTAAAATATATAATTATTGTTTTACCTGTATTTTAAAAACTATTTAATTATTAATTCAGTTCTAAATTTATATAAACGAATTAAATACACTATTATTACACACAAAATCTATACCAACCACAACAAATATTAGAAAGAAATAAAAATGTAACAAAAATACAAAAATAAAACCTGAGTTTTGGTTGTGCCAACCCTATACAAAGAAGATGTTTGCGCATCCCACCTCTAACAGTTTAACCTGTTCCTTTATTTATCAGCGGGTCACATTTACATTCTGTAGGGGTCCTACCTACCCCACAAGCACCCTTTGCGGATTTCCCACTTCTACAAAAAAAAATTGAAGTATTCTGTGTTATGTCTCATGAGCTTGGATTGTAATTAGAAATAAGTATACTTAGGAGCACTTATATCGAGCTATGCTACATTTTCAGATATCTAGAATTTATGTTCTGGCTAGGCGTGGCGTGTGGTGGTGGCCTAGTGGTTAAATGAACGGATTAGTGTGCACAAGGTTGCAGATTAAAACCCATGACAGGCAAGTACCAATGTAACTTTTACAAAGTTATATGTACTTTCTTAATTATTCTAAGACACCGCTGACAATCAGTAAAGGATAATATCGTGAGGAAACCTGGATTCCAAACATTGGAATCTGAAATCGCCAACCAGCAATGAGCAAGCGTGGTGATCAATGCTTGTGCCTTCTCTATATGAGAAGAGGCCTGTTCCCAGTAGTGGGACTTTTATAGGCTGGCATTATTATATTATGATTATTATATTGACGACCTCCGTGGTCGAGTGGCACACCGGTACACACCGGTTTTCAAAGTGTCGCTAGCACTAAGGTCCCAGGTTCGATCCCCGGACGGGTTAATGTGGATAACCACTTTTCTACATTGTCTCGGGTCTGGGTGTTTGTGGTACCTTCGTTGTCTCTGATTCCATAACACAAGTGCTTTAGCTACTTACTTTGGTTCAGAGCAATGTATATGATGTTGTACACATTTATTATATTATAGCCTTTTAACAAATTATGTTGGGGTCAAATATTATGGGGTAGTGCCTATCTGACGTCCACAACCTATTTTACTGGATAAAACAGTATATTAAGTTTGTTATTGTTTCATATTAATAACTAAAAAATGTTCAAGAAAACAAATAAAACGTGGTTCGATTTCAATGTATGATAGTACCTATAGTTTTTGTCGGCGGCTTGGCCCATCCTTACTTACATTATAAATGCGAAAGTAGCTCTGTCTGTCGCACTTTGACGCCAAAACTACTGAACCGATTTAAATTGAAAATGAAATTTGGTACACAGATAGTCTAGAGCCTGAGAAAGGACTTTTTGCCGCGATAACCGACATCCACGCGGGCGGAGCCGCGGGAAACTATAAAACTCTGAAACATTCTACGTGAATTTGCGGCTTTAATGAAAAGTATCCTTTAAATTCTTCTATATTAATATTATAAAGAAAAGATTTGTAGATACTTTGTCCAGTCAAGCCATCTCATTCGACCAATACCCGTATATTTCAATTGGCATAATAATTTTGGTAAACCCAATAATTTTGGGGGCAATTATTTTCCCGTATTGAAGGTAGCCATCAAACATATTTTTATTGGTTATCCTCGTAAAAGGGTAATATCCTTAAGTGTTCTTACGAAATATATTTTTATCTCAACCGCTTCTGTAGGTAAAACATATTTTAAATTGATATAGAATTACTTTTGGTTATGTTCGTAAGATGTACCTACAAGCTTTCGTCCGTGACTTCGCCTGTTTGGTAACTTTATATAATGTAGTAGCTGTCCCCGTCTTTGTCTGCGTGTTTTAGTTTCAATGGTTTTTCATGTTTGCAACATTTTTCATTTATGCTTTTCTCCTTTTTGTCACAGCGTAATGTTATATAGCTTATAGCCTTCCTCAATAAATGGGCTATCCAACACTGAAAGAATTTTTCAAATCGGACCTGTAGTAGTTCCTGAGATTGGCGCGTTCAAACAAACAAACTCTTCAGCTTTGTATATTAGTATATAGATTAAAAAAAAAAATATGTTTGACTTTGAAAGCAAGGGGTTTCAATACGACGTGTTTTTTTGTAGGTATGTTAGTTACGCGATATCTACGGCAAGTGTTGGTCGATATTCATTAGTTTTTTCCTTTTTTACTGGAGTCATTGTGTCGCGGGTTATTTAACAAACATTCAAATCACTTGCACAAAAAACACCCAGACTTGGGACAAGCATTTGTGGATCACACGAATGTTTGTTCCATGCGGGGATCGAACTCGCAGTACGTCGCGAACTGTGGTAGTTAGTGTAATTGTTTTTCCAACACACAAATGTTGTAATCGGCATGGTGACCCATACCACTCGGCTATCCGTGCAGTCAAGTTTAAATCATCGTTAGGGTATAATAACTTAGAGGTGATCCCATATCAATTTCATATCATTAATTAAAAACCATATCAGTTTAAAAACTGTACCCACGACGGGGGGCTGCATTCCGTGTTACGGGTGTGGCTCCACTACGAGGCGGAGAGGCCGACGCTCTTTACATCTCGGTCTCCAAAAAATCACGATAGTGATCCGCTGGCCCCTATTGGCCGGCGGACCCCGCGGTTGGTGCGTGATGAATTGCAATGCATTACCACGCACCAACAAGAAACGCGGATGACGTAGCACGGCGGTTCAGGTTTAGTCAGTAAGAGTCTGACACTACCCGCTCGCTCCCCCGAGTGAGCGGGTTGTCCATAAGGATTCGCCCGCCAAAACAAAAAAAAAAAAAAAAAAGGTTTAAAAACTGTTCTACGTTAATCACTGATGTCTAAGGACACTATAGAAAATCTTTATTTTACTTTCCATCTCTTAAAGTGAAAGAAAAAACGAATACAAAAAATATTATTTAAATATCCCGCGAAAACGCTTTTCCTGACAATATGGCGCCTCATATGTCATCGTGACGTCACCTGCTAGTAAACTTCGGTTTTTTACTACTGTTTACAAGTAGTTGACGTCATCAACCATTCGGCCAATCACAGCCGTCTACGATCGCGTGACTAAAGTAGACAAAAAAACATTTTCTGTGTCGATTTTCTCTTAGAATATCTCGGTATTTTTCTTAACTGACTAAATAATTAGTTGGTTTCCAAAATTCATATTCAATGCGGATGCCATCAATAGATCTTTTATTTTACATGCTGTCAAATACCCTATTACTTTTACCCCGGTTACTCACATGCGGGCAAATATTCCGACAAAGGTTCGCGCGCTTTGATGTCTTTTAAAAAACCGACATAGCTAGATTAAGAATTAAATAATTTGTGACTGACTGGCATTAGATCTACTACTATTATCCTTAATATTATAAATGGGAAAGTAACTCTGTCTGTCTGTCTGACGCGCTTTCACGCCAAAACTTCTCAACCGATTTAAATGAAACCTAATACACAGATAGTCTATAGCTTGAGAAAGGACATAGGCTACTTTCTGCCGCGATAACCTACATCCACGCGGACGGAGCCGCGGGGAACAGCTAGTATCTTTATAATCTAACTAGCTGTCCCCCGCGACTTTGTTCACGTGTTTTAGTTTCAATGGTTTTTCATTTTTGCAACATTTTTCATTTATGCTCCGCTCCTATTGGTCGTAGCGTGATGTTACATAGCCTATAGCCTTCCTCAATAAACGGACTATCCAATACAAAAATATTTTTTCAATTCGAACCAGTAGTTCCTGAGATTAGCGCGTTCAAACAAACAAACAAACTCTTCAGCTTTATAATATTAGTATAGAAAAGAATTAATAGATCTTCTTTCGCTGCATATAAAACCTTTTTTTGCGAAACCATTAATGAAGTTTAAAAATCAAATTCCAAACGTCATACCAACAATGGGAACTAGCAATTTTAGGTAAGAGTTTTCTTTTTATTCTGTCATAACAAAAATGAAGGTAAGTGGAGATTATTTTAAGTTATACTTAAGTCATTTATAGCGTCGGATAGTGATGAAAATATTTAAATATATCTCGGAGGCAAACAAAGTCGCGCGTAATGTAAATATCAGTTTTGTTTTTGTTTTGGATAGATTTTGTAGAAAATGACTTCGTTCGATCCCATTTTAAGATTATTCCAAGTGTTGACGTTAAAAAGGAGAGTTTATACTGATAAAAGACCCTATCAAATAGGAATTGGTCAAGTATTAATTAAAAAAAACTATACGTATTAACTAAAAATAGCCTATGTTCTTTCTCAGGCTCTAGACTATCTGTGTACCAAATTTCATTTCAATCGGTTCTGTAATTTTGGCTTGAAAGTGCGACAGACAGACAGACAAAGTTACTTTCCCATTTATAATATTAGTAAGAAAGTAAGGATTACATTCAAGCAGTCATTTTTATTGCTAGCTTTAGCAGGCGGTTCCGCCCGCATAGGTCTCAATAAGTAGCCTATGTTTTTTCTTGGGATCCAAACTCACTCCTCACCAAGATTCCTGAAAATCGCTTCAGCACTTTAGTCGTGATAGCGTAACACACAGAATTACTTTCGCATTTATGATATTAGTTTGCATAATGCTGGTGTTTCCTTTTGTAGCCATGGCAAGAAATTTGATAAAGAGACACAGTCACCGTTGTTGAAGATATTTAAAGAAATAATGACTAAGGAAAAAGAGTATGTATATTTTATTATAAAGGTTGAACCTATATATTATGTAGCATCAGTCCAAATAACGTATGAAGATGCAGAGTATACTATAATATATAGCAAGATATCAATCGCGTAGCATGTTAAAATCATGCCACAATAGGGATGTAGACTAAATATAAGGTTATTTTTAGCTGTTTATTTATTTATTAACATATAAGTTACTAAAATAATTCTAGTAATTATTAAAGAGTAAAATTAGTAGTAAATATTCTGAGCATATCTGCCGCATGTCAGACAACTAGTGGGCTAAACTAACGACACAATGGGTCCCATTTAATGGCAAGAGACATTGCGGTAGGCCCAGACATAGATGGCGGGACGAGCTCGATTCCTTTGATAGCAATTGGCACAGCACAGCCCTAAGCAGAGAGAGATGGAGGGAGGATAGAGAGACCTTTGCCCTGCAGTGGGACAGAAATGGTTATTAAAAAAAAAAATTCTGAGCCCCACTTGCATGAAAAACTTAACTCTAGAGTTAGGTGATAACCTCGTGTTAGCATTTAACTCTGAGTTAAAAAAATAACCCGGGTTTATGTAAGCGGGCCTAAGAAATAATGTCCGTTATGAATATTAATAAAAAATATTAATACACGTATTTCTTTATGTAATCAAAACCTCACGATAATACCTACATTGATTTGTACTGTCCTATGATGTCACCCTTTCACACGTTCCATGTTACGTAATAAGCCCCCACCTCTGAACTTTGATTAGCTGTATCTCCTTAGTTTTTGCTTATTTTGAAAAAACAAAAAACACGTGTCAAATATTTTTATATTTTCTAACTGACGGACTAACACTAAATAGATTTTTACTCATACCCAGACAATATCTCTATTTAGAGCATTAATTTTAAATGTATTTCAGTGATCCTGAAAAAAGAAATCTCCTATTGGAGCAGAAAGAAGATAAAAAGAGGCGACAATACTCGGGGTCTAAGACGAAAACTGATCGTGTAAGTTATTCTGCTTTTTTAAATATTTTTTTCGAGATAACGTCTTGTGTCGATGGATACCGGCTGCACGCACTAAAAAGTGTCACGTTCCGCCGGAGCCGAGCGTGCGAGCGAGAGCGCGTAACAAGCGATAGAGAGGCATGATCGGCCTAAGCGACGTGACAAGTCCAAGTCACTTATCAAAAAAACGCATGCGTTTGAAAGAAAGTAAGAAAAAAAACATTTATTGGCACAGCAAAGAACGCGCACAACGGTTTATTAACTAAACGTAAGATAATAATTACAATAAAAGAAAAAAAAATATATAAATAAAATAAAAATAACAATAAATTTAACATAATATATTTTAATTATTATACATTTCGACGTCTTCCAAGACTTTGAAGGATATGCCCGTCCTTCAAAAGAAGTCCATAAAATTTGGATAATGTATATAGGTAAATAACTATGGGCTTTGTTTCCAGAGATCCATTGACTCCAGTTGTTCGGAGCATCGTAAACGAGGAGCTCCTTACAAAACTTCTTCGACGGAGCAAAGAGCTGAGTTCAAGCAAGCCAGGCCACAGAGTGTTGTGAGTGTAGAAGTGTTTTAATGTATAATATTTGTAATTAAGGCGCTACACGAATAATTATTTCGTTTGCGAGTAGGCGGTGTCAAGCGGATTGGAGAGCCAATCCGGGAATGTAAGAGAGAGATAATACTAGCTGCTTGCTTACGGGACGAAAAGAGCTAAACATCATGTCAAGGTCGCGAAATATTGTCTTAGAAATAATAACGTAAGCGACAAAATGGAAAATCTCACATTATTCGAAATCTATCAAATAGAATAAAAAATCTATCGACATTAATCTAGATGTTATTGAAAAAAATATTACTAAGTTGAATAGTTTGGTGGATAAAGTAAAAAAAGGGCATTTTTAGAGGTGATTTAAAAAAATAAAACTATCGAGGAAAGTTTATTTAATCGTGTAACTGATCGGCATTTATTTTCATCATATCCTTTTCTATCTAGAAACCAAATTTCAAGTCAATAACTTTTATAGTTGCTAAATAAAAACCATATAAAAATAGCAAAAAAAATGTGTATCGCCTTAAACACAAATAGTTGAAAGGAAAACTTAAACCAGGACTCGAACCTGCGACCACTGGCTCAACTCGGCTGGTCCGTTGGTCCCAAATGGCATATGTTAATCTTTGACAGGCGTTAAGTCTTTACAATTCTGATAACCAGTCTTACGATGGGATACTGTGTTACTCAGTAAAATGGGTTGTGGAGGTCAGATAGGCAGTCACTCCATGTAAAATACGGTATTCAGCTGAATCCGGTGAGACTGGAAGCCGGCCTCAACATAGCTTGGGAAAAGGCTAGACAGAAGAAGAAGTAACAATTATATTTTATATCTTTCAGCATAACCAGAGCGATAAGAGAGACAGTTGGTGGTTTTGGGTAAGTTAATTAATTCCATCATCCTATACTATTATACTATAACTAGTTGTTAAGTTCCACCAAAAACCTGGTCCACCACCCGTGTTTATTCCGATTATAAAACTTTCGTGAGGAGAATCTTTATAATAACTTTCGGTAGGAGTAGGTAGGTATTCATAATTATTTAGAACAAAACGGTTTTCTCACGCACATTCTCGGGATCGCCCGACTAGTTTCAGACTCAATAGCAGTCTCTAATCATGAGCTGACACGGCGGCAGTTTGACTCGCGACATCACCGCCGCCACGTCAGCTCATGATTAGGGACGTAAAAAGGGTGAGGAGGAAGGAGGGTGAGTAAAACGTTTTGTAAATAATATTTGAATCAATTATATGAAACCAAGTTGGGTTTATAACTCAAGAACAGGTGGACCGATTTTCATGATCTTTGATTTGTTGGGTTCGTCTCTACCCTAAATAGGGGAATAACAAAATAAAAATTACTCACGGTAACGAGGACTAACCGCGGGGCACCGCTAGTTTTATAAAATTTCAATGTAATAAAAATATTTTTTTTGCAGCAAAAAGAAAATCAGAAGAAAAATACAGAGGATACATGTTCCTGTGTGTCTTGCGCGTGAGTTGATTATTCTTTTCACATAACTGAATACTGATTAGGAAAGCAAGTAATATTTTTAATAGTAAAGTTGCATTGAGCGCAAAATATTTGAGGCGATTGCAAAATTATTTTTTCTGATGTTCCTACAATTTATTTATTGTATTTTGATAGATGTCTTTAAGGATCATTTTTATAGTAAACATAGACAAGCGTAGAGTCTGACAGTCTGAGCGCGATAAACTCAAAAACTACTAGACCGATTTCAAAACTTCTTTTATCATTAGAATGCTACGTTATTCCCGAGACATAGGCTATATTGCTCTGCTACCCATACGAAGCCGGGGCCCATCGCTTGTAGCTTATATTTATACCAACTAAGACGCATTATCGTTTATATTACGAACACTTGTTTATTTGCGCAGTCCCTAACTTATTATTATTGTATACAAAATGACAGCGTGCTGCTGGGAGTTTGTTGCGCCGTTTCTTCTCCACAACCAGCCCCCCTAGACAAGTGATAATTTTACGAGCGATAACACTGATCGAATCGTTCAAATGTATGGAAGTGACAAGTCCAAGTCACGTGACTTATCGAAATGAAATGTCATTTCCATACATTTAATGTCACTTAAGCGATTTCTATCATCGTTAACGCTTGTCGAAATGCCACTTGTCTAGAGGCTCAGAGCACTTATGCGGCGAAGGGTGGGCGAATCAGGGTGCTGTCCATTGTATTGACGTTCTTAAAGTGCTACTTTGTAGCCTAGTTGGAATAAATTAGTTTTTTTTTTTTATATGTTTCAGGTTAAAAAAGATCGTCAGCTCAGAATACGCGTGCATCGGCTGTCTTCTCTTCCTATTCACGTTATCAATAATTGTAGCATTCCTAGTGGTCTTCAAGAATGTACCATCGCTGTCCAACTCGGACCACATTGAGAAGGAAACGCCGAAGCATAGGGTGGCTGACAGCGAGAGACTGAAGAGAAAGATTGAGATGCTAAATGAGAACAGAAAGAAGAATGATCTGATGGGATTGGATGAGTATCGGAAGAGTGATAAGTAAGTTTTAAAAAAAAAATAACTTTGTCAAAAAACTCGACCGTTAATTTATTGCCATTACCGCCGGCTGCATTGCGTTGTTGACGCATATCTTTATCTAATAATGTACCTACTTCGAAAGTATTAAACTTATTTTTAAAAGAGTAACCTATGGAGTTTCTTGCCGGTTCTTCTCCATAGGAAGGACACTTTGGATCCGCGCACCTAGAGTCATTTAGTTCTGTAACTTTAACTTTTTTTAAGCGCCTTTTTGAGGTTTTACAGATTTATAAGAAATAAAAAACTTTTGATTTGATTTTTGATTTCATAAAACCGACCAAAAAGTTCCAAACAAGTCGTTTTTCAAGCAGTCTGGTGCAGTTTGTGGCCACATATCATATGATTGGACTGTATCAGACTGCTTGAAAAACGACTTTGATTTTGTCTATAAACTCCTGTTTTTCTTTTTCCATCTATAGTTGTCAAATATGTACACTATGCCTCTAAAACAGCGATTGATATAGACAAATGGGAGAGTCTTAGTTCTTTTTAATATCGTATCATCACATACCTTTGTGAGGTAAACGATCAGACGATTATGATGTTAGTCGTAAAATGCTTAATGCTAATTTTAATATATTCTTCTTTTTTCTAGGAGGGGGTATGAGGACGATTTGGCAGCAAGTTTAGGGTTAACAGGAAGTTCGGGCATAGGTATGTCTTTAAAAATTACCTCTGTTTTTTTGATATTGTAGATTTTGTTATTGTTTTTTTTTGGTTACGTTTAGTAAAATAAAGTTAAAATACTACCAAACAAGTATCAAATAAGTACCTAGAATATTCCTACCCTTTATTTATCGCTTAATTGATAGTAGGTTTATAGATGTAAAATGCTAATAAATTAAATTTCATAATAAAAACATGTAAGTATAGTGATAATACATATCTGGTAAATTAAGTAGAAGTTTAGATTATATACAGTAGAAGTTTAGGTTATTTAGAGTCTAAATATCAATGTATGTTTAATATTATTGTATTGCTGTGCCTGCAAAGGGCTACTGAGTTGATAAGTGCAACAAAATTGTTATGAAAGACCAAATGTACACTTGGTATGCAATAAAACTTTGACTTTGACTTTGACTTAGTTAATAAGTCGCTGTGCATTCTACTCGGTGTGACATTAAATGTCTTTACTTTCTTTCATTCACTTGTACAGCATCTTGGGAATGTTACCAAATAAACTGGAGTGTTTCAGCGTTGTCAGGGCCCTTAAATCTAATAGTAGTCTTATGTCCTAAAAGTTTTGTTTAACCTCAGGTAATGTATTTTATTATACACATATAACACCCCTACTTCTTAAACGGATCTATTATGCTCTGTGCCAATCACTGATAAACTACTGCATCTCAGCCTGGGGAGGAGTGCCAAAAACAACATTAAAACAATTAGAGGTATCGCAGCGCACTATCTTAAAAATCTGTACACTCAAACCCTACCGATACCCAACCACAATGCTTTATGAATATTGCGAGGTTCTGACAGTACGACAGCTGTATCTCTTAAGTATCACTTTAAGACAACACTCCAACCTTAAGTATAATCCAGAAATAGTCACGAGAAGGAGACGCTATGCTGTCTGTGATCGCTTAGTACAGCCTAAAACCACCTTCATGCGCAGATTTTACCCCTTTCTGAGCTCATATATATATAATAAAATAAACAAGTATGTCGAAATTTACCCTATGAATATAAAAGAAGTAAAAAACACAGTATCTAACTATCTTTGTAAGCTGACGTATGGTCAGACTGAGGACTTACTTACCATTCTGGAATAGTACATTTACGTCTTATATGTATATTAATTCTTTAACAAATATAAAACTTCTTAAATACTCACTAAATTAATTGCTATACTCACCCTCTTACACACATTCACACACCTTTCACTATACACACCAGAGGACTAAATCCACACTAGTTTATATTAAGTTTACCCCCATGTTTATAATAAGACGAGAATTTTAAATTGCAATCTTGCTAAATTAGCTGTACCCAAATCCGAGGATAGAAAGCGCTGTATGCTGAAGCACAGGCTATAGACCTAGTTCAGCATCAGATGCTAAGTATATTGTACACATTTGTTTTATGTATTTCAGACTGTATGTACCTAAATTATAAACAAATTTGTGTAATTATGTTTTTTGGTCAAATAAACTTATTATTATTATTATCTCTCTTTTTTCACGGGTTACCCTCAGAATCGAGAATACCCGGTCCTTTGAAAGGCTTACGTGGGGACACAGGTCCAACACGCAGTGGCCTTGTTGAGAACTTTACTCTAAACTGGGATGGGGCATCTACTAGGGCCCATCCACCTCTGCTCTATGGAAGAACAGATATGAACGGTCCAAAGTAGATGCAAAGCTATTGTAAATTACGAATAAAAAATAAAATTTTAGGCTATGTGTAGGTAAATGTTAGTGGATTGGTTATAAGAATTAAATCGGAAAACTATGGCACCTGCCTTCTAATACATGTTAATGCAATCAAATAGGCAGGTGGTGACTCGCCAGCTCACCAGATGGGCCCCCCAACATAACCGCCACGATAGGCAGCAGGAGGCAACACCAGTGCGAGCGGCTAGGGGTGTCGAGCGGTGCGGCCCCGATTTCGCCATCGCGGGTCACAGTAGCGGACCCGGAGCGGGTTTCCTCGCTATTACGCCATTAGACACTTCCACCCCCGAGCATATAGCTCTAGCGACCCCTCTCTAGCCAGCCAGTTAAGGCAAGAAAGAGCTGGGAGCCCTCCTAAGGAGCGACTCCCTGGAGCACTCAGGTCCGTTGTGTCGCTACTCACAAACAGCTCGCCACAAGCTGCCCTGCGGATTTATTTATTATTATTACATTTTTTCCTTTTTCCTGCAAACAAAAAATGATCAAAATGTAATGAATGGAAATTTCGCGTGACGTCACTACGTGCGACAATTTTATCGACGGCGTGGCGTCGTAAGCCTCCACTCCTGAACTTTAAAGCGCTGCATCTTTGTATTTTTTTATTGTTTTGATAAAGGAAAAAGCGCTGCATCTTTGTATTTTTTTATTGTTTTGATAAAGGAAAAAATACGTGTCTAATATTTTTTTATTATCTAACTGACGGACTAAATAGATTTTTACTTTTTATACTCAGTTAACAACTCTATTATTTAATTTGTTTCTTAACATATTTTTACGCACTATTTAATTCCAATTTATTGTAAACTTTTACAGATTTCGGCCCGAGTTTTCGAGAGTTGGTAAGTTCATTATAATATTATTGTATTCCATAAATATTATTTTCTTAAGTTGTTGCTTGATTTTAACTAACTACTCCTAAGATTACAATAAGACGTTATCAATAATAATTACTTTACTAAAAATGACTTTAACTAAGAAAAAGCGTCTTAGTTATAAATTGGCAGATAAAATATAGTATAACTGACTTTTGCCCGCGGTTCCGCCCGCCGTGGGTGTCGGAAATTGCGGCAATAGCCTATGTCCTTTCTTGGAATCCAAGGTCAGCCCATACCAAGTTTTATTAAAATCGGTTCAGTGGTTTAGCTGTGAAAGTGTCAGACAAACCGAAAGACTAAGAGTTACTTTCGGATTTATGCAAGTATGGATAAGTAGGTCTAGGGATTCTGCCGGAGCTGCGCTGAGAATGCACAAGCGATCCCGCAGCTCTGGCTATGGCAAGGACGGGACCGGGGTGTTTTTAGTCGGTGCGAGTCCGACATATCCCCACGCCGTGCCCTCGGCGTGGGTCGAAGTCATTCGCTTTTCACACCATAATAAAAAAAAAAAAAAAAAAGCGCTAGGGGTTAATCTAATCAAGTGGTCAAGATAACAGAGGTCGGCTTTATTGGCATGATTATCGATTATTAAATAGATTATCCCATGTTCCAACCGGTGCAAGAAAACTCAACTCTAATTAATTCAACCACTTATTGTTTTTTTTTTGGGTGAGGTCTACTTTAGCCTGAGCGCAGGCTTTGACTTCACCGGACTTTAAAACCATTTATTGTTGTTAATCTTTTCTTCGTAAATTCTACGTAAATCAAAGTAACCTTCATTTAAAAGTCTTTATTCAAGTTAATATATAATCAATAAATAAAAATTAAATAAAGAACATTTATTTCAAGCTTATACGCCCATAAAGTGGCCTTACTCTCCAATTAAATTTTGATTCTAATGCAATACAAAAGCAAAATTGATATTAGTTTGGCAGGCAAGAGATACAGTTTTCTTAAAAAAAAAAATGCTGTCAATGGAAGGAACTGACTGGAATCTAAACATTGAGAGTATTTTTTTGTACTGTGTGTTGTTTGTGTGCCTGCTAAATGAATAACAATTTTGTATTGGCATTGTATAAGAATTACAATTAAATTATAATAATAATATCTTGGGACATCTCACACACGGTTATCTGATCCCAAACTAGGCAGAGCCTGTGCTATGGCAACCAGACAACTGATAAACATACTTAAATATTTCTAAAGAGATACATATTATAGATAAATTACACCCAGACATAGAACAAATGATCGTGCTCATCACACAAAGATTCGTCCTGGGTGGGAATCGAACCCACGACCTCCGGTTTAGCAGTCAGGGTCACTAACCACTAGACCAACAGGCCTGTCAAAATTGGAGGGTAATAAGGACACAGAACACTACACAGTGTATTTTCATTTTTTTAACCCCCAAGATACAAGCTTTGACTTTGTTTGGGGACCACTGTTAACAAAAATTTAAGTCTTAAAATGATAACTATCGTGAGGAGTATTCATAATTATTTAAATCAAAACGGTTCGACTCGCGACACCACCGCCGCCGCGTCAGCTCATGATTAGGGACTCCTATTGAGCCTGAAACTAGGCGGGCGATCCTGAGAATATACGTGAGTAAACCGTTTTGTCTAAATAATCTTAAAATGACTTGCAATTTGTTAATTTAATCTTAAGAAAACAACGTAAAGACAGTAAATTTTGTTCTTATTCTTATTTTTTATTTAGTTTAGCATAATAAAGGTCATTTTCGCATATCATTCTTATCGGAATCGTGGAGATCGGAAAAAGAAAAAAAGCAAATCAGTCAGCCGACAAAACAGCCCTTTCTTTACTTTTAAAGCTACGCCATCATTTCCAATTGTAGCTTCTGTATTCCCAAAAGAATTTGTAAATAAATACCGCAGATTTATCAAAACGATAGCTCGGGGGATAATTTTTTACAATCAGTATTTATTTACTACTGAATTTCCGAAGTGCAGGGGTTAATGTTATAAAGAGGAAATATAGAAAGTAAAACGCATTAGAGTCGACCGAGGTTAAGCAACGCTTGCTTACGTTAATTTTCGGATGGGTGACCGACTTTTTTTTTAAGTAGTGTAATTAGGTTAAGTATCAATGCCTCGAAGGAATAAATAAGTAAACTATAGAGTGCGCATATTGAGTATGAACTGTTGGCACGAGTATGAACATGTAATATCGTAAAATTAGTATCAAAACAGAGCGCACTGTTTTGATAAAACTATCTCAAAACCTAATATTACCCTAATAATATCGGAACCGTCGATATTTTCGCATAAACGTCTGCCCTAGCAACGAAAAATTACATTAATCAGTAAACGAGCGCAGTACATAAGCTAAAAATTTAATAATATAATCTCTAATAAATAATTCGCTTAAATGTGCATAAGGGGCTACTAGTTATGCGTGTGCTCTATACTTGTCTATGATTACTCTAAGATCGGAGGGCGTGTTACTGTATTAAAATGGATTGTGGAGGTCAGATAAGCAGTCGTTCCATGTAACATACTGATATTCAGCTGTGTCCAATGATACTGAAAGCCAACTCCGATATGAAAATCAACAGAATAATGATGTTGACAAATCCTTATTCCGTTGATATGATTAACTAGCTGTCCCCCGCGACTTTGTTCGCGTGTTTTAGTTTCAACGGTTTTCATTTTTGCAACATTTTTCCTTTATGCTCCGCTCCTATTGGTCATAGCGTGATGTTATATAGCCTATAGCCTTCCTCAATAAACGGACTATCCAATACAAATATAACTTTTCAATTCGAACCAGTAGTTCCTGAGATTAGCGCGTTCAAACAAACAAACAAACTCTTCAGCTTTATAATATTAGTATAGATATTCGCTCCGCATTCGTTAATACGTAACAAATAATTAAAAAAGAATGTTGACTATACTTTTTTTAACCCGTCTTTTAGAATAGGTATGCATAAAATATTAGACACGTATTATTTCCCAAAACAATAAAAATTTACAAAGAGTACTTTAAAGTTCAAGAGTGGAGGCTTGTGACGTCAAATTTTGGCTAAAATTGTAGTGTAACAGTGACGTCACTCGAAGTTTTCATTCACTGTAATATCTACGTTATTTTTATTGACGAGACAAAAGAAAAAATACGTGTCTAATAAATATTAAATAAATGTGGACAACATCACATACATTGCTCTGAACCCAAAGTAAGTAGCTAAAGCACTTGTGTTATGGAATTCAGAGACAACGAAGGTACCACAAACACCCAGACCCGAGACAATGTAGAAAAGGGGTTTTCTTTATTGACCCGGCCGGGGATCGAACCCGGGACCTAAGAGCGGGTGACACCTTGAAAACCAAAGTGTACGCCACTCGACTACGGACGTCGTCAAAATGTGAAAAATGTTTTTTTTATTGTATGAAAGACGGACATAAATAAAATATTGTCAAAATCCCAATTTATTTGTAAAATATAGATTATATCGCTATTTTATTTTTACGAACTGTTTTAAATTAATATTCATGCCTAAATTATAATCTTTACTGTTATTGATAACGCCCCAAATATAAATGAGGCCATACAAGGGTCTACTTATCAAAATAATCATGTGAACATTAGTTTGACCTACAAATCAGTTCTGTCTACCCTATGAAGAGTGGTGGCGCGATAGTATCTTAGCAAGGGCTGAGGGTGGTTTGAAGTGTAGTCGAGTTGTTGAGAATTGGCGGTTGAACTCTCACCGCTCCGTACATGAATGGTGGCGCCATTCATGTACGGAGACCCTATTACTAAGCCTCTGCTGTCCATCTGTCAGTCAGCGGGCTGTATCTCATGAACTGTAATAACTTGTGTCAAAACAGAGCGCACCGTTTTATTAAAACTATCTCAATACCGAAACCATCGATATTTTCGCATAAACGTCTGTCGTTGCACGGAAAATCACTTAAATCAGTAAACGAGCGTAGTACATATAGGTAAACGGTTTACTAGCGATGCGCGCACTTCATGGTTCTCAATGTTTGACTGCACGGATAGCCGAGTGGTATAGGTCACCTCACCAATTACCTCTGTGCGCGACGTGCTGCAGGTTCGATCCCCACATGGGACAAGCATTTGTGTTATCCACGAATGCTTCTTCCAAGTCCGGGTGTTCTTTGTGTGTGTGATTTGAATATTTGTATAAACCCCCGCGACACAAGGAATAAATTCCTTAGTGCGGGAGTAGTTTTTTTAAGAAACAAAAAAAATGTTTTAGTTTGTTTCGGCCACTTCTCTGTGTACGCACTATAGTATGAAGCCATTGTTTTGCGCCCCGCACTTTGTTGCGTCTGTATTATATCTAGTGGTCTTTTGTCTGTTTGTCTGCCTGTCTGTTTGTTTGTCTGCGTGATGTATTAAACGAGAGTTTTATTTGAAGCCCTTTAAAATATTACCTAGCCTTAGGTTCTGGAGGACAGAGGGTTGATTAAAATGCTTGTTTGTTTTGTGTTTTTGTCTACTAAACGTACTTAAATGTTAGGTTATGGGATGACGAGTAGTTTTAAAAGGCAATGCTTTGATGTTAAAATTTTTGGTTTAACTTGCTATCTGCAAGTAAACCGCGACTTTATTTACGTTGATGTCAGACATCTAAGTATATGAACTTGGAACAAAGCATTTAACTTCTTTAGAAACTATTTGTCTCCCGCGACTTCGTCCGCGTGTTTTACTTTCATGGGCTACGTGTGCTTTGCGCGAAACCCTGACTCTTTTTCTGAAATAAAAGTAGGTACATATAAATAATATAACGTCAGAAGTAAATAATATTTTACCCGTTTTTGCAACATTTTTCATTGATACCCGGCTCCTATTGGTCGTAGCGTTATGTTATAGCCTATAACCGTCCTCAAAAAACGGACTATCCTGTTTTTTTTTTTCGTTTGGATTCTAACCAGTAGTTCCTGAGATTAGCGCGTTCAAACTATAGATTTACAATATAGCAGAATTTGCATCAGTCTAATGACGAATCATACAGAATAAACATTAACCAAACTATATACTAAGATCAAGATTAAGACAGGATTATAATTGTGACATAATTCCGTTATTTAGTAGGTGTCTAAGGATAAGAAGTATAATTAATTAATTTCTTATAGACACCTGAGCAACCTCTAACCATACATTTGCACCCCACAAAAATACCAAAAAGTACCCATAAATAATAAAAAACATCTTAAAACACTTTATAAAACCATAAAGTATCATAAAACAATACACCATGGGACATACATTTCTTACTTCCGAAGAGTATGCAAAACCACATTGATATATTTCATACAAACTTATATTTTCACTTAACAAAACGAAAAACACACAAATCTCAACCTTATTTTTCAATCCACAAAGTTGCAAATACATCCAGCAATTTTGTTAATTTGTCAGGGGAAATTGGACCTTATTTTCAGGGAATAAGGTTAGGGATTGTATGTGATTTTGAGTTGAAATTTGGTGGTTTTTTTGTAAGACACCCTCTCGTATTCAATAAATATCAAACTTGCATTATAGTAAAGCTGGAGTCAATTGGTACGTCTAAATATGTACAGGGTGCTTAAATATTATTAGCTAGTTGGTTCCCGTGGTTTTCCCCGCATTTTTTCCGGTATTGAGGAGTTATCGAGATAGAAAAATAATTGTATTTATAAGTACCTTAGTTTGTTTCGACTTTTCTTCTCAGGGTAGCCAGTTAGGAAATGCCGAATGCAGCGAGCTTAAAAAAATGTTTTTATGTGACTTGTAAGTTAAATTTTTTTGTTATCCACAAGATTTATATAATATATTATGATTTACTTATATTTAAGTAATATTAGTTAGTTAGATATTAGTTATTAGGGAGTCGTTTCTAACTAATATCACTTAAATATAAGTAAATCACACGCGGAGAGTTTCTTAAACATTCAATTCGCATTCACAAAGAACACAGAGGCTTAGAACAAGCATTTGTGGATCACACAAATGCTGATACCATGCGGGGCACGAACCTGCAGCACGTCGCGCACAAAGGTAATTGGCGTGGTGACCTATACTATGCTATCCTTGCAGTCAATAATCAAACAAAAACCAGCAAAAACGAAAACGGATAGTCCCTTAAAAACTAAAAAAATAATGATCAGAGCTGCCATTAAATATTCTTTTTTGCCAGTTTTTGTCCCACTGTTAGACAAAGATGTCCGTAAAAACCTGCTACAGTCTCTTGTTACCCATAAAATTCAAGATAAACTTTGTCCAGACAAATCTTATTAAATCACGTACAAAATCGTATCAAAGTTACACAAAACAATAACACTCTGTATCTCCTAAGGGTACCAACAAATCATGTCTGAGACACCTTAAGACTAGGCGTCCCGTGTGGAAGGAGCCTTAAATGATTTGTGGTCGCTACACACGTATAACTCTTTTTTTTTTGTTTAGATTTATTTGTCACTCGAATGGGGAGATTTTAATGTCCTGAGAGATTTCTTGATAATCTACTTATTGTTTACGTAGTAAGAAAAATGGGCATAGGAAATCCTTATTTTTAATATAATAATGAATGAAATAAAAAAATGTGTATACCTACTACCTAGTAGGTAGTCTTGCCATAAATATTGTAACAAAGAAAAAAAATGTTTTCTGTTGCAAATGATGATGAATAATACATAAATATAAAACAATTTAAAATATAAAAAGCTTATTCGAAGTGGTCTCCATTGGCTGCAATACAGTCCTTTAAACGTTGAGGCCAGTTATCAATAACAGCACACACTCTTTCCATGGGAAAATTCTTCACTGCCAATCGTATGGATTGTTTTAGAGACTCTAAATTATCATGGCGTATAGAGCAAACCGTACTCTCTAAAACTGACCATAAATCATAATCCAGCGGATTAAGATCCGCTTCATTTTAATATCGCAAAATATTGTACAATGTATTGGCGCCAAAATGAGAAAACACAATGAACAATCATATAAAAATGATAATTCCAAATTCAAATGTAATATTTTGTTTATTTTTAATTGTAATAGTATTTATGGCCAGACTAGGTACAAGGTGAGTTTGTTCGTTGTACAAACGAAAGCTATGACTTCTATATCTATTACCAAAACGGTTGGTCTATAAAACTCAAAAAACAAATGAAATCTATTGGTGAAACCAGTATGAAAATCACTTCCGTAGTTTTTGAATCTATCGCCATCAGTCAGAAAACACGGCGAGGGACTTCGTTTTATAATAATGATGTACCTAGGGACTTCGTTTTATGATAATAATTATGTACACCTCTTTTTCTGCGTAGCCGTTTCCCAAGCTATCAGGGTCGGCTTCCAGTCTCGCCGGATTCAGCTGAATACCGTAAATTACGTGGAGCAGCTGATTAAATAATTATATAGGTACCTAGGTAAAGATATTAAAAAAATATCTTTTATTTTTAAGTTATGCTTAAATTTAAGTCAACTACAAGAAACACTCATTAAAACTAACTTGAAATTTCTAAATAAACTAGTTATTTAGACATTTTACTTTAGAAGATTTTTTAAGTTTCTTTTACAGTTTCAGTAAAAAAAATCCTATCTGTAGCCATTATTTCGTAGTTACCTGAATATAATAGCTTTCTCTTACATTTGTGTTGGAATATTTTTGTATAAATACGCCAGTTTACCGCGGCAAGTAAATGAAAATGTCTGCCTGAACGAAACGCTCGCGTATTTTGATTTTTTTTTTACTTTGTCGTAATGTCTGAGTTTAGGAGCTAGGGTCTCATTTTTTAGCGTTAACGATTAATACAAATATAAATTGTTATGGGATTGATTTTCCGACTAAAAGACACAGAGATTAGCGAGTTTATAAAAATAAACTATACTACAAATATGCATTTATAGCGATCTTGAGTTTAGCTAGAGAGCAGCGAAACTCAAAGAAAATGTGTTAATCACTTACTCTACATATTTTTATATCATTTTATATTTTCATTTTTTTGTGAATAACCGTTTATTAAAAAAAAAACATTGTTATCAGCAATTAAATATATGGAGTTTATACTGTAAACCGTTAACTATTGCTATTTATTTACATTTGTACCGGCCTCTCGGCCTCATGTTGAGAATTAATTACATCGCTTAATCACTTGCTGATAAGCGATTTTGGATCTGAAAAGTTTCAAAGTAGATTTGAAAACATAAATGATGCCTTGCAGGAACCAGTGTAGCCCCAGCTCCTAAACTACATAGTATATTGTTTCGCAGCCAAATGCGAGTTGAACTCTGTCCGACGACGGTTTTATACCTCGACGGTCCCTTTGTACCGAGTCGTAATGATACTCAGACGACAGACCATGAAAAATAGTAGATTTTGATAACATGATCATAGATATTTTTCAGTTTATAGTTTTTCAGGTAATTTAGATGATACCTAACTTTTTGGTTGTTTTTTTTTCTGATATAGCGTATTTAACTTCTTTTTAGGGTTACGTACCTCAATAGGTAAAAAAGGAAACCCTTATAAGATGACTCTCTGGTCCGTTTGTCCGTGTGTCACCACCGATTTTCTTAGGAACTGGTGGACTTAGCAAGTTGAAATTTATACAAAATACTGAGGACTGTAGTCCCTATTAGGTGTATAAAAATCAAGGTACTGAGTCTATACTATATAAAATTTCCGAAATATAAAAAAGTTGTAAATAAAGGTACATTTTGGTACTCCCAAGTTTTCGCGAAAATCTTAATTTGCTCATATCTTTGTTTCTTATCAAGACGTTAGGAAATTTATTATCGACCCAGACTTGAAGTCTTTTTTTTATGGAATTTATTAGTCTTTTTTTATGGAATTTATGGCAACGACATAATTTCGTGATGTTAGTCGAGAACTTGGCTATATATTTTTTTTTTGTAGAAATTTGTAAACGGATCAAATTTTAAAATTACTATTTTCTACCTCGATCGACGTTTGCTATCTTCCAGACTTGTTCTGTCGAAACTTGACTTGTATTTGATTTTTTCGTTCGAATTTAAACCTTAATGATTTGGGCTATGTTCAAAATATTTTCACATATTTTTTTACGGTTTTTATTGAGAAATACATATTTATAAAAACGTCACAGATTTTCTTAAGCCAGACAAATCCACTAAAAAATGTCACCCAATTTAAGGGAGTCATTTTTAAAAGATTTTGTTTTAGTTCAGTTTAAGTAAGCGAAATGATAATCTCGGGTTAGTAACACCATTTATAAACTCAAAAACGGAACACAACTATCGATATTTTCGCATAAACGTCTGTCGTCGCACGGAAAATCATATGAATCAGTAAAAGAGCGTAGACAGCTACAATAGGCGTGTGGACTGGGTATGAAAAGGACGTATCCATTTAGTCCACCAGATACATAAAAAAAGAAAACAAAACTCGTATTTTTTTACTTTTATCAAATCAATAAAAAATTACGAAGTTAAAGCGCTTTAAAGTTCTGGAGTGGGGGCTTGTGACGTCATGTCTTGGTGAAAATTGTAGCTAGAAGTGACGTCACGCGACATTTACTTTCACTGTATCTTCCTCATTGTTTGTTTAAGTAAAAAAGAAAAAAATACTCGTTTAATATTTATTAATAGTCTATGTGACGATTAAATAACAAAAAAATAGTCGACATCCATATTGGCACAACGGACTACTAGCGATGCGCGCGCTCTATGCTTGCTTATATTTACTCTATGGTTATAAATATCTGCCGTTTATTCATTAATCAAATAATTATTTATCTATTTTATGATTGACAGAGAGATAATTACTTAATTTCGTTTTTGTACTACACATAAATGAATTTGCATTGACAACATTTGAATTGAATTTTGAAATAACCACAAACTAGCAATTATTATAAAAAAATACTTTTAGATATAAAAGATGTTATACGTATACCTTTACCAACATATTTAGTACTTATAGCTACCTAGATTTGAGTCTAGATATTTCTCATCACGCTAACAACAAGAAATTTTTTAATCTACGAGGTGCCCGAGGGATTCCATTGTTGTGGACAGACAGACGGACCTTTGTTGTTTATATATATATTTATGTATGTATTGTACGGAATATTATAGTGAAAGTTAAAAGGAAGGGCTTTTTATAAAAGAACAAGTAGAGTTTATGAAAGTTTCTTTTTCTGTTGAGTTATAAAAGTATACATAGTTTAAAAAGGGTATATTTTGTATTTTGTCGTGTTCAGATTCTAGTCTATACTTATTATTATAAAGCTGAAGAGTTTGTTTGTTTGAACGCGCTTATCTCAGGAACTACTGGTTCGAATTGAAAAAATATTTTTTTATTGGGTAGTCCGTTTATTGAGGAAGGCTATAGGCTATATAACATCACGCTACGACCAACAGGAGCGGAGCAAAAATGAAAAATGTTGCAAAAATGAAAAACCGTTGATACTAAAACACGCGAACAAAGTCGCGGGGGACAGCTAGTAGTTAATAATCTATATTAAAGGAGAATTTGTGTGTTTTGTTCACCGAAAACTCCAACAGGGTTATTCGCTATGGCGGTTATCAACTAAAGCGATAGTTGCTTTATAAAAAAGACAGGGAAAACACAAATTTCGTTTCGTGTAACTTCGATGACCAACTAGATCTACTACTACTTAGTTGGATACCGACGATAGCTGATACTGAATAAGCATTATATATTAATTTTTATCCAGTAAACAGTAAACATCGGTTGGGTTGGCAACTGGCGATAGCGAATAAGCCTATTGAACCGTTAGCCCAATTGATATGAAACTTACACATATACTCGTTCCTTCTCTGTGACGAAGTCCTTGTACCTATTAGTTATATCTAGTTATTTATAATACCGACCTATAAATGTCCCACTGCTGGGCACAGGCCGCTTCTCATATAGAAAAGGAACGAGCAATTATCACCACGCTTGCTTATTAAAGGTTGGCGATTTCATATTACAATGTTTGGAATCCAGGTTTCCTCACGATAGGGATGTTTCCTGGGTATGAAAAGTTAAAATCTATTTAGTCCGTCAGTTAGATAATGAAAAAATATTAGACACGTATTTTTTCTTTTATCAAAACAATAAAAAAATACAAAGATACACCGCTTTAAAGTTTCGGAGTGGGGGCTTATGACGCCACGCCTCGCTAAAAATCGTAGCGAGGAGTGACGTCACGCGTAATTTCCGTTCTCTGTATTTTGATCATTTTTTGTTTGCAGGAAAAAAGAAAAAATAGGTGTCCAATAAAATCCATTAATCTACAAGACGGACATTAAAAAAAAAAATAGGAAACATGCCTATAATTAAGAAAGTACATATAAGCCTGTAGTGAGTTCGAACCTACAACCTTGCGCATATAAATCCCTTCGTTGAACCTATCGGCCGCCACGACATTTACTATTGGTTATACCCATAGAGAACATAGACTAGCATAGAGCGTGTGTATCGCTAGAATCCCTTTATGTCAAGCGTAAGCACATTTTTAGCTAAATGTACTTCGCTTGTTTACTGATTCCAGTGATTTTCCGTGCGACGACAGACGTTTATGCGAAAATATCGACGGTTCCGATATTATTAGGGTAATATTAGTGTTTAAAATAGTTTTAATAAACCGGTGCGCTCTGTTTTAACAGTAATTTTACGATTTTACATGTTTGTATGAACTGTTGGCACTAGCCAACAGTTCATACTCGATATGCGCGCTCTATAGTTAACTTATTTATTCCTCTAAGGTTATACCTAATTATTTATTACACTGATGTAATTATATAAACCTTATCTGGTTACATTTATTATAAACAACTTAGTGATCAAGAAGGCGAACATTTAATTGTGTGTTACAAGCAAACACGAATAAAGATGTCGTGTACAACCGGTGTCATAAGTGAAAATGAATTAAAAAAAATATTAAAATTGTAGGTAAGTTTTGTGTAAGTTAGCCGTAAAAAGGATTTTTTTTTTAACTAAAAATGCATCTTTGTTGTATTAAGACTTGATAAAGATAACGATGAAACAATTGAAAGTGAAATAACATGTAGGTAAATTATTTTATATTTTTTTATTTTTGACTCAATATATTTACAATAAATATTTCTAATATGCATGCCTATTATAGGTACACACAGCATTCACAATATTACTACTAATATATTTTTTTTAGGATTTTTTAATTCTTTGAAACGTTTGTATTGTAAGACATTTGTTTTCAGCCTGAGTTATCCCACTGCTTGGCAAAGGCATTTCCCAAGTTTTACAATATAAAGACGTAATCTTCTAATACATAAAATTCTCGTGTCACAGTTTTCGTTGCCATACTCCTCCGAAACGGCTTGACCGATTTTGATGAAATTTTTTGTGCTTATCCGGTATCTATGAGAATCGGCCAACATCTATTTTTCATCCCCCTAGGTGACTTCCACGCGGGCGGAGCTGCGGGCAACAGCTAGTAATAATAAAAAAAGTATGTATTAGAATAGTGTAGGTAAAATTCATTGACAAACAACAAAAAAAACATTGTAATTTCAATTTAGAACATCTTAAAAACCAAGGTAGGTTCCCGAAAGGAATAAGCCCAGAAAAAACACATTGTAATTTCAATTTAGAACATCTTAAAAACCAAGGTACTCGAAACTAATAAGCCCAGTCGCCAAGCAAAATTAAATCCAAACGACATTTACAAACTGTTGACTGTATATTTATTTTAATTTAAATTACATCACATAAACTTTTGCCCTCCTCTGTACCTCACCTGGCGCTTATAGAGCTGTAATTGCACCCTGTATTTATGAATGACATATCTATCACCCCTGTAATTATGCGAACTCATAAAGCACGGACAGGGGAAAACACTAGCGAAGGAAAATCAATTTATTTTGTTTAATATCGCCACGGTAACTTTTGCCAAGAGTCTGTAGCTTTTGCACTGAATTTATATAGTTATACTTAACTTCCACTATAATAGTTTAAATTAGGGTTTAATGGAATTACAACTGTTAATAAAAAAATATTCATAGATTATTTTTAATATTAAAAATACAACGTGTCGTTCTGCATTCTCTTCAAATTTTAGGAGGATGTTATATAAGACTTAATTAATCAAATAAAATTACGATATCTGCTTAATAATTAATACATACTTGTTTTTTAGTTATTTAAGTTTGACAGTTTTTTCAGAGAACAGAATCGCCCCGTTGCGTATAGGCAGTGTCTTTATGTGTGTGTGTAAAAGAGCAGTTACAGTGCGGTATTACACGGGCCGCGTTTTGAAATGCTTGCCCCACACATGCCGATTACCGAAAATTTTAAAAAATACTACTTATTTTATTATTGATTCGTATCGAGAATCATGAGCATAGTTACCTCCTTGAATTTAACGAGAATGCAAAACGACACGTTGTAGAAATTTGTACACACGCGTATACAAAGGGCGGTAATGGGTTAAGTACTGATTAAAAAGTACAAAGACAATAAAAACAGGATATACAAAATAATTCTTTACAGATTTATTATTTGATTTAAACTTTTGTGTAGTTATTTATGTTTTAAGGGTGCGTTTGCAATTTAGGCAAATTTATGCTATTTTTGAGTACGTTTTGTGACTAAACTAGACCAAATCAAATATGAATAATAACTAGCACGCATAAATTGACTCTTTATCTGTAAATTGTTGGGGCATTTATGTTGAAAAATATAGATTTTTATAGTGCAAAAACGATCTTCCGTTGCCATCTTTCACAAAATGTACGTTTTAGGGTTAAGTTCTAGTACATTTTTTGTCCTATTATCTACATATTTTAAGATTTCTAAAAATAGTGTACGTATGCAGACATATTAAACTTTAATTTCTTGAGAACAAATATATCAAAATATCACAAATAGACGCAGAAAAAATTAAAAACCCGTGACCTATATTTTCGCTTATTTTGACATTACGAATGAATCTTAATCAATTGTATTAGGGGTTATTTTATTTTTGGTTGCCGTCTTGACTTGTCAGAAACATTTTGAATGAGATCTCAGTCGGCGGCCGGCCGCCTTCGTGAGCGGACACTGTATCGCCTTTTTGCAGATTTTTGTGTTGAAAAGATCGCTGTATAAATACAAAATATTCGATAAACCAAATTTGATACTTGATAAGGTTATTTTATACTTACATATTTTTATTATGATATTTTATTTCACTAAAAGTAAGTAGAATTCATAAATGTCTATTAGTCTCGGACTTGATGGAGTAACCTGAGGGTGTACTTCCGAGACTGATACTGAAACTCCTCGACAATTAGAACTAGGTGAGCTGAGTTTGGACACGTTTTCCGTAAAATCAGATAAAGATAAAGATTTGGTATACCTCAGATGTGGTCCCAATTAATATATTTCCGGATGAAAATTAGAGCTGTCAAATTGAGTTTCGTCGACTATAATTCTCATCATCATCACCACCCTCGAACAAAGAGATAAGTTTATCGCATTGCAACCCTAAATACGAGAGCCCTTAGAACACAAGAAAGTTTAAGTACCACTGTAACTAAATATTATACCACAATAAAAAAATACACTAAAAAGAGCATACTAGAACTCGTGGGCATTTCGGATAGAATAGCAATTTTAAATATATAAAATTTCAGGTTATAAAAAATCTTGGTCCATCATACAAGTGTATGCACCAACTGAGCAAGCAGAGACAACAGTACTCGAAGCATTCTACGATGAATTAGTATTGGCTGTGAAAAATAATTTAGAAAAACACATAGTTCTATTGGGCGATTTTAATGCTCAGGTTGGAGAAAGAAAAAACTGGAATGAACATGTTCTTGGAAAGTTTGTATATGGCAAAAGAAGTCGAAACGGACAAAGGTTGTTGAATTTGGATCGAACACAAACTATTCATCATCAACTCAATTTTAAAAAAATATCATTAAAACAAATTGACTTGGATATCCCCGGATAGTACGTGAAAATGAAATTGACTACATAATAAGCAGCAACCCTAAAGCATTAATTTTTAGATACTACTGTTATTCGTAAACTAAATTTTAATTCAAACCACCGATGTTGCACCAGAAAATTTCAAACAAAACATCCTCATAGTCACATAAAAACCAATAAATTTGAAAAATAAACAAATAATGATATAGATGCAATTGAGAAATATGACATCCTTGAAAATAAATTATACTGCAGCTTTTCTTCAAGAAACAAAAGCAAATATCAAATGAGCGAACATACCATGCAACTAATCAGTGAACGAAAAGAACTAATTAAAAAAGGAACAAAAAAAGTCAATATTAACTTTATTGTAGATGTTAGCAGAAAGATAAGAGAAAGAAAAAATCACAAATGAGCTGTTGAGAGATGCTATTGAAGATTTGACACCCATGCTTACAAACATTTTCAATGATATACTTACAACTTCATTCACATTCCCAGACAATGGACTGAATCTCATTTTGTTTTATTGCATAAAAAAGGAGATAAAGAAAACATAGAAAACTACAGACTTATATGTCTTACATCTAATATTATACAAAATATTTTCCAAGGTTATACTATACTATATTTATGGACTACGCCAAGACTTTTGATAGCCTGAGCCATAAGTACATCTGGAAAAGCCTAGAACACCAAGGAATACCAAGCATGTATATCAAAATTATAAAGTGCATATACTCTTATATCAAGGCTAGGATTCAACTAGAGATATTAGGCAAGGAGTTTCATGTACAAAGGGGCGTGAGACAGGGGGACCAACTCTCCCCAAAATTGTTTTCCGCAGTACTAGAAAATGTATTTCGAAAACTTAATTGGGACGATTATGACATAAATATAAACGGTTCAAAAATGTACCATCTGAGATTCGCTGACGACTTGGTGCTGCTTGAAGAAAGTCCAAAAAAGCTTGAGTGTATGATACAAGATATAAGCAAAGAAAGTAGAAAATTTGTCTTAAAAATGAAAACTTCCAAAACAAAATTAATGACAAACTTCCAAAAAAGAGACATCAAGAGCAACAACGAACTACTAGAAGGAAATCAACCTCAGAATTGCTTCCGGGGGGAAGAAATATTGGTCACTTAAAGAAATAATGAAATCAAAAGACCTAGCCATGTCACTGAAAATGAAGACTATCAACCCATGCCTGACGTACGGCTGCGAAACGTAGGTCCTCACAAAGGTATTGAGAGAAAAACTAGTTATAGCACAAAGGGTAATGGAAAGAAGTATGCGGATGTAAACGGCAAGATAGAGTCAGAAATATAGTTTTGCGCCTAAGAACTAAACTTACTGACATACTGACTCGAGTCGATCAACAAAAATGGAGATGGGGAGGTCATATGATGTGGGACACAAAAGGAAAATGAAGTAAAGCAGTATCTGAATGGTACCCGAGGGATGGACGCAGAGAGATTAAGCTAACAGCAAGACCAATGTGGAGGAGGGTTGCTCAGGATAGACAACAATGGAAATCGTTGGAGCAGGCCTATGCCAAAAGGCATGCTGAATTAAGAGATATATTGTAAAAAAAATCATCATAATGAACTTTCAACTTTCAACGGCGCTTTCTCCCTAAACGTATGGGCCGAGGTAAAGCGCCTGCTCGTTACGCGAAGTAACGATGATATGAACATACTCCGCGCATGCGCTTTCAAGCAATCACAGCGCGGCGGCTGCGCATGTGCGAGTGTTACAATAGGCCGCTACCAGTATCCGGTAGGCAGTTCAGAGTGTCGTACGTATTTAAATTGTACAAAATAGTAATCAGTGTTAATAAAAGTTTAAGCCTTCAAAAGCTCTACTCAATTACTTACCCACCCCGACTACATATCATATTATTATTACAATTCTCATACAAATACTACATTAAAACAGTATTTTTCAAGGCGAAAACTGATTTGACACTTCTAAGTTAGTTGTTACCTGTTGCCGTCCTTTTGTCACGCTGTAAGTCAGTAAAAAGTAGCAATGGGTTAATTTTGATTTAGTTAGCGTACAAGGGAATTGGCGGCATTGTGTACCTTTCATATCTCAATTGGTATTGTAGATGCCGAGATATTGGACATTTGGGAAAACACATTCTTCACATATCCAAACAAATATCCTAAAAATAAAGAATTGATTACGTCTAATTTATTATTCTAACAATCATCAAAGTACCTCTTTCTTCAGGTCACTCCATCAAATACGGAAGTAAGGTCTTTTCATAACTAGGAAAACGAGCCCGAACTCGGTACATATGGACTCACCGAGGAGTTCCAGTAGCAGACACCGAAGTACACCCTCATCTTTAGTTTCATTATAAATAACAAAACCATCCCAAATTCCACACTGCAATCTTTCTACTAATAGAAGGCTTTCAGTCACTGAAGTAGGTATTTTTATAGTAATATTTAGAGAAAATATAGACAGCAATAGGAAAAAAAATAAAAAAATGTCTATACCTATGTACGTATTAAAAATAAATAATAAAAAAACAAAGTATCAAAATTAGTTCACTTGATTATAAAAACCGCAGCAAACCGTGCCTACACTTGTGAGTATGACTCATGTCAATGTAGTAGTACGATTCTATGCCTGTCAATTTTGAAAATACGTCCTTAATGTTGTTGTTTATATTTAACTGTTGGATAGACTTGAACAATATATTTTTTACTAAAACTCCATACATTGGTGATCAATGCTCGTTGCTTCTCTACATGAGAAGAGGCTTGTGCCCAGCAGTGGGACATTTATAGGCCGCTTTGTTATAATATAACGGAAATTGGTATAAATATTCTTTACTCTGTCGTTTTTATTATTTTTCTTGTTCAAAGTAAACTAATTTACAAACACACGTCAGTAGGATTAGAAACGTAATTGTTTGGGGTGTGGCCCCATTATATAAAATGAGCGATTTGATAAATTTATTAATAGAATTAAAAATGTTCTGATTGATATTAACAGCTATACAAAGTATACAGTTTTCATATTGGTAGCACTATGGAGGAGAGCGGGAAGGGGAAGGGGAGGCATGATGATGACATGTGCGCGACAGGATCACAGGACAGATCTTGTCGTCCCCGCTTCGCTCGCTCGCGACGTATTTTGCATAGAAACACCACACGTATCTTCTTTACCATGCTTAAAAGCTATGCGGAAAAAACACGTGTAATTAACGAAATTCTATTGGTTGCTTATTGTATCACACTCATTTCTTGTGTCGTCTCTGCTTTGGAAAACAGGCCTTAGTTTCAACTAAGTATCTGATATATGTCTGTAACCAATGCGAATGTAATCGAGTATTTTAAATAGTTTGCGATGTTGGATTGGGTTGAAATATAATATTACAAATAATCATGTCATTGCACTTATCTTAAACTAGCTGTCCCCCGCGACTTTGTTCGCGTGTTTTAGTTTTAACGGTTTTTCATTTTTGCAACATTTTTCATTTATGCTCCGCTCCTATTGGTCGTAGCGTGATGTTATATAGCCTATAGCCTTCCTCAATAAACGGACTATCCAATACAAAAAGAATTTTTCAATTCGCACCAGTAGTTCCTGAGATTAGCGCGTTCAAACAAACAAACAAACAAACAAACAAACTCTTCAGCTTTATAATATTAGTATAGATTGAGACGAAAGGTGGAAATCAAAGCAACGCGATCTCATGTTTGAGTGTATTCGATTTCTCGCAATTCATTTGTGTTCGCAGTTTCTTAGATTTTTGATAAAAAATAGGGCGTTTGTAATTAAATTATTTACATTATCTTCTATTCTTTGTTATCGAACTCCTCCAAAAGGGCTTAACCGATTTTTGTTTTTGAAGTTATACTTCTTTAGGCGCGTTATGAAAAAATGATGAAATTTTAAGATGCGCGCGCATCTGTGACACAAAATTAACAGTATGTTGCAGTTTTCCAGTACCTACTAGGATATCATAAACGCAAGGAGAATATGAAACGTTTTTTTTTTTTTTTAATGGCTATTGAAACGGATTGAAGGAGGTTGTTGCAAGGAGAATATGAAACGTTTATTTTATTGAAGTTATACTTTAGGCGCGTTATGAAAAAATGATGAGAGTGAAATTTTAAGATGCGCGCGCATCTGTGACACAAAATTAACTTGAATATTTTGATTGATATTACTAACTATTTGTGAATATTAGTGAAAAAAATTGAATATTTTGATTGATATTACTAACTATTTGTGAATATTAGTGAAAAAAATTGTGCTTATATACTTTTTCAAGTGCTCCAATATAATTGAGGTTAACTATCCGTATGTATTATTTATTGATATAAATTAAAATACTTTTATTGAAGTTATATGTACTTCTTTAGGCGCGTTATGAAAAAATTATGAAAGTGAAATTTTAAGATGCGCGCGCATCATTGTCACACAAAATTCACAGGTTGAAGTTTTCCGCAAAACCGCTCATTAATTCTCGAAAACGATGCGCGCGCACACCGTCACGGAAAACCTACACCCTGAAGTTAGCTAGGTAGTCAACATTTTAGTTTTTCCAAACTATATAATGTTAAAAATGTCATATGTCAAGATGTCCGATGCCAGTTATAGAGTTTAGAGCTTTTTATACCAGTTTATGAGAAAGAATTTTATCTTGTTCCGCCAAAAAAGTATAACTTCTTACGTGCGTACATAAGTACACACACACTTTTTTTTTTTTTGTGTAGGTATATTTGGGTCGTAGGCTATTTTTTATACCCCGAGGTGATCAGGTGGAGAGGGCCACCTCTCTAGTATTTTTATTATTTAGACATTTATTGGCAAAAAAACGTTTGCCAGGGTCAGCTATTATTTTTAATAAAAGCTTGTTATTAAATTCCCGGTAACACTGAGACCCCACCCTTACACAAGAAAGGCACCAAAACATTAACTCAGTCAATATGTTACTGCATGTAACTCGTCTCGCTCTATTGTACGGCGTGTGAGCGAGACGCCATATGATTTAGCTGAGCGCCCGTCACATGCTTCTAATGACTGGTTAATATAGGGGATTTGTTAAGGGGAAGCGATTAGTAGAAAATGGTAGCTATGATATTTGTAAAATACGTATTTGTAAAATAACTTTCATGAGGAGTATTCATGATTATTTAGAAATATTAATGGTTTACTCACACACATTCTCGGGATCGCCCGACTAGTTTTGGACTCAATAGGAGTCCAAGGTATTAACCATTCTTTTATCCCTATACAGTAAAACTTTTTAACATGTGCGCAAATTTTAAGAAAATAAATTTGAACAAATTTTAATATACACGTATTTTAGTCCTGTCCATATAGACATTTATTATCTAATAACAAAAAATCCCGTAAAGCCAAATATTGGTGGAGAGCTGGGGGTCTTACTATCTATACCAATATTATAAAGCTGAAGAGTTTGTTAATTGTTTGTTTGAACGTGCTAATCTCAGAAACTACTGGTTCAAATTGAAAAATTCTTTTTGTATTGGATAGTCCGTTTATTGAGAAAGGCTATAGGCTATATAACATCACGCTACGACCAATAGGAGCGGAGCATAAATGAAAATTGTTGCAAAAATGAAAAACCGTTAAAACTAAAACACGCGAACAAAGTCGCGGGGGACAGCTAGTTATCATGATCTGCACACATTTTCATGCCACCTGTGAGGTAGTGTACTCGGCGCGGTTTTGTTTTACCGAGGCTTCCCCTGTAGGCCTACTCCACTAACTATCATGACAATTTTAGGATAATTTAAGGGAACAATACCCGTCAAGTTCTAGATATTACCTTATTATTGTCCTTTATTTAATTGATTACATATAAAATACATTTTTAAATATATATCAAAACAAAATAGAAGAATATACATTTAAAAATATAAAATATAGTCTCCAACCGACATCGGGAACAGGGTCCAAGCTGCCGGTGGTTAGGGCTCCAGAGAGAGGAACCTCCTCACGATACGCGCCGTGTCAAGAAGTACCGCCTTCTGAATCAAACCCTTGACCCAGATGCCTAACGAGAGCCTCTTAAGGTGTTGGTCGAGGCTCTTGGCTATTAAGCCGTTGGCTGTCACGACTATCGGGACAATGATTGCTGAGTCCACCTCCCACATGTCGACAACCTCGTGCGCTAAATCCAAATATTTTATTTGTTTTTCTTTTTCAGCCTTCACGAGGTTCTCGTCATGGGGGATAGTGATATCAACAATCATTGCCCGGCGCTCTGATCGATCTATCACCACTATATCAGGCTTATTGGCTACAATAGTCCTGTCAGTGATGATAGATCGATCCCAGTACAATGTGACACGACCATTTTCGAGAACTGGGTCGGGAACATACCTGTAGTACGGTACCTCAAATTCCACAAGTTGGTATTTCAAAGCAAGCTGCTGGTGGATAATCCTGGCCACTTGGTTATGTCTATGCAAGTATTCGCCGTTAGCAAGACGAGAACAACCCGAAACTATATGTCTTAAGGATTCACCCGGACAGTGACATGCCCGACAAATGTCAACTGTGCCATCCTTTATGATATATTTTCGATAGTTGTTTGTCATGATAACTTCGTCCATAATTGCACATACAAACCCTTCGGTTTCTCCGAAGAGGTCACCGAAGCGTAGCCAAGCCACGGACGCTAAGAAATCTACGTCGGGTCCATGGAGGGTCCGATAATAGCGTCCGTGTAGCTCCTTGCTTTGCCATACATCCTTGCGGTCTTTGACGCTTAGTACGACAGGTTTGCGCCAGTTCTCCTTGCCTAAGGAGAGCGAGGTGAGGCCCTTATCCACTACTACCACATCTCGATGCATCCCCACGTCAACTTGGAGGAAGTACTCCCTGAGGTTACATACCTCGCGATTATGGAGGGTCTTAGCATTCAAAAAGCCTCGACCCCCACATTTTCGCGGGATATATAACCTCATTACCGATGACCGTGGGTGGTGCATTCGATTTGCAGTTAGTAGTGTGCGGACTCTCCTATCCAAGGCGTCTAACTCAGTCTGTGTCGACTTGAGTATACCAAAGGAGTACATCAACACTGGCATGACCCAACCATTAAAGGCACGCACCTTGTTACCTCCTGACACAAGACTTTTCAGTACTTTGTTCAGGCGGCCAAAGAAACGTGTCTGTAATGATTGTTTCATGTCAGCAACGTTGATGCCTAACGCCTCTGTTATTGTTATATTGGTAACTCTTAGGAAAAAAATATAAGACCCATTTTTTTGCGCACATAGGATCGATGGGGATTTTTAAAATTTAATTTAATCTTTATTTGTAATGATAAACCCCAGCTCTCCACCAATATTTGGTTTTCCGGGAATTTTTGTTATTTGACCACTATTTCTATGTCTAAATTGACCGGACTATTTTTTATTTTGATATGTCTTAACACTAAAAAAATAAGTTATCGCTAACGATCGCCGACGTGCTACGGGCTTTTATTAATATTATTACGAATAGATTGTGTCAATATTTCGGTAATCGGTTAAAAAAATAAAAAAATAGTATTGAACAATTAGTGAAAATGTGTTCTGTTACTGATAAAGAACCACCAAAAAAATTTGCGCACTGGTTAAATTATTTTCATGTTTAGGAAAATGGGTTAGTAACTTCTCCTTAACAGAATTTGAGTCAAGTTAATATTAAAGTTGAAATCAAGTATGTTATAAGTTTTAAGTTGTTAAAGTTTTGGGTCAGCCGGTTTCCGCATCCGGCCTCTAATTGTAAATAACAATAACATATTTTATTGTTTCTAATTATTTGTTGTTTAAGCGTGTGTGAGTTTTGCAAAATTTGTTTTTGAATATTTATGTTATAGGTTTAGACTCAAGTAATATACGCACACAGTGTGTTAAGCCGAGAAAGGACTGCTAAAATCCATATTTTAATATTATAAATGTAAAAGTTACTCTGTTTGTCTTATTTGTAACACTTGCACCGCTAAACCGCTGCACTGATTTGGATGAAACTTGGTAAGGGGTAAACTTGGATCCTAAGAAAGGATATAGGCTACTTTTTGCCGATAACCGACCCCCAAGCAGGCGGAGCTGCGGGCAGCAACTAGGTGTATTTCCAACAAGAACTTTGCATATTCCTACTGCAATACACGTGTATTTATTGTTTGTCTTTCTGTATACCATTTTTTTATTAGCAATAAGTGTTATTTTTATTTAGAAAAGGTATTTAAAGGGTGATAAAATAAGCACAAAACAGTTTTCACGCAAATTACTTGTTAAAAATAATTCACCGTTACTGGCTTCATTAGTTAACCCTGCAGAAACTGTGTTGTAACTCAAACTGTCCTAGCCAGCACCTGGGCACTTTTAAATATCCCCAGACATATTTATTGAGTAGGGTTAATATCGCAAAGTACCCCTTTACGGTGCTAATGGCGGCCGCGCATTTAAGGGTTAATAGAACTGAGTTATAAATAAGATGGCTGTAATTTGTGAATTATTTGTTTAGTAGAATTAAGTTGGTAGTGAGTAATTAAGTCTATCGGTTTCTTTTTCATTTGTACTCAATTAGAAAAAGAGAGACGAAAAATACAGCAATTTTTTTCTACGGTTACTGATATCCACGCGGGCTGAGCCGCGAGGAAAAGCTAGCTACTCTATAAATTAAGCGTTGGGAACGTATTGATTGTAACCACATTTTGTTTTGACCTCACTTGGCAGTTTGTAGTGTTGTTTTATTTCCACGATCTGGGAAGCCGTGAATAGGCCTCGTATATTGCCATTGTTTATTTAGTGTTCACCATCAAAAACGTGCTTCATATTAGCATTTTGCCAGAATGTTCGATATTCTCTATTCTGAAGTAGTCCATTAGGTTTTCCAGCGTTGCCGTAAACAAACTATCGTGGCTTAGGTCAAGCTTTTGAAGTGAAAACTTTTTTAGGCGCGTTGGGCATTTTTGAGATGGGAAAAACCAATTGAATTTGCAACACTGTTACCGCTACCGTCCCCGACACCCTTTTATATAAGTATCAACATATATATTGTAATTTTTGAAGTTTTCCCTTCCGTCGGTATAATAAAAAAAAAGAGTTGCAATCCGAGAGTGCCCAGTACCTACTCTTTATTTTTTACTAGCTGTCCCCCGCGACTTTGTTCGCGTGTTTTAGTTTCAAGAGTTTTTCATTTTTGCGACATTTTTCATTTATGCTCCGCTAATATTGGTCGTAGCGTGATGTTATATAGCCTATAGCCTTCCTCAATAAACGGACTATCCAATACAAAAATATTTTTTCAATTCGAACCAGTAGTTCCTGAGATTAGCGCGTTCAAACAAACAAACAAACAAACTCTTCAGCTTTATAATATTAGTATAGATTTGAAACATTTCATAACCTATTTGTTTTGTCAACAGAACTCTTTAGAAGACACTGACGCCAAGATGACAGGTGACACGGATTGGGCCAGTGTCTTGGAGGCGGATAAGTCTAGTGACACGCAGAGTAGTGATAAATTGAGAGGTAAGATCATAAAATCTGTATTTTGGTGATGATAGAGGATAGGAGTGATGTCGTCGCCAGTGGCGCTAATCGCAGGAGATGTCCGAATTCATAATTTCCATAGTTCGTTGGTGGGCTTTGACAGTTGACGCGCCAGTGGCGCCAACTGGTGTGCAATACCGGTACCCTTCATTTTGCGTAATTGTTGTCAAGAAGTGTACCTTTGAACTTTATTAATATTTCTTTGCGCTATTATTGTCTTAACACAATGTTAGTCTGCTTTTGTCTCTGATTTCATATATCTGGTATCTTGTCACGTGCTAAAGTGTTCTGTGTCAAAAGATTTATATTAAATAATTTTAGTTCGATGATTTTGTTTATTAGACCGTGCTATGAAAACAATCAATTTCGTTGACTATTAATATTAAGAAGCACTAAGTTAGTAAATATTGTCGTTTAATTTTCTTTTTGTTTTGTTTAATTAATTTAATTATACAAAACAATAAAAAATTTAAATTTTTAATTAATTAATTTAATTAATAACTTTGTAATTGTTTAATTAAAACATGAATTCCGAATTCATAGAAATTATGAAATGGTAGTATCTTCAAACCATCATCTAATTAGCACACATTCTAAATAATTTGGTTCCATTTTTTTGACAGAGTTCTATAAAAAGTTAGTGCAAACTGACGCAAAAATAAAAAGCCTTAAGAGAATAAACCAGGAATACTTAGAAAACGTTGAACCAGTGCTTAAAGTACCAGAGAGATCGAAACGATCGTTAAAAATCTACAGCCATCCAAAGAAATATTTGTTGCGGCGAAGAAGGTCAGCTTTTAATAAAAGCCGCAATCTCGACGATAGTTCAATGAAAAGACAAATAAACACAACACGACTAAATCGAAAAGAGGTCGAAGAACCTACAGGATTTGTGATAGAACGGAAGAAACTTGTAGTTAGATACAAACCGGTCCCCACAAAAAATAAACTGCCCGTTAAAAAATGTATGCACACACCAAAAGACTCTCACACACACGAAAATCAACTTAAACATCCATTTTATAAAAACACACAACGACTAGACGAACTTCTAGATATGTTTATAAATAAAAACCTACCAGAGATAGTCTCAGATCCGTTTGGTTTAGACACGTTATTCTCAAAAGAGAAATCGAACAAATGCAAGCATAAGCATCCAGCTCCACATAAGAATGTTAATATCATTGGAAAGGAGCTGTTGATAGATCAGATACCGAAACCTAAAAGTAAGAAACCAAAAGAAGAAAAAAACGAACCTATAATGATAAAAGTCCTTACTCCGGAATCCTCGACGCAATTTGAGAAAGAGTTTGTTCATCATGAGGCTCAAATGGTTGGGAAAGAGAAGCAACAGATAGTGACGGCCAGTCCAAATGACTTCGAAGTATTATTAAGTGTTTCGACTATAATGTGAGTATATTTTCGGTTTAATTATTTTGTTCATAAAGAAAGATCACATAAAATAGTGAAATTGTTATCGGAATGCACCCATCCAGGGTATATTTTTGCAGACAATATTTTATTAATTCATAATTAAAAAAAATTACAAAGTTACTTTACAAACACTCATTTTATCTTTTCATCATGTAGTAGGATATAATAATAATACAAATCGGGAAAATTTTAAAGTCATAACCATTTGCAAAGCTCCTTAGTTTTTCCCCAGGAACCCAGATCTCAAGAAGACCGGGAAGATACCAGTAGCAGGACTTATAGGTAGGATCCCTAACATTCGGAAGTTGATGCAGTTGGAAGGAGAAGATGATGAGAATCTAGGATATGAAGACTTTAAGGAGGTGCTGAAAGATGACTTAGAGAATATAGATGATACTGACAAGAGGGCTGATAGGAGGAAGAGGACAGAGGTAAATGAATATAGCATTATTCAATATCTTATTGGTGAAGCAACGTTTGCAGTTGGATTGTATATAGGTAGATTATCACGAAGAGTAAATATCAGGATTTATAAATGACAATAACCGGTTACTCTTACATAAAAACCTATTCAGAAATAATTATCTTTACTATTGCATATTCTTAAAATGAAAAATTTGAATAGTTTAAAAAGGTTAAATTTGAAAAGGTAATAATATCCACATAGTCATTTTATGAGATAAAAGCACTCTTACCAGACATTGACATTGATTAATCGACACGCCAAAAAGAAGTAGCAAGGTTGATTAACAAGAAAGCGGCCTATCTTGAGGTAGTAACAATACCGTCAGGGTGATAAATTTTACTATATTTTAGGAGCAACGACCCCCACAACAAGATCCGTTTCCAAAGTACAATCCGCCTGGCGTCCACAACCCGAACTGGAAAGGTCCAATGCCGTTGTACCCAGATGAACTCAACTCCATGTTGAGGCATGGTTCTCAAAACTGTAGTAAGGTTAGTTTTCTGTATATTATATCTTAACACCCTGTACTATCCTCTTCTTCTTCTTCAGTTTGGTATTCCGTTTTTTCCACCACTCACTATCCACGGCAGTTCTAAATCTTTAAGTAACTGTCCTATTGGAAAGCCTCTTCTCATCTAAAGAAGAAAAGAGCTTAATGACTATACTTACTCGATTGACTGTTGCATCGAGCGATTGTCTTTTTAAGTATCTTTTTATTAAAATTTCTACCAATTTATGTTATGGCAACGGTATGAAATTCTGTCCGATGTAAATGGCAGCGTTTAGTGCAACTTAGAAGTAAATATGAAGTTTTTTATTGATAAAAACAGATTTGATTAATTAATAATGGGGTAATTTTTAATGATGGAGGCCAATGATTAATAAATAAACTATTTTCTTCCATTACCACATACAGGAGGAAACACCAACCACAACAAAAGAAATCCAATCAGATTTCCTAGAACGAAAAGGTCGAGATTTAACTGATATTGAATACGTAGAAGATTATTTAAATAGTAAATATGATAAATTAGTTGAAATGGCTCAAGCATACAGTGATTATGGAGTATTAGATGGTAAAAAAGAAACCAGAAATGAAAAATCATCGGACTCTACAGCTACAGAACATAGAGTGAAAATGTCAGCGAGTCGATTTAAAAGTAGTCTTGCTGGGAGATTTAAAAAAGGTATTTTTGATTTATATCCTCCCTATTTTCTAAGCTTTTACGTCGACTGAACATCAATTCAAAGACTATCCTAATTGTAAAAGGGTGATGTTACCCATTCGATGTTAATATGTATATACAAACAATCTCTATAAAGTCTACATGAGTCTCAAACATTATTTCGTTAGCATATTATTTTAAACTCAATTAAATTGCTTTTCACCTACCACGTCCCTAGATCAAGCTGGCCCGAGCCGGCCAAACTAGAAATAAAAATATGTCTCTAAATAATTAAAACTTAGATCCACCACTTCCTTGCTGTTTTTGCATTATTAAGATTGTTAGCAACGCACAAGTCGAGGTCCGAACCTTAGTGAACGTTGCTAGTAGTTAGTTTTTTTGTTGCTTTGGTTGGAGGCCTTAAGGTTCTCGCCAAAAGTCCGGTGAAGCAGTCAAAGCCTGCGCTCAGGCTAACTGCGTAGATCCTCCAAAAAAAAAGTTAATCGTTTATCAAATTACCTACACTAAACAAATTTGTATCCGGAGAAGATACCCAAGTTCGGTGATTTTAAGGAAGAGCACTTTTCGGGCTATGTTCACAGTCATTCGTTTTATTTTCGACAAGCTCCGTGGTCGAGTGGCGTATACACCGGTTTTCAAGGTGTCACCAGCTCTGAGGTCCCGGGTTCGATCCCCAGTGTGGTCAATGTAGAAAACCTCTTTTCTACATTGTCTCGGGTCTGCGTGTTGTGGTAACTTCGTTGTCTCTGAATTCCATAACACAAGTGCTTTAGCTACTTACTTTGTGTTTAGAGCAATGTATGTGATGTTGTCCACATTTATTATTATTATTATATATATTTCTTTTTGGAACCGTAATAATTGTTGTTAATTTTATTTCGGTGAAGACAGACCGCAGCACATCATGGCAGCAACTACAGCAAACATCAGAAAAATGAGAGATATAACCACAAGTGATATAGAGGATATGACTGGTTCGTATTATTTTAAAGATATTTTACCTTTGAAATGGAATAATTTAAGGAACTAAGATGTATTAAAGCAATTATCATAAAGAAAAGAGAAAGCATGACCAGCTGTGGGCTTTGGTGATAATAATAATAATGAGGCTGATAGTTACGATATCCCGTTTTTGAATGTGAAAAATATGTTTGTTAACGTATAGAATTTTCTCAAATTATCATCGTACTGTTTATTTTAAAGTACATTAACCTGTATCTATTTATTACCAGAGCAGACTGGAGGCATCCCTAACACGTTTTTCTATACTCCGCCACGCACGTCCGAGGGAATCCGATTCGAAATACTACCCACAACAAAAGGACGGGATGACGATTTAGAGGTTCTCAAGATTTTGCAAAAACACATCAGAATCGGACCAACTAACATCCCGAAAATGATCAGCAGCCCAAAAGCCAATCCGGTACATACCACTCTAATATCAAGTTATCCCGACATGGAATTAATATACAGTCCAAAATTCGACAAGCCTAAATCTAAAGTTAACCCCATTAAAAAACTATTTAAAACCGATGATGTAGAAAAAGAAAACGGATTAATTTTCGCTTTTAGTAAAGGCAGGAGAAATTTACTATCGACTGATTATCAAAGACCGGAACCCGATAATACTTGGGATACCAGTTGGGATGGTAGTCTTGAAAAGAGTAAAACAGCGTTCGAACAATTCATTCAGAATTTTAATATTAGAAAACTTAATGAAACGAAAGAGAAAGCTCTTGCCAATTACATAGAGAATCTCAAACAGCAAAATATAAAAATTTACAGTAGTGTGCCTCCTATTGAAACAAAATTCACCAAGCCCACTAATCAATTTGATGATAGTCTGTCCACGTTGTTACCATACAGCTACTATTATGATAAAAATGGCTACAGAAAATCAAGAGTTAACGAAACTATTATAACTATAAATAAAAGTGAAATGTACAAAGGTTTTAATAGGGTTGAAGGTCTTATGGTATTGACAGTAGAGAATCCAGAAATTGGTACTGAAAATATAGATCTAACATTTGACGTGCCATTGATAATTGATTTCAATGAAGATTTAATGTTCGTGAATGAAAAATTTAATTTCCGAAACGATAGTCCATACGATAGTCATTTGAACTTTGATATTTCGACTCCATTTTATAAGGGGCTAAATTTTCTAAATGACACGGACTTTGATGCTTTCACTGAACCCGAAGTAGACGAGCTTTTGGATAAAAAGAGAAGGAATAAAAGATATGTTGATTTGCAGAAGACAACGCTTATCATGAACGATACTGCGTATCACAAAAGTCCGGCGAAACAAACGAATAACACAATCAATGAGAATGTCACCGCGAAGAAAGCACAAGTCAAGAACAAAACTGATGGTGATATTACATTAAGTGATTTCTTTAACATGGTATCGGACTGGTTCAAGGCGTTGGAAGGTGTTAAAGAAGACAAATCAAAGGATAAAACTGGGTAAGTTTTAAAACTGATATTTTAATTTTATAAGTTAATCGACTTTCGGCAATAGGAAATGGTTTCTTTTAGCGGTCAATAAAAAAATACAGATATGCTTAGATAGACACTAAAACGCAATCAATTTGAGATTTTTTATAATATCATAGCGAAAAAAGAGATTAAATTGTCCTATTTACTGAAAAAGCCTTGAACAGTTAAAGCTACCAAATAAAACTTAAATTTTCTCCAAAAGATGTTTCATTACTGATTCAGTACTGATGACCAGTTCACAAAGACTCAGGCACGCAGGCCTTAGACAAAACTATGAATTAAATGTACAGTGTTATACATGTTATGTTTATTTCCAGCTCAGATTTGACTGATCTATTATTTAAAGTGGAAAATACCAGCTTACCTACCAATAGTAGTAGTACCACTGAAGCTTCGTACCCTCTATACGACTCGGATATGATCGAAAACATCGGTCACAGATCTCGAGTGCTACTTTCCATTGAGAATTTTAACACAACTGAAGATACAGGGACGGGAGATGTGAATGTGACGAGAGAGAAAAGAGCACAGACCACCAGTGGCAATGGTAATGGTAGGTATGTTCAACTTTGATTTGTTTTACAATGTTAGGATTGATTTTTCAAATATCTGAACGGAATTTTCGTGAAGAATCATTAATCATACGTTGTTATTAAGATATAGATGAAAAATATTGTTGTAACCAAATCAAATTAAATTTTAATGACAGAGAAGAGTGGAGAGGATAATATTATGACCGCTACAGTTGGACAGTTTGTTATTATTAGAAGTGATACAGCCTGCAACTGTCCTTCTGACTATGCATTGAATTTCTTTGTAATAGGTATTATTTTAGTATACCACTTCTTTGCGATATAGCAATACAAAAGTCTTGTGTTGAATGGCAATTCAATTAAACTATATTGTAATGATATCATCGATATGAAAATGAGACCGAATCTCGGTCATGCGGCCTATCTCAACAGAGCATGGTCAAATACAGGAGATATTCTAGTGCACAACTGTGCGCAAACATAGTTGTTTATTCCTTTACTCTCAAAGTCCAATGGGTTGGCCAGAATCACCAGAAAAATGCCAAAACAACCATTTAAGCCAACTGAGGAGAAAAATATAATTAATGTTTTCAATTCAGAGTAAATAAGAAGAAACCATGTCATTTACGAAGTCAAACTATGCGTAATGCAATTCGTTTACATTTCGTTCTAGGTAAGTATTTTGGAAACAAATTTAGCTATACTCCATTCACGCAAGCAAGAGACAAAATGTGGTCATCATCTACCTGCACTTAAATAATTTTCATTGTATTTGGTGCATTAATTGATCCATGAAAAATAGTATAAGTTTCGGTTTCAATGACTCCTTTGTAACTTAACCTGTATATCTTCAAGAATTGAGCTGTCAAATATAAAAACATTTTTCAAATCCAACTGTTACTTCAGGTAAAAGATTTCGAACTACCTCTTTAGCTTTATATTGGCAAAGATGAGGGTACGTTTGGGCACACTTTGTCTTAAACTTTGCTAAATGGGGTATAGAAACTATAAAAACTGTCTCAATCCGAATAAATATCCTATGAGTTATAAATTACTAAACAAATCCCATTATAAATAATAAACTTTCAGCGTCTGAAGCCAATACTTTACCGACGCCTGTTACTAAACTTAACACTGTATCAACAATCAAGGATATGGATGCAAAAGATAAAAGTCTTACGACTAAGAAAGATAGAAAAGTAAAGCCGATATTTAAAAGAAACGCTGATGATAGCAATTTGATATTTTGGAACGATATATACGATGACGAGTATGGAATTCAAACGGATAAATTTGATAATTCTATAAGGGATAAGCATTCTATTAACGAGAATGATTTCATTAAGAGATCAGGTATGCACTTATTATTTTAAATAAAAGATCAAAGTTCAGAATAAAAAAAAAATTGTGATGAGACTATGACAAGACAAAGAAAGTGTGGCTCAAAAAAAATAGAAGAAATATGTAGCAGATACTAACCCCTTATTAACATAGTTATCCTAGAAACTGCGTCAGTAAAATCAATCCTGTTTACGTAGCTAAATATTTAATAATTTTTTAGGAAGATGGGTTCACGAGAAAATAAAGAAGTTTGCTGAAAACTTGAAGATGAATCCATATATGCAAGATGTGGAGATCAAGGAGCGATTACCAAGATCTATATCGAATCCTGGGTAAGATTTAATGGATTGTTAAAGTTTGTAGGGAATTATATAATTGCCGAATAGAAAGGTTTTAATGGAATTTTAGTTTATTCTTAGACGCTATACTTACTGACTGACGGTTTTGGAAGTACCAGAAAGGATATAAAGAGGGAGACTTTTACTCTTTTAATCATCGTCATCATTTCAGCCTGGAATCACCCACTGCTGAGTATAGGTCTCTCCCTTTTTTCTGCACTTTTTTTCTGTTTTGTGCGGCTATCAACCAGTCCTGGCCTTTTAACTTAGCTATGTCATCAACATCATTCCACACATCACATTCAACATCGGTCGTCCCTGACATTTTCGACCTCTTCTTGGCCACCATTTTTTTTTGGTAATAATACTATGTTTTGATATTAACTCTGTTACCTATTTATAATGGTTACAGATTAAGAACTTATCCCAAGTATTTATACGATCGAATCTCTGACAGACTTACCAGGAGGAGCTCTGATGAAAGAGAAGACGTGAGTTAATTTTAATATTTCAAAGGCAAACGTTTTATTTATTTTCGTCAAATCATAACCTCTGGAATTTTGTCAATATCCATGGGAAATGAGCTGTGGTATTCACTGACGACACTGGTAACAAGCAAAAATCAACCTTATTGCTTTGCGTTAAAGGAACTATCAATATCCAAGTTACCAGGTAGTTCAATAAACTTTAAAAAATCCTGTTTCAAATATCCACAGGACGAATTTGATAATGAACAGAAATCAATATTCACGTCGCTGACTGCTAACATGAAGGATATTTGCAAGAAGGCAGCGAGAGCAGTACAGCAAACAAGGAATATTGAAGGTTTGGTCATAGTGATAGCCTTTGAAATTCCGTCAACCACCGACCATTTTTTACATACACGTCACATAGATATTAAAAAACTAATAGACACGTATTTTTTCTTTTTTTAATTAAACAAACGATGAGGAAGGTACAGTGAATGGAAATGTCGTGTAACGTTACTTGTGGCTACAATTTTTACCTACAAGTGACGTCACAAGCCCCCACTCCAGAACTTTAAAGCGCTTTAACTTTGTCATTATTCATTGATAAAAAAAAAATACGAGTTTTTTTTTCTTTTTTATCTATCTGGTGGACTGGACTCAATAGGTATTTCCTTTTAATACCCAGTCCGATCCCCTATTGTTAGACAGGTCTTACCAAAGGCTGATAAAAAAATTTGTAGATGTTAGGTTTGATTATTAAGCTTCCGAGATTGGTGTGGTATCCGATGTCTGGTCTCCGGTAGGATGAAAAGGAGAAGTACTCTAATGGGCGGAGTAAATCCGCGGGGATTCCGTAGGGTAAAATGAAAAATGTAGATTCAGGAGTTACAATTAGTATATAGCTATACAACTGTCGAGTCTAGTTTTCCCAAAGTTGTAGTTTTAGTTTAGAGGCACCTTAACTTAACCTTCTCCTTGAGCATGAGCTCAATCTAAAAATGCTTATTAGACTATCCAAAGAATACTTTAGGATTGGCATTATCGGGTTTTATAATTTCCTGGGTGCCTAAAAAGGCCATATATAGGGAGGGATCCCTCAGGGCTTTATTACTTGCGCCCTGTATCTTGATATAATTTGTTTTGACTATACATGTAGCACATAAAATAAATATGTTATCTTCTACAGTGAGAGAAAACACTAAACAAGGTTCGATAGCAGCATCCCTGATGCAGCAGCTGGTTCGTCTTCTAACAGATCTGGTGGACTATCAAGTGCAGCAGAAGACTTGTACTAGTAAGTATTTACGCTGTTGTTCTAAGCCCTTCAACACTTAAGAACTCAATACTTACATAATGTAATTAATAATAGAACCAATTATCCAAAAAATAAAATAGGTCGTTAAAACACAAAATAATTAGTAAAAGAACAAAGCAGGTTTTTAAATCATTACACAGGACAGGAACCAATTAAGGCTACCGTTAGCAATTTCGCCACCAGAGGTCAGAGTCGCACGTGATGTCTCAAATGTGTAATTTCATAGTTTGTTGGGGGGCTTTGACAGCTGACGCGCCAGTGGCGCCAACTGGTGAGCGCAATAACAGTAGCCCTCATTGAATCCAAAACATTCAGAATTAGAGATTGAAACTGAGTCTGGAAGCCGACCCCAACATATTTTGAGCGAAGACTAAGCAGAACAGTTATGTTCCACTGCTGGGTAAAAAACCTCTTTTCAAAGCTTTCGAGCCCACCAAAAAATTGCGACATCCAGCCATTTTATTTTATTCTTCTGCCCAGCTTTTTTCCTAGCTATGTTGAAATCGACTTCCAGTCTAACCAGACGCAGCTGAATATCATATTTTTATATTATTGAAGATGAAAAAAAATATTCTACCATATTTTTTTTTTCTATATCCTAGAGCTACCACCAGACCTACAAAACTTTTTGGAATGGCTGACGATTCCCAAAGAGGAGACTCAGGATGCACAAACAGATGCTCTCACATATAAGACTCCTTACCAAGACGATGAACTGATTGAGGAGTTGGACGTGCAACCTGATGGTAAGGATCTTGACTGCACGGAGAGCCAAGTGGTATAGGTCACCACGCTAATCAGAAAGTGCGGAAGCTGCGGGTTTGATCCCCGCATGGTACAAACACTTTTGTGATCCACAAATGCTTGTTCCAAGAATTTTTGTTCTTTGAGCATGTGATTTGAATGTTTTTAACATCCCCCCCCTCCCAACAAAAGATTTAAATAACTAAAAAGAGATAGATATGGTAAGGCCCTACACACCAGTGATTGCTTGTAGTTTGTTTTTAACTGATGAGTGGACTTAGTCGCCGTGGCTCTCGCTATTCACTGTTTTTTTTAATACAAAAGCGCTATTCCATAAAAAACCTTAAACTAGGAAGACTACCTTCTCAAATGATACTCAAAATTTTGTTCGGTACTTTGGATACCACAAGCATACTATTATACTGGAATGTTAAGAAGAGGGTAGACAAAATAAGATGGAATGTTTTGTCCTGATCTCTAGAATCCTCCAAAATATTGCTTCGCTTATTTATGAGGGGGGTTTAGTTTCTACACGAAAACAAGTGAATACTAGTATTTTAAACGATATTATTGCTTATTTAATATCAATCCTTACTAACATTATAAATGCAAAAGTATCTCTGTTCGTCTGTCTGTCTTTTACGCGTTTACGGCTAAATCTCTGAACCAACTTGGATGAAACTTGGCATGGGGTAACCTAGGCTCTTAAGAAATAGGCTACGATTTCACGACAGCTGAAACCTACCCGGGCGAAGCCGCGGTCAAAAGCTATTAGGTAGTAGAATTCTCTTCCAAGTCCATTAGAATCTCTCATCATTATAATATTTTAACAGTTCTTTTCAACCATGACAGAAAGACCAAACGAGCAGCTCCCTGACTATGAAGCTGTAGGCTTCAATGAGAAGCAGGGAGGCGGAGACATAAGGGTCCACTACTTGGACGTGCTGCACTCCGTCCAGGATCTCCTGCAGCATTATGAGGAGATGTCCGATGATGAGAAGGTACTGTCAATAATCTACTTAAACGATCTTCTTTAATTTATATAGCAAAATTACTGTTTCGTTTCATTTAAAGTAGCCAATCATCATGAGTGATGATACCTATACTGTAGAACCCCACTGCAACCCTTGGTGAACTGGCAAGCTTTCAGAGAAGAAAAAAGCGTGGAAAATACAAATACTTGTTTTTTAGTTCTTCTTCTGCTAAATTGTTATTCTTATATCTAGTCATAGTTTTACTTAGACCAGCTGCGTCTACTGAGTAACTATTAAATTGATTCTCTTACTGATTACTTACTGATCTTCTTTTTTCAGAGCAAAATGACGGGAGTAAAGACTTATTTGGAAAGTCAGTTACGATACCTAAATAAGCAATTGTCTGGATATGATATGTACAATGTGAGTATTTTACAATGGCGTCGTTGACTGGCCTGTTGGTCTAGTAGTTAGTGATCCTTACTGCTAGAACGGAGGTCAATCGGGTTCGATTTCTACCCGAGACAAATCTTTGTGTGATGAGTAGAACATTTGTTCTGTGTCTGGGTGTAATTTATATATAATATGTATGTATTTAGAAATATATAAGTATGTTTATCAGTTGTCTGGTTGCTATAATACAGGCTCTGCCTAGTTTGGGATCATATGGCCGTGTGTGAGTTGTCCCAAGATATTCATTAAATATTATTATTGGCACGGATTCCCTTGTACGCTAGCTAAATAGAAATTAAACCATTACTATCTTTAACTAACATACAGCGTGAGAAAAGGACGGCAACAGATAACAATTAACTCAGAAATGCCAAACGCGTTTGTGCGTATCGGTAAATATGTATGAGAATTTTAGTCAAAATAAATTTGACACCTCTAATTTTGACGTGACAACGTCTTATAAATTGGTTTGCCGGGTGACACTTCAAGAAACTGCGTTACGCTCCGCTCACGTTATGCGCTCACAATGAGAGCGAGTGAGAGGCACGCGTCCCTTCCACTCGGGCATGGTTAGCCCGCCTAAGAGCGAGAGAGACAGACATACATCCTTCTTCCTACTATACGAATGAATATTCACATTAAAATTATTTTACCACTCAAAGTCGTTGTCACGTAAAACTTTCGCCCGTATACCGACTTTACAGGCAACCAATTTTTTTGTCTGTCCTTTTCTAATATTATGGACATAAAGATACCGATAGCCTAAAATATGTTTAGTGTGGGTTTAACAGAATCATGGCCATTATTTGTGCTCATAAACTTATTTAAATAGTTTTTTTTTTAACCTAACTTGCTCTGATCATCATTACAGTTATTCGAAAAACATCACAATCAAATCAGATACAAGCGAGACCTCACAAACAGACCTCACATGACCAGACGACGGCGCAAAAGGAAACTCCAGAAATACGTCAAAAACTTTGGCAAAAAACACACAAGAACGACAGCAAACTTTGACGACGCTGTCCCAGTTACAGACAATAAACGAAAAGTAGCCAAAACGGATAAAACTATAGACATATTCGTCAACAGAGCGTCCGATGAAAAAATTACTAAAGACGTTAGAAGAAATTTGAAAGATGTGTACTATAAGGCGATAGCAGAAGCGAAGAAATATGCAACAGCTAAAAATTTACATAAAAAGGGAGAATTCACAGCCTTTGGGACCACTACTCTTTCTGCTCATACGTAGTTTGTAAATGTTCTGTATGAGGCAGCTATGTATTGTGTTTTTTTGAAAATCACGAATTGAATTTTGAATTTAATGAGTTTGGTAATGTATGATTGAGTGTTCTTTGTCGTGGCATTCCTGTTGTTTCTAATTTATGAGTATATAATGGAAGCGTTAATTCTCCTTCGATTTATAAACCAGTTTTTATCGTTTCTATTAATACATTGTTTTAGTTCAAGAGCTGTTTATAAAAGCCGCTTCGATGTAAAATGGTTATAGCTTTATCTTCGTCCTTAGAAGTCACATCTTCAGTTCCTTAGTCACAAGATATATAATTTATAAGATTGCATCTAGAATGCATTATCATTTGCTTTTGTGAAAATAATCCTCGGTCGTATTTATCCTTTTTTTATTTTTGTATTTTATCTTGATTTGGTTTTTAAACAGTAGCTTAAAATTTGGCTTATTATATTTTGATTAAACTTTCTAAACCATTCAAAGGTTTTTAATAACAGACTTCTACTTCTCTACCTGACTTAATCAAGTCATCGGGCAAAATTATTTTATGTTTTGATGCCGATTTACGGTATCCACTCAAGGACTACATGATGGTCTATCGTTCTTTTGACTGACATGAACAGCTGCCTTTCACTTTTATTCCATTGTAATATTAAACTTCATGGATACCTCTATGCAGTTAGCCCCAGACCAGCAGGGTTATTCACTATTGCGGTTGTCAACAAAAGCGATTGTTGCTTTATAAAATTGACAGTGAAAACACAAGTTTCTTATCGTGTAACTTCGATGATAAACTAGATCTACTACTACTTAGTTGGTTACCGACGTTAGCCGATACTGAATAAGCATTTTTATACTTATTTTTATCCTGTAAACATCGGTTGGGTTGGCAACTGGAGATAGCGAATAAGCCTACTGACCATTACATAATCGAAAACATTTCCTCTTAGTTTCTGTAGAAGAAGTCTTTTTAATTTCCACATTGCGAGCACTACTGCTGGTTGAGTCCATTTTTTTTTTAAAGCCATTCAATTCTGTTTTTTGTCAATCTCAACTAGAACATGATCAATCTTGATAAATGTTTTGTTTCCACATCAAAAGGATTCTCTTCTCTTCTTCTTCCCGCCCTCATCATTCCAAAGAAGGCATTTTCATGATTCCAGATACATGTTATCTTGTCCCTCTTTCGGCAGACATCTGTCTATCTTGGCAAGAACACGATGTGTTTAATTTCGACTGTGGCTTTGTGAATGTTTTCAAATATTCGTTTTTTAACGACATTATTTATAGTAGAGTTTATTTTTAGGATTTATGCGACGAAAGAGGAAATAAAAATTATGAATTATAAGTTTTGTTTGGTGTTTTATTTACTTACTACACTTTCCTAAAGATTTAGATACCGTAAATAGGGGTGATGTCGTGGAATTTGTATGCTTTAAGAACGAAGTTTAAACCTATTACAGGCAAACCAACCAATGTGATTTCTTCAAACTTACTTTCTTAATTATTTTAAGACATCATTGGGCAATTGGTGAAGAAAAATATTATGAAACAACCTGGGTTACAATAACTCGTATCAAATCGCTAACCCGTAATGAGCAAGAGTGGGGATCAATGCTCGTTCCTCCTCTCGCCTGTGCTCAGCAGTGGGACATTTATTGTTAGGATTTTACGTTAGCGTTTCACACAATAAAGGAATTGATTATAAGGACTTTATAAATAGATTGACCTGTGTTTTATGTGAAACTAAGCACATTCGACTCTACGATAGGAAGGCTTAGGAAGGAATCACTTTCAAACTTTTTTTTCTATTCACCCACGGCATCTCTACTGATACTATCTATATCTATACTTATAATAAATCTGTAGAGAGGTCAATTCTGTACATCAAATATATTTTCAAAATAACTATCAGGGGGTGATTAGTGATCGATACTGATGCCAAAAATGCAATCAGTAAAATTTTTGTCTGTCTGTCTGTCTGTCTGTCTGTCTGTCTGTATGTTCCTTATAGAAACGAAAACTACTGGACGGATTTTAACGAAACTTGGTACATTTATTCTTCATACTCCTGGGCAGGTTATAGTATACTTTTCATCACGCTACAATCAATAGGAGCAGAGCAGTGAAGGGAAATGTTGGGAAAACGGTATTTTTTAAGCTTCCGTCGCGTATGCAGCCTTAATGGTTAAAGCTACATAGAAATCATGTATGACGGAAATGTTCTACATAAAATTATCTAAAAAATATCCCACAACAGCATATGTCTATCTTTTATGGTTGACTCACAATAACACGTGTAACTCCCGATAGCTTAGCAGTTCGGAGATTTCTGATTATATTTGTTTACTCTTACGTTTATAATACTAATCTCACTCATCCTACTCAATAAAAAAAGAATCATAGAAATCGGTATAGAAACACCAAACTTATACATGAAATACGATAATAAGCCATCGCGCCGTCGCGCGTGAATACTGAATCATGCTATAAGGATTATTTTTGTGTAACGTGATATATTATATTTCCCTACTAAAATACGAAAGTTAATCTGTCTGTTACATCAAAACCACTGAACAGTGAGGAAGGACATATGCTACTTTTTTACGAAAAACGACGGAAACGCGGACGAAGTCGCTGGCAAAAGCTAGTAGTACATAAAACACACCTGCCCCCTAGACAAGTGGCATTTCGACAAGCGTAAACGATGATAGAAATCGCTCAAATGACATTAAATGTATGGAAATGACATTTCGTTTCGATAAGTCACGTGACTTGGACTTGTCACTTCCATACATTTGAACGATTTCATCAGCGATATCGCTTGTCGAAATGTCACTTGTCTTGGGGCTCGGAATTGAATAATTCAAGATTTTAATAATTCAAGCTTTTAATCCGTAGAGTCCATCCTAATATTTAAAATGCGAAAATAACTCTGTCTATGGCTGCTACACTTTCATGGCTACTCAGATGAACTGATTTTGAAATTTAGTATGTGGCAGTGTGCGTTACCCCAGCAAAATGTCGTGCTTTATAGAGATGAGACTATAACTAATAATTAGTGTATCGTGAGGAGCAATTTGTTTAATAATAGCAAAAATTGTGTGGATTTTAGTTGTTATTTGTAAAAAACTGATTTTACTGGGGTAACGTTTAAAACGTTCCCACAGGCAAAATCGTTTTCTTTTTTTATACTATATAGCCGGGAACCAAATACATGAATAGATAGATTTTGTTGCGTAGTATATGTTTGTAAATAGCTTTTTCTTAAGGAAGGACAAACACAGGAAGAAGGACATAAGCGATAACCGTCACAATCGCAGGTGGAGCCGCGGGTAACAGCTAGTAAATTAAAGTTTCTTGTCCTTATGAGAAGAGGTATATATTGAACAATTATTACTGTTCTCAAATTAAGCCAAATTTGTTTATATTTGATATTTAAAACTTACTTTTATTGTGATATATTATTAAAACTATTTTTATTAAAAACCTTGCTGTGCCTGAAGCTGTCTACTCTCTCTACCTACCCTTCCTACCCTACGTACCCACATACCTATTTCCTTATTTATTCACTCAATTTTCCTATTATAAGATTAAGATTTTTTTATAAATCCTTGTCCTGACAATAACAAACACATAAAAAAAGAATTTTCCAATTTGGTGTAGTCGTTCAGAAGTTATGCGCGTACATTTTATCGTACATATAGATAGCTATCTCTATTCTGACAAAAACTGAAAGTCATATCTATTAAAATGCAGCTTGCATTACTGCCTACCCCTTCGGGAAAAAGTAACAAACTAATACATTTGTGCCAGCCTGCAATAAAGTGCAGTAATAACATAAAAGCATTTCCTCTCAACTTAAATATTTCATTCTTCCAAACTGCTTCGGTGATAAAATGCAGGCGAACCATGTATTATTAACTAGTATGTCTGCGAGCAAGATTAAAATGTTTATAGTGGAGTTTATAGTTTTGTAAAATGGTAAATATTATTGCCTTTTAACCGACTTTAAAAAAGATATACGTTATTAATCCGATTGTTTTTCTTTTATAAAGGTTATGGAGCGTTTGCCACGGTTGGGCCGTGGTTAGGTGACCATACATTAAACATCGTAGTAAGTAAAAGCCGGTTTGACCGTGCAGAAAGGGTAAGCCAAGTTTCCTACGGTTGGGCTTTGGATGGGTGTCCATCAACACATCTACTCCTCTACGTTTTCAGAAAGCTAGTTTAACAGTCCTGGAAATCTTTTAACAATCGTCATTACAATTATGTAATTAAACGATTAAAAGAAAGGAAAACTATGAATTCCAGGACTCGAACCCGCGACTATTTAGTCGGCGCACCAGTCGCTTAACCAACTAAGCTTTGGAGGTCACCTTGTGGGTGCTTGATGTTATCTATATATTTATATTATTAATATATCACGCTGAAGAGTTTGTTTGTTTGTTTGAACGCGCTAATCTCAGGAACTACAGGTCCGATTTGAAAAATTCTTTCAGTGTGGGATAGCCCATTTATAGAGGAAGGCTATAAGCTATATAACATTACGCAGCGACCAAAAGGAGCGGAGCATAAATGAAAATGTTGCAAAAATGACAAACCGTTGAAACTAAAACACGCGAACAAAGTCGCGGGGGACAGCAAGTCCGTCATAAGGGTAACAAACTGGCGCGCCTAATTAGTCGCGGGTTCGAGTCCTCTCTGAGGTTCTAATTTTTCCTTTCTTTTATTTGTATTTTTTTATAAGAAAACTTACATGTGAGAAGATATAATTAAAGCAATACCTACTTATTGTTATTTTTAATCCATTTGGCTGACACCAAAGTGTTTGAAATATAAAATAAATTACATTTTAAAGAGTTATGTCGTTGTAACTCAGTTGACGGGATAACATGCCATCTTGTCTACTTAAATGCTATTCGAGCCGTTTCATTGCACATAAAATAGTAGAACCATAGCTTGTGATGTTATTGAGACATTTTATTTATTAAAAAAAAAATGTTGTTCTTCATTGTTTTTTGTAGCATCAATATTAGTTCAATATTAGATGGAAATTGAGTTAATTTGATAACTATTTGCAAAATTTTTCAACTTTTTCGTGTTTTAAATTCTAAATGTATATCTATAAATGTTATAAAACAAAGTCGTCTGTTGCGTCTGTCTGTCTGACGCGATAAACGCAAAAACTATCAAACGAATTATGGTTTTCACCAATGGATAGAGTGATTTAAGAGGAAGATTTTTGTGTATAATTCATAAATGTTTTGTCTACCCGTGCAAAGCGGCGGCGGGTTGCTAGTATATATAGTTATATACTGATTGTCACATGGAAAAGGTCTTTTGTGTGGTATTGAAGACACTTTAAATAAACTAGCTATTGCGTTCCATTGTTCTTTTTTTCATATTTCGATCCATGCTCCTTGAACAAATTTTTTGAATTTCCCCGGTACTATCAACCTGAAAAATTAGGTCGATGACAAAAAAATCTCTACTATCATCAATAAATCTACATACTAAGATAAAAATAAGCATAATAGCAAATATTTTCTCAAATCTTTACGTCCATTCAAAGAAATAAACACGATTTTTTTTTCTTATATTTGTTTTTTCCTAAACCATAGTCACCCTACTCTAAGAGTGCTTGATAAATGTTTATGGCTTGTTCCCACGCGATCTCCAGACATTAGGACGTGTCCCGGGAAATTCTTACAGCTAGTACACTTTAGTGGCTCCGTTTTTATAAGTTGAGCGCGAAATAAACTCAAATTAATGGAGTTTTATTGGTTTTTGACTGGGAGAGCTTTCCGATGTTATTTTTATTGTATTTATTTATACTAATATTATAAAGCTGAAGAGTTTGTTACGGGTTACAGCTAGTTTGTATTTAGTATACTTAACTATAGGATATAAACGACGTACTGAGGTTGTCAATATCGAAATAGAATAAAGATGAGAATATTAATTTTCTTAACATCTATTTTTTTTTTAAATCATTTGCCTCATGTTTGACGGAGCAACACTTAAGAACAGCCCGACCTATTTGGCTGTATTTTTTTTGTTTTGTTATTGTCAGAACAAAGGAGAAAATCTGCGGGAATAGTCGAAAATTTAGATTATTTTTTTGTATAGATTGGCATAGTTTATAAAATATTTAAACATTTTTTTCTTGATTTTCTTTATTCATATAAACATTTACATTAATACAATATCCTTTCTAGTTTTTTGGTTTTGATATATTGTTTAGTTTCTACCTTAGAGTATATATTAGCAAGCATAGAGTGCGCGCATCGGCAGAGGTCCGTTGTGCCGATCGTCAGCGATTTTTTTGCTGTAAATACTCGCTCGTTACGTAAGAAGACAGACGTTTATGAAAAAATATCGATGGTTCCAATATTAACAGAGTAATTTAATGGATATTAGGTTTTGGGGTAGAACTTCTAACGGGATCTTGAAGAAAACGCTTGTTCATACTTGTGCACACATATAGAGCGCGCCTAACGGAGTATGAACACACACACGCGTTTGGCGCTCTGTAGTAATATACGCATAGATGCCACATTAGTAATTATTAGTTTGAATATCTTAAGATTGTTCGAACCTGTATTCGTTTTGTATCGAAACCCAGACTTTAAACTACTATTCTATTGGTACCTATCATAAAATATATTGTTTATATCTTAAAAGCAACTTAAGGTGGCCAGACTAATAGTGATGTAACAAATGTATTATCGATATTTTGCGACTTGTATACGGTAATTAGTGCTGTACATTATCGACATTATGACGTCGAGACTGCACTTTGGTGCGACTATTAGGCTAGTGTTGTGCTTTTGGTTTATCGATATTTTTAATGGGTTTACATTTTATGAAATTTGGCATAATGTCTGACCATTTCTTATTGATTTATTAATGCGTTTCTTACTCATTATCATAATAATAATATATCTTTAAAATTAAGTGCATCTCAATGTTTATTCGTTTCATAATTTCTTTTTTTAAGCTCAACATGTAGGTACAATATGAATAAGTTTACAAATTATTTAACTTGTGTCTTGAATTATGACAAAAAGCCCTCAACACAAGACACAATTTTATTTTGAACACATTTAACATAATTAGTACAAAAACATCGATATAATATTTATCGAACTCCCCCATCACTACACAGTACGAATGCTATAATTTTCGTACAAAATACAGCACTTACCGCGCTGGTTACTTTCGATACAAGCTTACAACCCCGCTGTATACAGGCTGATGTTTTTTTAGTGAAAAAATATTGAAATGGTTTCAACGAGAATTATAGACGTATTATTTTACATTTGTCTATGATGTGATGATGATGATGATAATGCGAAAGTATATCTGCAATTTTATTTCAAATAATTCATATGGACTTATAGAAATTATATTTATATTTATACTTAATCAATCATGACAGCTTAGAAAAAAACTAGGAAAGTAATGTAAGTAAGTATATATCTTTTGTGAGAATTTCAATTTTCAGAAAAAAAAACGTAGACATTTTAAATGGGTATTTGTATTATCTTTTAAAAATGAGGTACTCATCTAATGAACGGCGAATCATCATAAAAAATTGTTAATATGTCAAACTTCAAGTGATAATTAATTGCATGTTTTTTGGTTAACCATAAAATTTGATTTATGTAACTACATAATAAATTAACCAGTCTTAAAAGCCACTGGTAAGTCTAGATTTTATGATTCGGCCCAAATATATTTCTTAAAACATAACTCGTACATAAAACAACACTCTGTATATCAATAATGAGGGCGCACGTACAACCAGTATGTATATTTAAATTTGATGCGATCCGTACAGTCGAGCCTTTACTGTATACATATACAATGTATATAAACATGTATATATACAGGTATGTCTGGTAGGAAATGGCAGAGTTACGTGAGCCGAATAAACTTCCATAAGGGGCTGTTTACATGAGTTTTGTAGATTGATTTAAATACATTTTTTATACGTGATATTTAGTTAATTTTGTTTGGTAATGGTTAATATATCTTCATCTTTTTATTTAGTTACATAGAGAGATTTTAAGTTTAATAACTCAAATTTTATTGGCACTTATTACGTACTAGCTGTCTCCCGCGACTTTGTTCGCGTGTTTTAGTTTCAACGGTTTTTCATTTTTGCAACATTTTTCATTTATGCTCCGCTCCTGTTGGTCGTAGCGTGATGTTATATAGCCTATAGCCTTTCTTAATAAACGGACTATCCAATACAAAAAGATTTTTTCAATTCGAACCAGTAGTTCCTGAGATTAGCGCGTTCAAACAAACAAACAAACAAACTCTTCAGCTTTATAATATTAGTATAGATTTCAAGTTTTGACATCTTATATTGTAAGTTTACAGTCGTTATAATAAATATATTTTGCTAATGTTTGTGGTCGCTTAAATTAATGACACGTTGTTTTTTTTAAAGTGGTGTTTAACAATTAATTTATTGGTAATTATTCTCCACAGAATCAAATCATCCTACAAAATGTTAAAGTTCAAACATTATGCAGTCTTATTTTTTGTTTGTTTGTTTAAACGCACTAATCTCTGGATCTACCAGTCCGATTGAAAATAATCTTTCTGTTTATGATAGCCTGGTTCATTTGGAATAGTAGAAGCTATATAAAATAAGGTTGCTATAAGTCAACTAGCTCTAAATATTGGTTTTATAAGTGAAAAGAAACCCTGCAGAAAAAAAATGAATTTAAAACTTATTAAACTGAAAATAGCTGTCTAGGTCTGCTAGGACAGCTAGAAATACCTAATATGACTGAAAAGACGTAGGCCTAAAATAACTGTATCATGTAGATCATAACATAAAAAGTTATATGAAATAAATACGTGTAGCGGAAAATAAAAAATAATTAATTATTATTTATTATGATTTAATAATTTCCACAAGCTATAGTTGTTCATTTAATTTTATTTATTAGAAATTCATATTTATTATTTGGTGACTTGTTGCGCAAATATTGAAAAAAAATCTTGGTTAAATCAAATATTAAAAATAATATATCTAATGTCATGTAAACCTACTCTAATTTTCACGTTTTTATACTGATCCAAAACCGATTCATCTCTAAGACGATTGAATTGATTTTTATGTGAGGGTATAACTGTAATCTTTATACCTACCATTTTAAGGAATATAAAATTTTAGGTACTTGTTTTTAGTACTATCTCTTGTCCCATAAATATATTCTACCCTTCTCTCCCTTGTCCTTAGATCAAGCTGGCCCAAGCCGGCGAAACTAGCAATAAAAATATGTCCTTAAATAACAAAAACTTAGATCCAGCCCTCCCTTCCTGTTTTTACCTTATTAAGATTGTTCGCAACGCACTAAGTCGAGGTCCGAACCCTACAGGGGATGCTCTTAGTGAACGTTGCTGACGTAGTTAGTTCTTCTATTGCTCCGGCTGGAGGCCCTTAAGATTCTCGCCAAAAGTCCGGTGAAGCAGTCAAAGCCTGCGCTCAGGCTAACAGCGTAGATCTCTTCAACAGAAAGATGGGTTTTTAACCCTGAAATAGGAAGTTGGATCAGACTCAATGCGGAAGGCGGAGGACCAGGTGTCGTGACGCATCTTGTGAGAGGCCTATGTCTAGCAGTGGACCGCGATAGGCTGAGTTGATCGATTGAGACAGGTTTTCCTACTAAAGATATAAAGGTGTCATCATTAGTAACTTAGGTACATCAAAATTTTATATGGATACTTTCATTATTAATATTGGGCAATAAAATACATTACACTTATTGCAACCGATGTTTCATGGCAATTTACTCTTCCTTCTCCGTGGTCAAATGGCGTACACACCAGTTTTTAAGGTTTCGCCAGCCCTGAGGTCCCGGGTTCGATACCCGGCCGGGTCAAGGTACAAGAGTAATTTTCTACATTGTCTCGGGTCTGGGTGTTTGTGGTACCTTCGTTGTCTCTGAATTCCATAGTACAAGTGCTTTAGCTACTTACTTTGGGTTCAGAGCAATGTATGTGATGTTGTCCATATTTATTCATTTATTTACTGTACGGAAATGTCTTTGTTGGAGTAGAGCTGCCGCAAACCATGTCTCGCGCTCGGACAATCACGGCTGAGACGGACTCGGGCCTGAGTGTAAGTCGAAGGTTTTCTTTTTTCTGTTCTGGGTACTTTGCTAAATACGTAGGTATTTATATTCTACTCTATAAGTCGGCTATGATAAAAATATCTTAATCACTATAATACAAATACTGCATACTATGTAGTATCATAAATGAGAAAGTCACACAGTCTGTTAGTCTGTCTTTTACGCTTTTTCTTGGTGCTTCTTTTTTTTCTTGGTATGGGTTAAGCTTTATATCCTAAGAAAGAATAAAGGCTATAACCGACATACATGCGGGCGGAGCCGCGGGTAAAATCTACTAAATATTATAAGGGTTTGTGAGGACGCATGGATGTTTGTTACTCTTTCACGTTAAAACTACTGAAGAGATTCGGTACAAAATTAAGCAAACAGATAGTTAATAACCTGGATTACGACATAGAATACTTTTTATCCCTGTAAATCTACGAAAGTCAGAACTAAATCACCAAAACCGAGGGATGCTGTTTTTAATAAAAAAAAAGATTTTCGATTTTCTTTCAATTCTTATTGATTTTATTATACACAATAAAATTTACAAAATACAATATTTTTACATTTGATGTACAGAGGCGAGCCTACAATGTTACTTGCAACAAAAATACCCAACAAAACCTTATTACAGCGTTCAAATAAAAAGGAACGAAGTATTCCATAATCTTTTAACTCCCCAATATAAAAGTTTGAGTTTATTTCATAAATATATCGGCCGCATGGGTTCCGTAACTTTTTAAGAAAAAGAAATAAGTATAATCCCTGTGTCCTTTTGGGCAACTGATGTAGTAAAAGAGTTTTAAAAGAATGTATTTTGTTTTTATTGAATATATTTAATTAGAGATTGGTTAACTGTTTTGAGGTCTAGAATAAATAGATTTCACGTGTTAAAATAGATTTTTATACTTCCAAATCTATATTATCTATACTAATATTATAAAGCTGAAGAGTTTGTTTGTTTGTTTGTTTGTTTGTTTGTTTGTTTGTTTGTTTGTTTGAACGCGCTAATCTCAGGAACTACTGGTACGAATTGAAAAATTCTTTTTGTATTGGATAGTCCGTTTATTGAGGAAGGCTATAGGCTATATAACATCACGCTACGACCAATAGGAGCGGAGCATAAATGAAAAATGTTGCAAAAATGAAAAACCGTTGAAACTAAAACACGCGGACAAAGTCGCGGGGAACAGCTAGTATAATATATAATCCTTACTAATATTATAAATGCGAAAGTAACTCGGTCTGTCTGTCTGTCGCGCTTTCTTGTCAAAACGACTGAACCAATTTTAATGAAATTTGGTTCATATATATAGTAAACATTACAGCAAAACTGACGGCAATTACCACTGTGTGCGACTGCTGCGGGTTCGATCCCCGCATGGGACAAGCATTTGTGTGTTCCACAAATGACGGTGTTATTTGTGTATGTTGAATTGAATATTTGTAAAACCTTTGCGATACAAGGATTAAATTCACAAGTGCGGGAGACGTGATTAAAAAAAAACCTGTTTTAATAATATCTTACCTCAACTTGGTTGACTACAGGTTTCACCTCACAGTTAGCAAGCAGCCTCCTCATTTGATGGACATTGAAGTTTGACACCCCGATGGACTTCACGAGCCCCTTCTGTAGAACATTCTCGAAGCCGCGCCAAGCTTCTAAATAGTCTATCTTTTCATCCACTCCATTTTCCTGAAATTGACATAATATACGTTGAATATAATTAAATGAAAATAAAACTGATCAAAGGCAACACTAATCTCTCGTCAAAGTTCACGTGTACTACACTACCTACAGTTTTGTTTCAAAGAAGACGCCTGAGCGAGTCATTTTTTTCTAGTACGTATGTCGAACTAGGAATACGCCTTTATTGGATCGGACAGGGTTTTTGTTACATAATGTATATTGCACCTATTCCGATCGATTATTGTACGAAGATCTAGAAAACGTTTAGGGAACTTACCGAGATAGACATGGGCCAGTGCATCAGTATAAGGTCGATGTAATCCAGGTTGAGACGACGGAGGCATCCCCTGACGGCTACTTCCACGTCAGCCTCCCGATGGTGGTGGTTCCAGATCTAAGGGAAAAGAACAATATATTAGAAATCTATATACTAATATATAAAGCTGAAGAGGTTGTTTGTTTGAACGCGCTAATCTCAGGAACTACTGGTCCGATTTGAAAAATTCGTTTAGTGTTTTGTGCCCATTTATTGAGGAAGGCTATAGGCTATATAACATCACGCTACGACCAATAGGAGCGGAGCATAAATGAAAAATGTTGCAAAAATGAAAAACCGTTGAAACTAAAACACGCGAACAAAGTCGCGGGGGACAGCTATGTTACATAATAAGTAGTTTTGTTTTTAACACGCTTTTATTAGCTTTACCTGTAACTATCTAAACAAATTTTAGGAGTTATATTTGAACCACCTCCTAGTTTCCGATTAAGCTGAGATTTTGCATACGCGTTTAGTTTGGTTGAAAATGTATGGTAAAAATCGCGTTTGTTTAGTTTTTTATACTAGATATATTTCTTATTTCTACAGCTAAGGACAACCGCACAAATCGTGCGTCTGCTACGTCATAAAATACTATTATTATTGTATACAAGGTGAGTTTTTGTCGTAGTACAAACGAAAGCTATGACTTCGATATCAATTTCAAAAGCGATTGGTATAAAAACTCAAAAAAACAAATAAAAAAAAATGGAATTTCAATACAGCCGAAATAAAATAAATAATAATAAAAAATAAATATGTAGCCGAAAGAATATAATGTTAAACGTTTGTTTGTTTAATTTTTGATACCAATCGTTTTTATTACCGATATAGAGGTCATAGTTTTCGTTTGTCCAACGACAAAAAACTCACCTGTATAAACTGAATCTTTAATAGATGTACTCTGCACCCCTTTTGGATTGTTATATACCTTTCGGTAACAACCTGTGTAGTTGCCATATTCAGAGTTGCAAAAGTAAACTTATGACTTTAGGCTGTATTTTGTTCAATAAAAAGAACTGACTATTCATGGTTACTTTTCAATGACTGGCCATTTAAAATTAAAATCTAGAGATAAACCGAAGGTGCATTTTAAATATTATTGTCGAATAAAATAAAATAATAGCATTCATTTTAAAATGATGCAAAAATTAACTTGTTTTCGTGCGTGCACTAACAAATGTATCTATGTGCTAACTGTTACCTATCTTTGTCGATGCGATGAATTGTGCTGTTGTAATATCAACACGTTCGCTTCATAGGGTTGGCATGGAATAAAATATTATTAAAAAAGTCTATTTTTCTCATTTTATCGAGAATATTATCCATTCTAAACAATCTTTGAACATTTGGCCGGTTATTGAAAACTAACCCTGTATTTCGTCATCATGTTGACTTAAAAATATATCGTGTCCAATTACTTACTTTGGTTGTAACAAATAGCTCTTCTCTCTTAACGACGCCATCTTTAATCTTCTGGTTAATGATCTCTCCGACTTCAGGCTCCACTCTATAAGCGTGCGCTGTATCTATGTGTCTATACCCAATATCTATGGCATAAAACAACGCCTCCTTGAACTTTGGGAACGCATCCACAGAAAATTTGAACTGGAAATTATATAAATATCATTAATTAAAACTGACGAACTCCGTGGTCGAGAGGCACACCGGGTTTCAAGGTGTCGTCAGCTCTGAGGTCCCGGGTTCGATCCCCGGCCGGGGCAATGTTGAAATGTCACTTGGTTAAGAGCTGTTTGAGGTGGTGAGGTGGGACTACCAGTGGTGCTGAAAATCCCGGCAAGCAATGGTTATAAGCAGTCATTTATATCCGTGGACAAATTGTCCGTCGTTTATTATGGATTTCGTTAGTGATATTTTCAAAACGTACATTTTCGTTAAAGCCGAGCCACGTGCCATAGCCAAGCGCTGGGATTTCCAGGCCATTGCTCAATTTGAAGGATGGGATATTAACCTGGAAAACAAAACACTATTAATAGTAACACCAAGCCTTGGGTACTTGTAAGTAAAATGGATATCTTTACTAATATTATAAATGCGAAAGTAACTCTGTCTGTTCCGCTTTCACGCCAAAACTACAGAACCGATTTAAATGATATTTGGTAAACAGGTAGTCTAGAGCCTGAGAAAGGACATAGGCTACTTTTTGCTGCGATAACCGACATTCACGCGGGCGGAGCCGCGGGAAACAGCTAGTTAATATTATAAAGCTGAAGAGTTTGTTTGTTTGTTTGTTTGAACGCGCTAATCTCAGGAACTACTGGTTCGAATTGAAAAAATCTTTTTGTATTGGATAGTCCGTTTATTGAGGAGGCTATAGGCTATATAACATCACGCTACGACTAATAGGAGCGGAGCATAAATGGAAAATGTTGCAAAAATGAAAAATCGTAGAAACTAAAACACGCGAACAAAGTCGCGGGGGACAGCTAGTCCATATATAATTATAAATTGTAAAATTTAAATTATAAATGCGAAAGTAACTCTGTCTGTCTGTCTGTTACGCATTCACGATAAACTACAGAACCGATTTGGATGCAACTTGGTATGGGGTAAGTTTGGATCTTTATAAAGGACATAGGCTATTTTTTGCGGCGATAACCGATACCCACGCAAGCGGAGCCGCGGGCAACAACTAGTATTTCACATAAACGTGTAAAATAACTAATTATCACTATTTTTCTATATAATCACAGGTAATAGGGATGTTGACTGGGTATGAAAAGTTAAAATCTATTTAGTCCGTCAGTTAGATAATAAAAAAATATTAGAGATGTATTTTTCTTTTATCAAAACATAACAAAATTATAAAGATACAGCGATTTAAAGTTCAGTAGTGGGTTATGACGCCACGCCGTCGTATATATTGTCGCACGTAGTGACGTCACGCGAATTTTCTGTTCACTGTATTTTGCTCATTTTTTATTTGCAGAAAAAAAGGAAAAATACGTGTCCAATAAAATTCATTAATCTTCAAGGCGGACATTAAAAAAAATGCCTAAAAAATAGTAGTATTTTAACGGATTAATAAATTCTATCTAATTATATTTATTTATATTCTAATACTATCTCTCTTTCAGCCTAGCATTTTCCCGAGCTATGTTGGGGTCAGCTTCCAGTCTCGCCATATTCAGCTGAATACTATATTTACATGGAGCGACTGCCTATCTGACCTCCACATACCCATTTTACTGGGCAACACAGAATCGCATGGTAAGACTGGTTGTCAAAATTGTAATGACTTAACTACTGTCAAAGATCAACCAACCAAGGGACCAACGGCTTAACGTGCTTTCCGAGGCATGGAGTTGTCTCGGTATGATTACTAATGGTCACCCATCCACGGATCAAACTGGCTTACACTTAGCCACGAGCCCACCCTTTACTATTTGCTTTTTTTATTATTAAGTAAATAACCAAAAAAACATCTTAACCTGACAAAAACACGACCAATCTTCTCACCTCAAGACAAACCCATAAAAGTCGTTGGCAGTTGTATAAAATATTAAAGTTCCTTCCCCCTTACGGCTCAGTCGTAAACTAAGTGCAGTTACGCACCCCAAGTCACAGGTTCGACGAATGGGGGGATAATGTGTGGAGATGTAGTTTATAGTTAATGCTATTAAGTGTTTTAAATTATTGCGGGTTTATTTGGTTTTAATAGGGACTTGTGTTGCCCCGTGGTTTCGTCCGAAAAAGACATTTTTTTCGTGACTTTTCCGATAGTTTTGTAGTTATATTGCTATTGGAATGGACACAAATCTGACAAGTCAAAGATCTTGAAAATTGGTTCACTCGTTCTTGAGTTCCGACCACGACTTTTTTTTTTAATTTATATTTAAAAAAAAAAGATGCTGACAACATTTTTGTGTGTTTGTGTCTATAATACAAATATAAGACAAGTACCTTCATTTTCCTCTATCAAAACAAAAATATTAATGGCCAGTTCAATTCAAAACACGATTCGTATTACATACGGACGGTAGAATTTTCTTTGTTTTGTTTAGAAAGTTCTACCATCCGTTAGCAAAACTAATCGTTTCTTGAATAAGTATAAGAACCAGGCTTAAATCGATTTCAGAAAATTTAAACTTACTATTATTTTATCAGTTTTTATTAATTCGTAATTCAACTTTAAAATATTAAGGGCTGATTTTTCCAACGCCAGATAATATTATCCGACGAATAACTGTGAATTTTTGACAGTTCTTCCATACAAAATCTGTCAGATATCAATTTTATTCAACGAATAAAAATTATCTGGCGTTTGAAAAATTAGCCGTAAGTGTTATATTTACCCAAATTAAATTCGTATATATGGATGATTTTTCTTCTAAATACAGAAATTTGATCGTAGTATCGGTGTCAGCAAATTTTTACAACTTGTAAATACCGGATGATGCAGCCTAGAGATTATTTAATCAATAAATTTAATGGTACCTGTTTGAGATGAGCTATCGTCATTTATAGGAATACATTTTGACACATATTTGAAAACTCAATTCGATTTTATTCAAAAACTTACATATAACCTCGGTGCTCTATAAAATTGGAATGTCAAAAACCATTTTCGACTTCTACGCGGGCGAAGTCGCTAGCAAAAGCTAGTCTTTTAATAAAATTGCTATAGCACAATGCAGGTGTTATATTGCAGTGTAAATAACTTATACCTTCAGAGAATGCTATTGTTTATTCTGCAGACACCGATGCAACGTAGCGCAGCAAAATAAATCAATAATCGTATCTTGTACAATCGCCTGCAAAATAAATTAACGTTAGTTAATTTTGTACAGAAAATCTCTTAAAAAAAACGGGTAATTGCAAGTCGGGGCATGAAGGGTTTTTTATGGAGCCCTATTTATATATATTTATTTATCTTTATTATTTGTTGTTATAGCGTCAACAGAAATACACTCTCTGTGAAAATTTCAACTCTAGCTTGAGATACAGCCCGCTGACAGACTAGGACAGAAGGACGGACGGACAGCAAAGGCTTAGTAAAAGGGTTATTTTAGTACTCTTCGCTTACAGAACCCAAAAAATTGCTGACTTTCTGAAAGACAGAAGTTTTCAATTCGTTACTCGTTTTCTTGTCTTTGTTAGGCGATATCTTTGCTAATGCTGAACCGATTTAGATGATTCTTCTGTAAATAAAAGCTGATATTTTAACGATTATATGAATATACATTTAATCCGTTTTCATTCGATTTTTCAGGTATTATTTTCCCACTTCTGCATATGAGTGTACGCCACAATGGTTTGTAGGGAAACTTTTTAAAACTGCCTGTTTTATAGACAATGGAACATAGTAGTCAGCCTATGTACCCTGGCTATGTATGCCTTATCAGGCTGTCAAGTTCGCCACGCCCCATATGGGCGGGTTTTGATATGGGCGTGGTGATAATACCACGATGTAAGAAGTTATGGAGGAGGTATATTTTTTGGCAATTTTGGAGGTTAAAAAGCTTTTGTTTTTTTAAATTACACTGCATGGTATTCAGTTACATCCAGTGGATGCATCGACAATTAAAGTTTGGTACAAGATAAGATTCTTATTATTTTTAAATCACGACACAAAAAAGAGGTGTTATAAGTTTAACGTGTCGGTCCGTCGATCTGTCTGTCTGTCTGTTAGGTGTGTCTGACTGTAGCATCGTAGCTACGTAACGAATGGACCGACTACGATGCGTCTCTTTTCGTTTGAAAGCGGACGTGATCGAGATGGTTCTTAGCTACAATTTATGAAGATCTGTTTAGCACTTTGAAAGTTATCAGCAATTTACAAAATATTGTCGGGGTTCTTAAATTTTCATGTATTTTTTTTTATTCTAATGTTACATTAATAAATGCAAGTGATTAATATAAAGAAGATTAAGTAAATGATGCACGAAGCTCAATCAAAACAGGTATTTTGCCGTCATCTGCATCTGATTCTTATCTCGTCAATTCAGCGAATTACATGTCTAACCCAATATACATATTGTAAACCTCCGTGGTCGAATGGCATACACACCGGTTTTCATGGTGTCGCTAGCTCTGAGGTCCTGGGTTCGATCCTCGGACAGAGAGACAACGACGTTACCACAAACACAAACAGTTTTCTCTGATTCCATAACACAAGTGCTTTAGCTATTTACTTTGGAATCAGATCAATGTATATGATGTTGTCCACGTTTATTTATTTATCTAACTGAGTTCAATCGAAGTATGAAATTACATGGAGTATTATACAAAACTTGACTAACCAACTGAATTTATATACAGGATGCTACAAATATTGTAGTTATATTTGAAATAATTCTTCTTCCATAGAAATGAACGACTTTCTTCAAGGTAATAGACAATCCCCAAAAAAAATTGGCATTACTACACATACCTTAATTATCATCAGCTAATCAAAATTAGTACGGAAAATTCCACATTTTTTATTGGAATAAACATGGATCCTAAAAAAAGACATAGACTACTTTTTGTCGCGATAACCGGCATCCACGCGGGTGAAGCCGCAGGCAAAAGCTAGTATACAATAAAATAATAAAATTTTGCCCTTATATCAAAAAGAATCGTGCAAACTCAATACAAGTACAACTTTATAAAACCTTTTTAAGCCGATAATTTTAACCCTACTTCAAGAACTCTGCTCAAATATTTCGCACCTCCACTTAATTTCAAGTGGGCGTCCTCTGTCTCACCATTGGCTGGTGAGTGGAAACCAAAAAATCAATAACTCTATGAATGTTTGATCCTAGTAACTTGTACATTTTATTGCTGGTGGCCTTAGATTTATCATTACGCTGCCTCCTTTGGGAGAAGGAGCGTCATATTTTCTGGTAATGTCTGCCGGGAGAGCTGCGTAATCTTGCGGTTTTCTGTATTTTGCGAAGGGATTACTCGACAGCCTGTCACTGTTCCATTGCTACATGTCTCACATACAGAAGAACAAGCGAACACACAAAAGTTAACGTTTTTCTAGATTAATATTGTTATCAACGCACTGAGTCGAGGTCTGAATCCCACAGGGTGTGCCCTTAAACGTTGATGTAGTTAGTTTTTCCATTGCTCTGGCTGGAGGCACTTAAGGCTCTCGCCAAAAGTCCGGTGAAGCAGTCAAAGCCTGCGCTCGGGCTAACTGCGTAGATTCTTAAAAAAACTTTAAAGAAAGAAAAGCGACGCATAAAATTATAACTATTGACGAACTCAGTGGTCAAGCGGCGTACACATTACGGTATTCACGGTATTCAAGGTGTCGCCAGCTCTGAGGTCCCGGCTTCGATCCCCAGTCTATGTAGAAAACCCTTTTTCTACATTGTCTCGGGTCTGGGTGTTTATGGTACCTTCGTTGTCTCTAAATTCCATAACACAAGTGCTTTAGCTACTTACTTTGGGCTTACAGCAATGTATGTGATGTTGTCCACATTTATTTATTTAATTACATGTCAGTTAGAAAATGGTTTCTTAATCTTGATGGGAACAGCTAACGTAGTTTTTTTAAAACTAGCACTAGATCTCATACAAACTCAGAAAATGCAGCGAGCAGTGCATGCAGTGGAGTCGCATTACGTCGCGTCCGTCGGCATACTTATTACTTAGTATTCTCCCGGACGTGTACATTTGGATGTAGCCTGAAACAACGTGTACGTTATTTGGAACCCTTATAATTTCACCCGATTCATGAAGGAAATTACATGACTAACTATGGCAAATCCAAAAAGGAAGAATTAATTTCTTTTTTTGGCATTTTGCTGTCAAAGACAGCAGCTGTATCTTATATATATGTAAATATATCTCCAATTGACAACTAAATCGATTTTCAATAAATAAAAAAGTCGGTCACGATGCAAATTTAGTTTTGACTGTGAAGCAGTCAAAGCCTGCGCTCATGACTAACATACTATTGACATCTTCTAATATCGACTTAACAAAGTCTTAATTTTTTTTTATCTTAATTATAAAAATTAAAACGAAGTGCTTTTATATATGAAAATGAATGTTTGTGTGTTTATCCTCTAGGCGTGCCTAAACCAATGATCAGATTGTGATGAATCTCCGGTAGGGTCTTCTAACGACGCCCGAGAGAGTTCCTGTACTAAAAAGTACAATATGCAACTGAACACTTTCTACTTAACGTGGCATTGCAACGCATGGGTGCAGCCAGTAAAATAATAAAGTATTGTTATAATAAATTAGACATGAAGTAACAAATAAATTGACATATTTTAAAATTTACTTTACAAAGACTTGACGACCTCCGTGGTCGAGTGGCGTACACACCGGTTTACAAGGTGTCGGTAGCTCCGAGATCCCGGATTCGATCCCCGGCCGGGTCAAAGTAGAAAACCACTTTTCTACATTGTCTCGGGTCTGGGTGTTTGTGGTACCTTCGTTATCTCTGATTCCATAACACAAGTGCTTAAGTTACTAAATCTGGGTTCAGAGCAACGTAAGTGATGTTGTCCACATTTATTTATTTATTTTAGTAAAAATAAACTTTGAAATAAATTAAATTTTATCTGCCTTATGTAAGCATGCCTTAGCTGAATAAATAAGTAAACTAAAGAGCGCGCATATCGAGTATGAACTGTTGGCACTAGCATGAACATTTAAAATCGTAAAATTTGTGTCAAAACAGAGCTCATGATGTATTTAAACTATCTCAAAACCTAATAATATCGGAACCGTCGATATTATCGGAAAAACGTCTGTCGTCGCGTAGAAAATCACTTAATTCAGTAAACGAGCGTAGTATCTATCTAAAAATGTGCTTACGATCGGCATAAAGGGCTACTAGCGATGCGCGCACTCTATGCTTGTAATGTTTATGCCCTGACGGATAAAAACGATAGCCAAAGCACGAGTGAGAAATACTCATTACTATTCATTCATTTGTTTAATGTTAAAATCTTAATATGTTTTTAAATTTTAAACAGTGTTTGTTTTAACTCCCTCCGCTCTTTGTGCCTGTGTAATAATCTTGTTCAAAGAGAAAAATACAAAGATTACATATACGTCTAGTATAACATGTAGAAATTGCAATAAAATGCATGCAATGTCATAAAGTGTAGCGAGGGGCGAACCCCTGTTCGTGGCTTGTATTAAATGATTGATTCTTGGTACAAGTAGGAGTATTACTAGATTTTTGTGGCCGCGACATGATTAGGTACAAGAAGTAAATGTAAGTGTGTAATTACCTATATCTATACTAATATTATAAAGCTGAAGAGTTTGTTTGAACGCGCTAATCTCAAGAATTACTGGTTCGAATTGAAAAATTCTTTTTGTATTGGATAGTCCGTTTATTGAGGAAGGCTATAGGCTATATAACATCACGCTAAGACCAATAGGAGCGGAGCATAAATGAAAAATGTTGCAAAAATGAAAAACCGTTGAAACTAAAACACGCGAACAAAGTCGCGGGGGACAGCTAGTTATTAATAGTTTGCTTAAGAAAATATTTTTAGGGTTACGTAAAAAGGGATCCCATTATTAAGCCTCCAATGTCCGTCCGTCTGTCCGTCAGCGGGCTGTATCTCATGAACTGTAATAGCTAGCGTTGAAATTTTAAAATGTGTATTTTTGCTGCCGCTATAACAAAGAATTATAATAATATAATAATATCAACCTATAAATGTTCCACTGCTGGGCACAGCCCTCTTCTCATATAGAGAATAATGGAATAAAAATTAAAAGATAAAGTATTTCCATAAAATGATATGGAACACTTCAAGCGCAAATCCGAATCGTACTTGGCCAGTTTAAAAAAAAACTGTTTTAGCCCGTTGTTTAGCAATTGTTGCTCAGGGACAATGTAGCATTCTAATGGTGAAAGATTTTTAAAACTGGTTCAGTAGTTTTTGAGTTTATTCGTTACAAACATAAAAACATACAAATCTTTCCATAATACCTACTTATTAATAGTATAGTTTCAATTATCATTCAGAAAATCCACACAATTTTATAAAAATGCAATGTCATCATAACTACTGAATCCGTTTCATCTACTTACTTGCTCTTACAACAAAAAAACTAACATAAAAATGCAGACTATTTTAAAATTCAAATTATTTAACTGCCGATCAAGTTCCAAACAATTAGTATTCTGAACAAACAAAACGTTAACTTAACTGCACAGTTATAGCATTTTTATAGTTTTAATATCAAGTAGTTATGAGCTCAAACTGTATTTTTATTCTGTCTGAGATTTTTCTCCTAATTTTTATTGTAATGCAGTTAGAGAGGAAAGTGTATAATATTAATACTAGCTGTTGCCCGCGACTCCGACCGCGTGGGACGTAGTACCTAACTGTTATTTTATCTATGGCGTGGGTGTCGGTTGTCGCAGCAAAAAGTAGCTTATATCCTTTCTTGGGATCCGAGGTTACCCCATGGAAAATTTCATAATTAAAATCATAAATTTCTTTAAAACTTTGTATATCAAAGGTATATTATATTGCTTTAATAAGCAAATTATTAACTCATGATTGTATGTTTTTTATTATAGTAACTAACTCTAATAAAATACGATTATAATATCAAACAAACAAACGCCGGAATACTAAACCTATTCATGACTGTTATAAGAACAAATCTTGATAGATTCAAATAGATATACCGTTTTTTGTATTTATATTTATTTTGGAGGTTTCTAACTAAGTATACAAAACACATAAAAATAAGCAAATTAAACTAATCTATTTAATTAAAACCTAAAATATGGCATCAAAATATTCGTCCACATCGCTGTCGACTGAAACTGAGCCCAAAATGCTGGCGGCATTGCCACGTTGGAGGCGCCAGTGTAGCCCACGAAATCAAAATTTCTGACGTTTTTTGCAATTTACTTAGTTTCAGGCTGTTTTTTTGAACAAAATACGATTCGCGGCCGTAATACATTTGTATTTACAAAATTATAATCATACTTCTAAGTTCATTAAATCCCATTGAATGATATTTAATGACATTTCATTCAGTGGATTTAATAATGTACGTAGAGGGTTGTATTGATGATATTTAATGATTGTTCCAGTAAAACCATATTAGTACAACCTGACACTGTCCTGCAAATTGCAAAATAACGTAAGTAAATTTGCTAAAGTTTCCACTTTAAATTATATCTCATAAAATAGAGAACTGATAATAAAACACAAATCACTTTGAAACAAAGAAAATCTTTTAAATGCACGAAGGGAGTTCATTTCGCAAGAAGTGCAACAAGTAGAAGAACTAATAAGAAAGATTTGTATTGTGTCTGTTTGTCTCCCTTGTAAGCCACGCTCCGGTAAGCGGGGGTTACAAACATAAGCACGCGAGAATGAGATGGACATACCCCTCGAACCAAGTGACATTTCGAAAAGCATTAACCAAGATATCCTTAAATAGCATAAATTACATTAAATGTATGGAAATGACATTTCATTTCGATAAGTCAAGTGACTTTCTCTTTGTGTGTTGTACTCGTGAGCGGGTGCCGCTTGCGATGACTGGGCGTTCTTCTGACTTTGGGCTCTGTAGATATTACTTTTAATTTCATAGTAGTACCTATCGACCTCAAAAACTTGTTTATTTGCGCAGTCCCTAAATTATATTTATTATTGTTATTTAAAACTACATGGGCTGAGGCTCAGAAACTGCCGATCTTCATGGTCCAGTGGCGTACATACCGATTTTTACGGTGTTGCTAGCTCTAACGTTCCGGGTTTGATCGCCGGACGAGTCAGAGTAGAAAACCAGTTTTCTACATTGTATCGGGTCTGGATGTTTGGGTTACCTTCGTTGTCTCTGATATCAAAACACAAGTGCTTTAGAAACTTACTTTGGGTTCAGTGCAATGTATGTGATGTTGTCTACAGTTATTTAAATAATAATAATAATTTACAAAGATATAGAAAGTATTTATTTATTTTTCATTTCAAATATAAGCATATAGTTATTCTACTATTCGGGGAAGAGACGAATCCAACAAATCAACGATCATGGAAATCGATCCACCCGTTCCTGAGTTATAAATAGTGTAACTAATCCGGCATTGTTTTATATATGTAGACAGATTTCCGTGTCCAATAAATCCTATGAACCATTCTTTAATTATTTCGTCTATTATAAAACAGCGAAATTTTATTATTTTTTTCTTTTTAGTCTTATCCATAGTAATATACACTAATACTACCAGCCGGCGCTTCGCGGAGATCTGTATAAAATACCAATTATTTGTCGCTACCGGAATATTAAATAGAATACTTTATTTGCATGTACAGTCAACCTCACAACATTTGTAACACTTACACATTGATAATCACTATAAACAAAAAACACTTACTATCTCACTTCTAAGCAAAGGTCTCCCCTAATTAACGCAAATAACAAAACTCCAGAGTTATCTACTGTCATTAATTTTTTGTGAAATACTTTTATACATTAATTATTAATTACCACTTATATATTTCACATTAAATTTTAGAGACTCTCTTAAACTCCGTACCTCGGGATCTTTGACAGTCGTTAAGTCATTACAATTCTGACAGCCAGTCTTACTTTGGGATACTGTATTACCCAGTAAAATGGTTTGTGGAGGTCAGATAGGCAGACGCTCTGTAAAATACGGTATTCAGCTGAATCCGGGAAGATTGGAAGCCGCCCCAACATAGCTTGGGAAAAGAAAAAATAGAAAAAAAAAACTTTACAAGGAGTATGGTTTATTTTTGTGCTTTTTCGTTGCGAGTGTAGTTTGCTAGATTGTACTTTTATTAATTTTTATATCATACACTTACCGTTTCTGTTTCACTTAACCGTCTAAATGCGTTGTATTTCAATTATTCGTTTTTATTTTATTGTTATTGTTGAGAATTTTCTTTTAATTTTTCTTTAGAAGTTTTGTTGGCTTTGAGTTTTATTGTTGTTTAAAATCTATGAAGGCATTTGTTTTTCTGAGTTTGATTGTTATAGGAGTAAACTTTATGAAGTAATGTGGGTTTTTTTCCATACAAACGCTTTCTCCTGTTTTTTCGCTGGTTTACGAATGTATAGCAATGATTTTCTGCAGTAATATAAATGTAAACTAGTTCTATGCTTCTATGTTTTCCTTTTTGATGATACGTTGTATTTAAAAGCACTAGAACCTTCCAAAAATACCTATTTCAATCGCTGTTTTCAGAGGCGTAGTGTACAAATTTGATAACTAAATAAATAAATGTGGACAACATCACATACATTGCTCTGAACCCAAAGTACGTAGCTAAAGCACTTGTGTTATGGAATTCTGAGACAACGAAGGTACCACAAACACCCAGACCCGAGACAATGTAGAAAACTGGTTTTCTACATTGACCCGGCTGGGTATCGAACCCGGAACCTCAGAGTTGGCGACACCTTGACCGGTGTGTATGCCACTCGACCACGGAGGTCGTCGTTGACATAGTCTATATTCTTCTTATTAATTATATGAAATATCTTTTATATTAGAGTTGGAAATAGGTGCGAGCCAAACCTTGAATTATAACTTTTTCTACGATCTGATCTGCAGTTGTCCTTGTCACACTTGGATAGACGGAGAAGGTGGATGCCGTGCGACAGCGATAGTTTCTTCAGATACCTATTTTTCAAAAGTCTTTGACCGCCTTCTCTTGTAGATAAAGTTACTTTGTTTAATCGTTTAGAGGACGAAATCTGTCAATCTTGTTCATTTTCTTAGCTTTAATACTGGGGTCGGCGTCCAGTCTCACCGGATTGAGCTGAATATCAATATTTGATTGGAACGAATGTCTAACACAAATTATTAATGTGCTATACAGTATTCTGCCATCTTTAAAATATTTCTTCTTTTAAAGTTGTGTGTATCAGTATAATGATGGAGTAATAGAAAAAGCAATTTGCTTCAACATTTTAAAGCGATTTAATCTGTGACGTATTGTGTCTGGATTATAGAGTCCGTTTCCATTATACTGCAAGATACGACAAAATATATTTCGAGCGACTGATCTTTTGTAAATAACCTAACTTTTTTAGTATTATTTAGCCTTAAATTGACTATGAAAACAACAACATCTATGTACTTTAAGTATCAAATGAAGCCTAGAAAACAATAGGTAAGTAGAGTTTAAAAACGCACAAAAAAAAGTGACTACTAAATATTGTGATATCACTGTCATATTATTAAAAAAAAACCGTTTTGTATGAGAATTTTAGTCGAAACTAAATTTGGCAGCTCTAATTTTCGTCTGTCCTTTGCGAATTGTTTACAAGTGAAAAAGATGGCTTAAAATAAGTTTTGTGTGGGTTTAACAATATCGGGGTCATCATCGAGTAAAATAGCATTATTACAAACAAATAAAACAAAAAAAAATATAAATAAAACAAAAAATATCAACATTTTACAAATCTTCAAAATAATAGGCAAATTTCCCAATTTTTTTTTAATGTCCGCCTGGTAGATCAATGAATTTTATTGGACTTGTATTTTTTCTTTTTTCCTGCAAACAAAAAATGATCAAAGTACAGAGAACGGAAATTTCGCGTGACGTCATTCCTCGCTACAATTTTTACTAAGGCGAGATGTCATAAGCCCCCACTCTGAAACTTTAAAGCGCTGTATCTTTGTAATTTTTTTATTGTTTGGATAAAAGAAAAAATACGTGTAAAAATTACGTCAAAATCACGTGTAGCAATGGAAATAAGTTTTGATAACCCGATAAGGCACGCACCCGCCATCTTGTTACACCGTTTGGCGCGAAACGACTGGTATCTGTCAAAAGTGACAGGTCGATTTGGCGGGAACACTTAACCCTATCATAGAGTTTAAAGAGGCTATAATGTAGGAAATTAAATATCATTAAATTATGCTTTAAATAGAAGCTTTTCATAATTTGTTTTAGAGTAATTTGTTTTTCATGCTTTAAGTTAAAGACGAGTATGAGCACACCAGTATAGTGGGGAAGAAACTATTTTAGATAGATTTTTACCCGCGTTCGCGGTACCTAAACCTATATAAGTTTAGTGTTGTGTAGTTGTTTGTTTGTTTTTTAACATTGGCACATACCTACTAAAGAGTAAGCTATCAAATACATATTAATTTTCTAAAAGGTAGGTAATATTGATAAATAGTGTGCTAATTGCCCAAATTTTAAAACAAAATACCGTAAAATTTTAAATCACAACCTTTTTAAGATACCTTACTGAAAATCGTTTAAAATCTTTAAATTTTTCATAAGTTACATTACTTAAAATAAATAAATATCAACGTAGTTACTACAAAACTGTCCACAGTTCACTAAAATAGATGCATAACTATCCATTTACATAGATACACAAGCATAACCCATCAAAACACAAAGTTGAAATCTAAACGCAACAACGGAACATGGCCGCCGGAAGCGTCCGACACCGCATTTCCGGTCAACCGTTAAATTTGAATTTCGAACTGATAGCGGCATTCCGTTGCAGACTTTTGTTGAGAGCGGACATGTCGCCGGCTGCGGGAACTACGGAAATTATCACGTGGTTTTGTTTAATAACCTTTGATTATTGAGTATGATGGTTAACTAGCGTTCAGTACTTATATTTTGCACTGATTTCATCATGTAGGTATTAATAAATATTTTAAGTATGAACTTGAGCTGTTTCGAACATCTATGCCTGTTTAACTGTACAAAAACACTTAAACAATGAACTAATTCATTACACTTAAATATAAAAATCAACCGACTTCATTAAAATGTATACCATCTCTGAGGTATATCCTATCGATGACAAAAATCTCTCCTCATTTTCCGGAGATATCGTAACAAAAATACAAACAAAAATCCTTCGAATTGACCGAATTGAACCTCCGACTCCATTGAACCTCCTTTTGATGTTAAAAACTTAATTGTTAGAAATAGTAGGTACAAGAATTAACTATTTAATAGACTACCTACCAGAGTATTAAGAATAAATTGTTAATAAGGGATTTTAAAATATAAAGGAGGTCCCAAGCTCCCCTCAAGTTTGCCTAATGTTATTTTGACACGAAACAAAATCCAGACCACTTTTTAGCCACTGACCACCCCAAAACCTGTCTATTTCAAACGGTTCTGAATACTCTATTGTATCCATCTTACACGAGCTGTGGGGGGTTACATTACAATACTTGGTCGTATTTGAACATGTGGGGGAACTTGAATGGAAGAGAAACAAGAGAAGACAGGAAACCTGGTGATATGGTTTGTCATGTGGTGGTACCATAGAAACTCGAATTTAAAGTCGCTTTAGAGAACTAAAAAAAAGGTGAGTTAAAAATGAAAACAAAAACGTTTCACTCACTAGAGATTTTAATCCCTGTATCGCGGGGTTTTCAGAAACACTTACAAAATTAACACTCAGACTTGCAACAAGCATGTGTAGAGACACAAATGTTTGGTGATTTGATTTATATAGGTTAGTAGGGTAAGGACAAATACTGCACACAAAAGTCAGCGCCTAAGGAACTACTCATAATGTTTATATATTTATGGCAAGTACCGGTAGTGGGTTAAACCATGTCTTACATATTAAGTCCTCTATGTCTTAGTTTTAATTTATATTTGACTCACACAGGTCCGTGTGAGTGAAACATAGATTTTTCCAGCGAAAATGGTTGTGATAGAGGTAATGTATATTGAGGTGATGGTAAAACTGGGCTTATATTTTTGAGTGGACAAGATGGGGCAATTGGTAGTTTGTAAAGTGGTTGGGAAGAGGGTACTGGTCTTATATTTAGTGGTGTAGATACCTGAGGTCGAATACATGGTAAAGTTACAAACTTTTGTTTTAATACTGGTATGATTTTATTTTGTGGTTCTATAGAATTCTTCTTCGCTTCTAATACTTATCTACCCTATTATTCAATAACTCACCAGTTCAGTTATTCTATCTCATCTCGAACACACTATAATTAAATGAGTAAAAAACAATTTAAATAACATATACAGTTGATTTCGACACCAAAACCCAGGCCCGTTTACAAGGCCAAACTCACTTACAGCTCACTCGAGAAAACTCACTATCAACTGAGAAAAAGACAAATGGTAGTCACCCAAACATAGGTGTCGGTTATCGGAAGCAGACTTGTTTTGCGGTGACGTCACACATCTCAAGATAAGGGTGTATAAATTAAAGGGGATAAAATGTAGGTCATCTGATTTCGATGTCAAAATAGGACATAGATAGGTTAAAATTAAAATCCTTACTAATATTATAAATGCGAAAGTAACTGTCTGTTTGTCTGTCGCGCTATCACGCCATAACTACAGAACCGATTTAAATAAAATTTGGTACACAGATAGTCTAAAGCCTGAGAAAGGACATAGGCCACTATTTGCCGCAATAATCGACATACACGCGGGCAGAGCCGCGAGAAACAGCTAGTTACACATGTATGTAAAAAGGATCCGACTTCAATATGGGACCATCTCCGAGGCATACCCCATCGACTACAAAAAAATCCTTGATCCTTGAAAGGATTTACAATTGCCGAAGATATCGCATTATAACTAACATACATTATTATTGAATGTGTATATATTTATGTATGAAAAATCTCCTATATAAGTGTACTTTTTATTTTATTTTTTGCCTTAAATATTGTATTGTATTTTTTATATTGCACACTGTGTCTATGTTTCTTTTAAAAATATCCTGTCGCAGGTCTGCTGGTAGAAATTTCATAATAATCCTGGTTGCCTTTTTTCATCTTTAACTGTTTGTCTGTTGTGAGTATATAAATAAATAAATACAAAAAAATAATAAAAAAAAAAACCGTCGGATTAAGAACCACCTTTAAAAAAAGCTATATTAAAAAAAAAACTACAAGTTTCTCTGCTTATTCATAAACGACAACGCCAACAATACAATCCAAGTGTTAACAACACTTGCAAGTTAAATTCAGTAAGTTAACAATGACGCTAACTTAATTCCCACCCTCTGTTACAATACTAAGATAATAAAACCAGTTAATAGTTGACAATAGTCTCGGTTCCAACTGAATCAGTTATTTTAACTAAATGTTTTAAACTTTGATCGCGAGTTGAGGTGACTACTTAGACTATGGAGTTAGGACATTTTTGATTTAAATTGAAATCTTTAAAATTATTAATTATCAATGTTAAAATAATATTATAACTGTGTATACACTACTTTCGTTCCATACCGTGTAAACTCAGTACTTTCGTACTTTTTTGATGATAAAACATACAAAGAGGTGTTTTTTGCAATAGCTTGCAATTATTCATCGTGAAATAATTTATTTTTTTAAAGTAAGTTTTACTGTTACCAATCTCTGCAATTTAAACGTTACTGATAATAGAAAGAGTACTCCAAATTAACATTTTCTTTCTTTATAAAATAACACGCCAACCTAATGAGACCAACATACTGATATAAACACATGCACCGACAAACATATATATTATATTCATAATTATTTACCAAAGTCCGTAGTTTTCGAAGTCGATCTCGGTGTAAAACACGGTGAATTCAATTTCCACCTGTCTGTCTATAAAGACCATTGTTTAGTTCAAAATTTCATACACAAGTTATGAACATATCATACATATTACACGGTACATTTCCTGGAGGGGAAACAGAGGCGTGGAAAGACGTCACTTTTGATTTAATGATTTATGTTATCTTATATAATTAATCTTAAACTCTATCATTCTAATTCTATCTAAGTTACTAACTTAATATAATTTTTTTGACGTGACAACGTCTTATAAATTGGTTTGCCGGGTGACACTTCAAGAAACTGGGTAACGCTCCGCTCACGTTATGCGCTCACAATGAGAGCGAGTGAGAGGCACGCGTCCCTTCCACTCGGGCATGGTTAGCCCGCCTAAGAGCGAGAGAGACAGACATTGACATTGACAGTCGTTGTCACGTAAAACTTTCGCCCGTATACCGACTTTACAGGCAACCAATTTTTTTTATCTTTAATGGCTATCAAATAGGGGATCGGACTATTTTTTTTATTTACATTTCACATAGATATTAAAAAAAATATTAAATAAATATTAGACACGTATTTTTTCTTTTTTTTAATTAAACAAACGATAAGATACCGTCAATGGAAATGTCGCGTGACGTCACTTGTACCTACAATTTTTACCCACAAGTGACGTTCAAGACAAGCCCCACTCCAGAACTTTAAAGCGCATTAACTTTGAAATTTTTCATTGATTTGATAAAAGAAATAATATGAGTTTTTTTTTCCTTTTTGATCTATCTGGTGGACTAAATAGATATTTCCTTTTCATATCCAGTCCGATCCCCTATTACATACAAATAATATTGAAATCCATACTAATATTATAAATTGGAAAGTAACTCTGTCTGTCTGTTTGTTACGGTTTCACGGTCAAACCGCTCCACCGATTTGGATGAAACTTGGTATGGGGTGAGCTTCGATCCTAAGAGAGGGCATAGGCTACTTTTTGCCGCGATAATCTACACCCACGCGGGCGGAACTGCGGTCCACAGCTAGTATATATGTCGCAGTAAGATAGATAAAGCGTAATATAGTTATATCCCTAGGGATATAATTATATACCGTAACATAGTTATACGAAAGCGAATCTTTACTATCTCACTAGGAATATAGTTATAAAACGGTCCAAGTTTAGTGATATACTTATATTACTAGATTAAGTTCAGTGTTATAAATATATTAGGGTATTCAAAGTCATATCTTTTTTGTTTAGATTTCTTTTTATTCATAATAATCAGTAGCTTAGAATCGACTTTGCCAACCCCGACACATTTGGTTAGGTTGGTAGGTATTTTTTTTTCTGACCCTTAGAACTGACTTTGCCAACCCCGACACATTTGGTTAGGTTGGTAGGTATTTTTTTTTCTGTCCCTTAGTACCGACTTTGCCAACTATATTCCTAGTGAGATAGTAAAGATTCGCTTTCGTATAACTATGTTACGGTATATAATTATATCCCTAGGGATATAACTATATTACGGCTTTATCTATCTTACTGCGACATATACATATAACCATCAATGTGTAAAATAAATGTGTATACTTAACTAAATATTAGTATGAAAATAAATTAAGAATAAATCAAGAGATTATTATTTATATTTTTAAACTGAAAACTTCTTAACAGTAAAAAAAAAACTTCAACACCCAATCCAGATTTTCCCTGTCCTAAACATACTCAATATATTATTGAGATCGACTACGTTAGGGGCGGCCATTTTATTTGTTTGTCTGTTTGTCACACAACACCTGACCACTTTATTGCCATCGTGTCTGGTATTAAAATCTAGTTTATTTAGGCCCTGTTGGAATAAAACTAGCTTGAGAAAGTTGTTTTGAACAGACTACAAGAAAAGAAGAGGTTCTTAATTTTATTCGTCAAATCTTTTTTATTTTTTATGTACGTTGCCTGATTACTGGAAGACACCTGCGGGGTTATTCGCTATGGCGGTTGTCAACAAAAGCGATAATTGCTTTATAAAAAACACTGTGAAAACACAATTTAATATCGTCTAACTTGGATGACTAACTAGATCTTAAACGTGGTTGATCACCGACTTTATTTTTACGACGATACAAAATTTGCGTTTTTCCGCTATTTTTATCTAGTAAACATCGCTTGGGTTGTCAATATATATAATGGATAGCGGCCTATTGGGCCGATTAGGAAAATACTTTTTTTCCTTTATATTTCTTAGGCGGTTCCATGGTAGTCATGGTTAAGTCGTCAAGTCTTTTGTAACATGCAATTAAGCCAAGGATACACCAAGCTACAAAATATATCTCAACATGACACGCAGCGCTCAAATTAACGTGTTATCCAGTGTCCCGCAACATGCTACGTGACGCGGGTCATGTTGCTTGCTTTCGCTCCTAGCTAGCGCATGTCTCAGGACATTGCACGCGTTGCTGAGGGTCATATCCCGCAACATGTGACTCCATTTGTCTACTTGTATATCAAAGACTTTAAGGTAACATCTAAAATGGGTTTAAGCCATACTTAATTGACTGTACTTATTATCAGTTGGAGAACGGGATCCTAAACAGTCCCCATGGTTCACCCAGGTGGAGAACCCAGGTGGGGGTAACCCAGGGCATGGGTCCGGCCTCCCACAGACATAGACAGACCTAGATAACCCAAAAATTACAATCTGTATAAAAATACAACTCTAGTGGCTGCATCATCTTTTGGACTTTTGAATTAACATATTGTTAATCAGAGTCAGTAAGGCCAAACGCAAGATTGGTTCACTAGTAAAGCGACTGGCGCTTCAAGCCAGTGGTCGCAGGTTCGAGTCCTGCCTGAGGTTTAAGTTTTTCCTTCTATTATTTGTATTTAATAACAAATGTTCGCTCCGCATGCGATAATGCGTAACTAATAATTAAAATAATAACTATTTATTCAATTTATTTCCTGAAAACAAACTCACGGCCACACGAAATCATATGATGGCTACAATCCTCTACCTGTGCTTACTCTTTTGGAAATAAATCAGGATTGTTATCAAATACATTTCGATACTCATCGACCATGAAATTAAATGTGCACTAAATTGAATTGTCAATTGCAGAAGTATTATTGGCAGTTATCCAAAATTTGACTGTAGTTTGTCTCAAAGAATATTGAATTTTATACCAATATTAGTAAAGTTGAAAATAGATTAAGAAGAAAACAAAAAAAAAATTATCGAAAAATGTGTGTAGCTAGTTAGATTATTTGTTAAGAGGTACTTAATATTGCGATTTCACTCTTTACTAGCTGTTGCCCGCGGCAAAAGTAATCAAAAGTATCTGATGTCCTTTCTTGGGGTTCAAGTTTACTACATACCTATTTTCATCAAAATCGGTTCAGTGGTTTAGCCGTGAAATCATAACAGACAGACAAGAGTTACTTTCGCATTTATAATATTAATATGGATATGAATTAACTAAACTTGTTTATTTTTCCTGTGTAACTTCCTAATCAACCAAACCTCACGCAGGCTGTAAAATGGGGCTCAAAGACATTTTGACCCTTGACTTGTACTTAGAAATATATACTTACCAACATCGTAGGTAATAAATTCTCGTATAAACTCCAACTTGCAGACCCCATAAAAATAAAACAAAATACACATAATTTAATTCCAAAGTGCGTTTAAATTGTCTAACAACAAACAGACAAATACCCAAAAACGCGATATAAAACAAATTGAAGAAAAACAAATTGAAAACGGTATTTACATCATCAGTGATCCGATCTTTGCTGTGATCTAAACAGTATCTGTCATGAACCGAACAGTAGTACGCAAACCAGCTGAATATAAAAAACGATACCACCATATTCGTTATGATGGTTCCAATATGGCAGTGGATCAAACAAAGACTCTTATTTATACATCCAAATAGTAATAGCAAACTGGCAAGCAGTAGTAACCACATCAAATAGTTTAGATACGTCAAAAGATTGCAATACAAAGTTTCCCGTTGACAGATTATTCCTATTTCACCTTCAGGACCTGGAAAATAAAAGACAGTTAGAAAAGGCCTGACTCAGTTTAACGACCTCCGTGGTAGAGTCGACACACCGGTTTTCAAAGTGTCGCTAGGTCTGAGGTCCCGGTTTCGATCCTCGGATGTAAAAAACTTTACTATATTGCCTCGGGTCTCCGTGTTTGTGGTACCTTCGTTGTCTCTGATTCATAACACAAGTGCTTTGGCTACTTACTTTGGGTTTAGAGCAATGTATGTGATTTTATCCAAAAAAAAGGAAAATAAACAATACTTAATTAGCTACTTGTAATATAATATCAGCTCTAATATCTCGGGATAACTCACACACGGCCATCTGATCCTAAACTAGGCAGACCCTGTATTATAGCAACCAAACAACTAATAAACATTCTTATATATTTCTAAATACATACATATTATAGATAAATTACACCCAAACACAAAACAAAAGCTCATGCTCATCCCACCAAGATTTGTCCTGGGTGGGAATCGAACCCGCGAACTCCGGTTTAGCAGTCAGGATCAGTAACCACCAGACCAACACAGGCCAGGCAAAACTTTCTTCCAATCTCACCAGATTCGTATTTTACATGGAGCAACTATTTATCTGACCTCCACAACTTAATTCCTGGTAAGACTAGTTGTCTTAAATTCAGAGGCTTATTGACTGTCGAAGATCAACATACGACAGTGTGCACATTGGGTTACTTTTTCTTCTTCTGCCTAGCCATTCCCAAACTATGCTTCCTAAATTACTGAAATAAAAGACGACTTCTCTTACCTGCAGCATGATAAGATATAGTTGCAATCGGTCCAAAAATGAATGAAAGAAAAATACTACAAATTGATAAGATTATGCAATATATACGCCAGAGCCGATCGATATTAACTTTTTTACACATGGCTACATCCACTGGAACTTTGGGTTTTAACAATTATGGGATTAGCAAGAACCCCACCCAATCAAAAGGGATAACTAAAGATTTTAACATTTCTATGAAAGTTTACATGTGAGTAAATTTTTGACAGCTTTAAATATTTTGACATAAAAGTACTCTGTGATTTTGACTTTATCAGATTGTCTGTGACACAGATAAATATTTAAAGAAATGACCTGTGCGAAGGAGGTTTAAAGCTAAATGATTTAATTCCGACGACCTCCGTGGTCGAGTGGCGTACACACCGGTTTTCAAGGTGTCGCCAGCTCTGAGGTCCCGGTTTCGATCCCCGGCCGGTTCAATGTCGAAAACCGCTTTTTTACATTGTCCCGGGTCTGGGTGTTTGTGGTACCTTCGTTGTCTCTGAATTTCATAACACAAGTGCTTCAGCTACTTACTTTGGGTTCATGTATGTGATGTTGTCCATATTAAAAAAAATAAAAATCAATAATTTTGGGCTTATTGAATAGTAGATATTGATATGAGGAAAAGGGAAGGATGCCTCTTTTTTCATATAACTATAATATCATTGGAAGGAAGTGATAATTATTATAGTGATACTAGCTGCTGCCCCCACGACTTTGTTCGCGTGTTTTAGTTTCAACGTTTTTTCATTTTTGCAACATTTTTCAATTATGCTCCGCTCCTATTGGTCATAGCGTGATGTTATGTAGATTATAGCCTTCCTCAATAAACGGACTATCCAATACAAAAAGAATTTTTCAATTCGAAGCAGTAGTTCCTGAGATTAGCGCGTTCAAACAAACTAACAAACAAACAAACAAACAAACTCTTCAGCTTTATAATATTAGTATAGATATAGATTTAGTCATTGAGCTGTCATGTCGCCGCTCTCTCGAGTCACGCCCCGCCGTTTGATTAAAACTATCTCAAAACCTTAATATCGGAACCATCGATTTTTTTTGACCAAACGTCTGTCGTCGCACGGAAAATCACTTAAATCAGTAAAGAGCGTAGTACTTACATCAAAAATTTTGCTTTTCTCGACACAACGGGCTACTAACGCTCGCGCCTATGCTTGCCTATGTATACTCAAAGTTTGACCTTTTGGTCATTAGTAATGTTCATTTGCTCAGGTCGAGCTGGATCTTCAAAAGGCCAGTCCAGAAAAGATTCTTCATTTATTCGCACTTTATTAAAATTACAACGATTGTCTGGAGTTTAAAAGAGGCTGACCCCTGAGTTTGTTTCGACATTTCTTCTCAGGGTAGCCAGTTAGCAAATGTCGAAATCTGCGAGTTTAAAAAAAAATGTGACTTATGATTATTTTTTTATTCTAAAAACTAAAAATAAAACAAAATATACCTATCTTTAAGCAACAGCCTGTAATTACAGATTACAAACAAATACAGAGACAACAGAAACACGTAAACTATTCCAATCGCCACCAAACCTAAGGCAGCAAATAAATCATTATTCTTCCTACCAGGTTTATGATCAAAACAAAATATATCGAAAATGGTACAGTAAAATAAGTATCTAAGCACTGTTAGGGCGGCTACTATCATGTTAAAGACGGTACATATAATGAAGCAGGTTAGGCAAGATATTTGGTTCCAGAGTAAACCGAAAAATAGGCCAACATTTGAAAAAAAATTTAGCCATAGTAAACTTGTTATTATTATTAGTAGGTAACCGAATTCTTTTTCCTTGACTAAGATTTTTGATAAGTCGTTCTTCTCGCCTGAAAAAAAAAATCAAAATTTTATTAAAAAATATAAAAAAAAACCATTATTTTTTGACGTGATAACGTCTTTAAAATCGTTTTAGTCGGGTGACATGTTCAGAAACTTGTGTCACACCAAAACCTCACGAGCGCGATCGCAGGTATAACGAGAGAGAGACGTACCGATCTCCCGTCTCATCTCGAGCGCTGCCAGTCATTCCGTGAAACTTGTCACGCGGAATCCTCACGAGCGGAGGCTGGCATAGCGTTCGAGTGAGTGGACCGATCTTCCGTCTCTCTCACTCTAGCGGCATACAAACGAATGGAGATTTTCTCGTGCGGTTAAGTTTTCGTTGAATGTTTAACAGTGAAACAAACTATGAAAATTTGAAAAAATTATATCACCAATAAGACGTTATCACGTAAACATCTCGATCGTAAACCTACTTTACAAACAACCAATTTTTTATTATGTAACATAAACCCTGTCCGATCCAATAAAGGCGTATTCCTGGTTCAACATACGTACTAGAAAAAATGTCTCTTTCAGGCTTCTTTGATACAAAACTGTAGGTACACATGAACTTTGTCGAGCGATCAGTGTTGCCTTTAATTTAATTATATTCACCAGCGAAAAATATTAATCTTAAAAATACATTTAATAGTTACGTATATGTGTACGTAGTGCGATGCCCAATAATACTCATAAGGATCGGACAGGGTTTTTGTTGCATGCTATTGTTATAATGCGAAGAAATGAAATAGATATCTTGATTAGAAGAGATTGCCTGAGTATGTAAACTCTTAGTAATTTATAATCGTCTTCAGCTCATCGTAAAACATAAATACATAGTACTATAACATAGTTATATTGTTTAACGAATACCGTAACTCTGGTCTCCAAGATACAAGCGAAGCTTAGTTTGGAGACCACTGCTAATATTATAAATGACTAGCTGTCCCCCGCGACTTAGTTCGCGTGTTTTAGTTTCAACGGTTTTTCATTTTTGCAACATTTTTCATTTATGCTCCGCTCCTATTGGTCGTAGCGTGATGTTATATAGCCTATAGCCTTCCTCAATAAACGGACTATCCAATAAAAAAAGAATTTTTCAATTCGAACCAGTAGTTCCTGAGATTAGCGCGTTCAAACAAACAAACAAACAAATAAATAAACAAACAAACAAATAAACAAACAAACAAACTCTTCAACTTTATAATATTAAGTATAGATTATTACTATGACGTACCATAGTTTAATAAATTGAATACTAATGTTTGTTCACTGATTGTAACAAAGTTTTATGAGGAAATATTTTTTTTCTTATTATTCTTATAGGGATTTTTACTTGGGATTTATATTAAGTCATAAGTAATGAAAATAAACCACTATGTTAATTATAATTACCTCCATATCCTAAGAGTACCATCAGAGTGTTGAGAGGACCAAATACGAACGAGAAGGTTATGACACAAACACATATGGCTAATGAAAAAAGTCGCCAAGACTCATATTGTAGACATTTACACATAATCTGATAATATTATAATTATATTCCTGTTTAAACTTAGTAGAAAAAACGTTTTTTTTATATCAATAAGAACATTGAATAAAATAAAATATTTTTTGACAGCTTTGACGTAACGTATTTTTTTTTCTGTATATTTGTTTTTGACCACAGCATGTTATCATTCAGGCCAACTGAGTAAGAAGTTCTTGATATATTAGAAAAAAAGAATGTTATGAAATGTATGGTTTGTTTTTTATTCAAACTAATATTATAAATGCGAAAGTAACTCTGTCTTTCTGTTTGTCTGTTACGCCTTCACGGCTAAACCACGGTGATGTGACGATGGTGATCCCAACCCCAAATCCCATAAAAATAATGAGTTTGCAAAACCATGATAGATCCCATGACATAAATATGTAGCTTTATAATACATATCAACATTTCTTGATAGATATATAACGACTTTTCCACTACCCAATAAGCTGAGAGTTAAAACAATAAAAAATCCAAACATATTTTATATTTTCCGGCGTATTGAAAAATACACTGAAACGTTTAAAAACAGCTATAGTCCAGTACTGCAAGGTAAGAGCAGTGTAATGAGAATTTTCGAGTCATTTAGTTAACACGCTGTACAACTGATTTTACTGCAGACAGACAGACAGACAAATGAGTTGAGCACTTCATTATGAGGTACAGTGGAAGGAGAAACTGGAGCGCAGGAAATGAAAAAAAAAATATTTTAAGTTTTGTAATGTTTTCTTTGTTAACAGATTAATGTACAGAAAACGAAGTATATACATATACGTATTTTTAAATATGTTTATTACCCACTTGTGTATTTCGTTATAATAAAATAAAAATAAAATATAAATGTTAATGTTTTTTTTCCACAAAAGTTACAATGCATTTACACATACAAAAAAGGTTTTTTTTTTTTATTATTAAATGGTTTCTGACATATAAATTGATTTTAAAAATAGTGGCTGCCATTCATAGTTTCACCATAACTTTTTTTACTATTTAAGTTTTACAAAAAACATTAAAACTTTTTACCGATAAATTCATTTATTTTCCAGAACGTTTTTAAACACAGCACGGTTTTTACTGCGTTACCAATCCCGCCTGCCCCTGTACACAAAAGTATGCACAAAAATGCTCATTACAGAGGTAAGGTTAGACAAAACGATAACTGTGTACCGTCAGCATATGCAGTTTAACTTTGTTGTTTTTAACTTTGCAAATTGCAAATAGCACACAATTAGGGCGTGTTCAGCGCTACACTTAAAAAAATATTAAAATTGACGCTGATTTTTCTTTTGTTTAAAAATTAAGGGAATTATATCTGTCTGGAACTGACCTATTGAAAATAGATTTAAAAAAAGAATAATAGTTCCTTATTTGTCTTGTGCACAAGATTGCAGGGTCCAACCCACTACAAATGTAACTTTTTCAAAGTTATATGTACTTTCTTAATTATTCTAAGACATCATTGACAATCGATAAAGGAAAACATCGTGAGGAAACTTGGATTAAAAAAATTGGCATCTGAAATCGACCAGCAAGTGAGCAAGCGCGCTGATCAATGCTTCTCTACATGAGAAGAGGCCTGTGCCCAGCAGTGGGACATTTATAGGCTAGTATTATATTTATTTTAACATGTATTATTAATTATCCTATTGTAGATACATGTGATTTTTATTATAACCACGCCTGTAAACGATGTTTAAATAAAAAAACCGTATGGATCCCAAGAAATGACAGTCTACTTTTTCCCGCGACAATCGACACTTACGCGTTTGCAGCCGCGGGCAACAGCTAGTATAAAATGAATGGCTAAGTTCACTTACCATCAAGACCATCAATTTCTAATTCAATACCAATGCAAAATTGTTATTCATTTAGCTGGCACACAAACAACACAATACAACAAAAATACTCTCAATGTTTAGATTCCAGTCAGTTCCTTCCATTGACAGTATTTTGTTTTCAAGAAAACTGAATAAAATGTCCTCTAAATTAATATCAATTTTTCATTGGCATTGTATTGGAATTAAAATCAATTAGTATATAATACCTTTTGTGAGGAGTATTCATAATTATTTACAAACATGACGGTTTACTCACACAGATTCTCGGATCACCCGACTAGTTTCAGACTCAATAGGAGTCCATAATCGCGGCGGCAGTGGTGTCGCGAAATGTATTTCGACTCGCGACCCCGCCGCCGCCGCTCTCATGATTAGGGACTCCTATCAAGTCTTAAACTAGTCGGTCGATCCCGAGCATGTGCGTGAGTAAACCGGTTTCTAACCACCGAAAACTGAAACGCCACTTAACTTTAAGATGTTCTTAAGTGTCTATCAGTTGCTCTACACCTTAAAGTGACAGACTTGACTAGAGGTTTTAGTATTTGGCCTTTTCAACACCAGCAGAGTTCTTTTAAACTAATATTATAAAGAGGAAAGATTTGATTATTTGGTTGTTTGTTTGCATTGAATAGGCTCCGAAACTACTGAACCTATTTGAAGAATTCTTTCACTGTTGGGAAGCTACACTATCCCCTAGTGACATAGGCAATATTATGTATATTTTTTTTAAAAAATATTTTTTTGTTAGATACCAGTGGGTAGCCGGCTGCTAGTAAATAATATAGTTATTAGAGATGATTAATAAATGGTTAAATCTTCTAACATTTGTTTTATTTGGTCTTATAATTATAAAAACAATTGAGTAAGGGCACTGGTGTGCTTTTCCGTTACTCAACAATCCTTTAAAAAAAAACTCTAAATAACAGAGCGGCAATTGTTTGTTAAACTCTGAGATGAAAACTTTAAGTTAATTGCTCACATAACTGCAGGATACGAGAGGTTGTGTTGTTGCCTTCGCTTTGTAATACCCGTTATGAGGTCTTTAAATGACTGGTCAAGCGTGTGATGGACGATTTTATATGATACTAGCTTTTGCCAGCGACTTCGTCCGCGTTTCCGTCGTTTTTCGTAAAAAAGTAGCATATGTCCTTCCTCACTGTTCAGTGGTTTTGATGTAACATACAGATTAACTTTCGTATTTTAGTAGGGAAATATAATATATCACGTTCAAAAATAATCCTTATAGCATGATTCAGTATTCACGCGCGACGGCGCGATGTCTTATTATCGTATTTCATGTATAAGTTTGGTGTTTCTATACCGATTTCTATGATTCTTTTTTTATTGAATAGGTAATAATGTAAACTTTTTTTAATTAGGGATGAGTGAGAGTATTATAATCGTAAGAGTAAACAAATTTAATCAGAAATCTCCGAACTGCTAAGCTATCGGGAGTTACACGTGTTATTGTGAGTCAACCATAAAAGATAGACATATGCTGTTGTGGGATATTTTTTAGATAATTTTATGTAGAACATTTCCGTCATACATGATTTCTATGTAGCTTTAACCATTAAGGCTGCATACGCGACGGAAGCTTAAAAAATACCGTTTTCCCAACATTTCCCTTCACTGCTCTGCTCCTATTGCTTGTAGCGTGATGAAAAGTATACTATAACCTGCCCAGGAGTATGAAGAATAAATGTACCAAGTTTCGTTAAAATCCGTCCAGTAGTTTTCGTTTCTATAAGGAACATACAGACAGACAGACAGACAGACAGACAGACAGACAGACAGACAGACAAAAATTTTACTGATTGCATTTTTGGCATCAGTATCGATCACTAATCACCCCCTGATAGTTATTTTGAAAATATATTTGATGTACAGAATTGACCTCTCTACAGATTTATTATAAGTATAGATATAGATAATTCATACTTAAGGTAGAAGCGTCAGGGTAGCCAACGAAATACAAATTTTCTTAGTATTTTTGCAATCTGCCGGCCAGTTTCAAGCTTTTTTTTTAACAAAATACAATTCGCGGCTGTAATACGCTTGTACTTACAGAATTATAATCATTTAAATCATCAATCTAACCCTCTAAGTTCATGCAATTCGATTAAATTATATTTCATGACAAACTCATTTAATGGCATTGCATGAACTTAAAGAGTTAGGTTGTTCGTCATTCACAATTCATTTTCACAAGGCACAGGCACTTTTTAAGTCCAGGTAATCGTTGTAATTTTAATATTGTGTAAATACAATGCAAAAAAAACGCAGCGTTTTTTTTTTGGAATGGCCGTTTGAAAAAAGAAAACCAGTGGTATTTCTTCAGCCGTTTTGACAGATTCGACTGCAAACTCATGATTACAGCATGGCAAAACTTCTGCACAATTCTTAAGCCAGTGTTAAAGATAAATAAATTATATTAGACCAAAAAAAAAACAAAAAAGAATTGTTTAAAGACAGATCAATAAAATCTTGTCGCATAAATAAAACACCTTTTTTCGATTTAAGCTTTTAAATAAAGTCTCCATTCACTATAAAAACGTAGATAAAACCGTTTAAAATCCCATAACAATTAAAATTTCCCCACGGATCCCTATTTAAACGATGCGCGCTTAAGTTTTTTAATATTCACCTGTATTGTCGGAATGTATGAGCCAAAGTATGTGTGTATGAGAAATGTATGAAAACGGTTGCAATGAAGCGAAAACAAAACAAAAATCATGCGAAAATAGTTTGGAAACTGTTTTCTAATGGGATTTGTTGGAGTCTATTTTTTTATACTTCCGACGCTAAAAAGGGGTATTTCACGTTTCGCGTGTATTTCTGTCTGAGTATCTGTCTGTCATCGAAGCTGCCATATAGGAGAAAAAAAATAATGAAATTTGATTGTCATTTGTTTTTTAAACTTGATTAAGAGTGGTTATAAGCGGATGTTATAAGCGGACGTGACGATAATAGACTTTGTTTGCATAATTCCCGAACTACCCTTATGTAGAGAAGTATTTTCTGTATAGCGACAAAAATTTATAATAAAATACCTAATGCGTATAAAACCCTAACAGTTAGTTTCTTCAAAAATAAACTTAAGGCATTTCTGTATAAAAAGCGTACTATAGTGTAAATAGTTATTTTTACAAGATAGACATACTTACTTTAGATTGTTGTAAGAAAATTGTAATATATTTGTTGTACTAGCTGTTTCCCGCGGCCCCGCCCTCGTGTATGTCGGTTATCGCGGCAAAAAATAGCCTATGCCCTTTCTTAGGCTCTACTAGACTATCTGTACCAAATTTCATTTAAATCGGTTCTATTTTGGCGTAAAAGCGCGACAGACAGACAGATAGAGTTACTTTCGCATTTATAATATTAGTTTGGATTAATTTTAAGTAATTTGTACGCCTGATATGACAGGACATGTTGATACCACTCATATTAAAATGTAGGTAACACATGTTTCATACAAATAAATGCATCTTTATCTTTATAAGCGACACCCGATCATTCAAGAAAATGTATTCAGTTGTTTTTAGATATTAATTCAGTTCTTTCGATATGAATTTTAAATGTCATATAGAGATGGGCTGAGTACGAAATTTTCCGAATTTTATTTAGTTTTATTTTTATCAAACCGAGTAGGTAAAGTGCCGAATAACTCGGGTTAGTAACGCAAAAACAGTTTTGTAGCCTTGCGATTTCGCGACCTAAATTCATTCACAGTACACAATAAGCAAAAAAACCAATTAGTACTACTTTTTAAATGAATATAATTGCCTACTTTAAATGTATTACTTTATATTTACTATGTTTTTAACTTAATTATAATAAGTGTTACTCGTCATTTGAACAGAGCTATTCGGCCGAGTAAGTTTTAAAAAACACGACTGTCGAGTACTGAATAATAATATGTGAGTAGGTATGCATCTCGGTGCATCTCAAGTTTTCAATATTATGTTATAATTATAAATAATGAATGTAAATTTAGTTTATTAGAAGTGTAAAGTCTAGAAATTGCATGTGATTCTTTATAGAAATGACATAGGTAATTAAATATTCTGAACCACGCAATTAGATTGATTTTGACCTATCGTAAATAAATAATAACGAGTGTTATTTTAATTCAATGATATTTAATGTTAAACAGTATTTAATTTAATATTTTGTGGTCTCGATAATTATGAATTAATTGTATTTCAGTTAAGTACAACTGCTACTAGCGACATCTGTTATCGAGTAGCAAGAGCTAAAATATTGAATTTTACTATAGAACTAAAACTATTTTAAAAATATTATATTATTAAGCTTAAATATTCACAGTATGCAAGTTTTAGTACTCTTTACAGCAGCAACATTTTTAATCAACACTACCGCCCTCTGTGTTCGAGTAGCGCTAAACGAAATCTTAATAAAATATTCAACGCGGACAGAAAGTTACAATGTTACAAAAATGTATAGGTACAATACAATTTCGACCTTATTTCTTTGGTAGTACAGTTTAATATCAATCTAGCAAATACATCAAGGAATAACATTGCTAAAATATTTAAGACACAGACTACTAAAATGGCTGTATCGCTACACCTCTATTGGGAAAGAAATACTTTCAAAGCTTAATTATTTTAAGCACTTTCATACCTAAAACCTGACATTCTAGTTCCAAAAAACTATGCACCTAAACTCAAAATATGTTTTGCAAAAATCAAATTGCAATGACGAAACAAAAATCAATTTTTTTCCTGCGAATTTACATCTGTCAACCGCTGTGCAAGCGAGCGAGACAGCGCATGTAACTGTACAGAGTAAGAAAGAGACAACTATATTCATCGATATAGCATCCTGTGTGTGAAACAATAGATTATTACGTTTGGGGCACAGAGGAACACTGTGTCGATATTCGCTTGCTATTTTTGAGGACAGCGTCATCTGTGTTCGTAGTTGGAAAACGGTGATCTGCGTGAATGTGTGCTGTAAATATAAGGCGGAATTTAAGGTGTGTGTGCAATTTGTGTGTGTGTTTGTAAATGGAGGGTTGAAACGGACGCAGCGAGGGTAGTAGCTGCAAAAAAAAAAACATTAAAATTTCGACATTTTTTTTTCTTATATAAATCTGCACTTTTGGGTTATCTAATCATGAGGATCGAAGTTTGATACCCGGTTTGAGCAACTAATACTGTTGTAGGTGAACACTAATGCTCGCCGGCGATGTCCGTCACGTATAATAAATAATTGTAATGTAAATGCTACCATCCCTAGGTCTAAAATCTTAAACTGGCGCGTCAAGCCAGTAGTCGCAGGTTCGAGGCCTGCCTGAGGTTTAAGTTTTTCTTTTCACTATTTGTATTTAATTACAGTTTGTGGCTAAACAGAACCCGCATAAAATGACTGGCCTTATGGTTTTTTTTTTTTTTTTTGTTTTTAAAAAAACGACTCCCGCACAAAGGAATTTAATCCTTGTGTCGCGGGGGTTTCACAAACATTCAAATCACATGCACAAAGAACACCCAGACTTGAAACAAGCATTTGTAGGTCACACAAATGCTTGTCCCATGCGGGGATCGAACCCGCGGCACCTCGCGCACTGAGGTAATTGGCGTGGTGACCTATACCACTCGGCTATCCGTGCAGTCCGGTTTAGCCGCGCTTCCCGTGATGAGTCATGGCTGGATGACATTTGAGAACTTTAGGCATTGGTCCAGGCTGTCGTTTGGTCTTCGGCAGTCGTTAAGTCATAACAGCCAATCTTAAAAAAGTCACGTCTTTGTCTGTTAATATTGCATTTTCTCAAAAATTTTACAGCAGTTTATTATTTATCGAAAATCATAATAAACTATGGAGGTCATGGTCGAGTGGCGTACACACCGGTTTTTTAAGGAGTCGCCAGCTCTGAAGTCCCGGGTTTGATCCCCGGACGGGACAATTTAGAAAACCCCTTTTCTACATTGTCTCGGGTCTGGGTGTTTGTGGTATCTTCGTCGTCTCTGAATTCCATAACACAAGTGCTTTAGCCACTTACTTTGGGTTCGGAGCTATGTATGTGATGTCCGCATTTCTTTATTCATAATAAACCACCAATTTCCTTAATGATCCAGTGACATTATTTAGCATTTATCTTGTTTAACAATGACCTCTCTCTTTTTTTTGTAAAAAGTTATTGGCGCCCAACGTGGGAGTAGTCAAAAAATTACGATGACTAATAACTTCATTTGTTTAACCTTCACGAAAGTATATATTTTCGTTTGTATCTGAAGCTACAAATATCATTTCTCGTACAGAGAATGTGCATTAATTACGAAGCTTCATCAGCGCATGACATAGACGAATAAGTGGTTTTTGTCTAGATTCTAAAAGAAAATCAATATGCCTTTTAGTAATTTGCTAATATATACAAGAACTAAGAAGTCCCACGTTGGGCGCCATTATAATTTGGCACCCAAATTGGGTCTTTATTTCTTTTTTGTTCATTTAAACTTAACTAATGAAATTATGAGAAAAATAGAATCAAGTAAGTATATTAAGAATATAAAGTAATATCCTTATTTATAAGATTACCCCGTTTATCAAATCTAATAAGAGAGACTGACTTAACCTAATTTAATCAAACTTTTGCCTAAGCAAGAACATTTCCGGAAAAAATCCTAATCACATAATTAAAACGAAAAAAAAAATACCCGCAAAAACTTTTTACTAATTAAATCATACGGATTAGCACTAATTAATTTATTGTCAAACATGAATTAAATTATTTTTTTAATATCATCTTATAAGCCGCGGTTGCTGACCGTACGCCTAATCTGCCACCCTCCCGTAATAGGCCATCTCCTCGTTGCTATGGCAACAGCAAAGATGGCCGCCGCCCCGCCCCCCACTCCGCCCGCGCGCTGGTATAAAAAGCGCCCCCAAAGAACTTTGCATCAGAGCGCCACTACCATCCGTATGTGACGCACGTTTCGCGTTTCCATTTATTCACGATATTTCGAAAAAAATAATCATTTCCTGTATTATTTTCATCTGAAACCCACCTTTATCGTTTGTTTTATTTTTTGGAAATAAATTTTAGTTTTTTATTTCGATATTTTTATTTTTGTTTTATTTTTTATTTCTTTCTGTGGTCGGTGCGAGCTGTCTCTTCTAAGGTAAGTGAACTAACCAGAATTTGTTTCAGAACTACCTTCAGTTTTAATAAATCTCGAGCTTGAGGGTAGAATCAACATTATTTTTAAACACGTGCAATGATTATTGATTTCGGTGCAGATGTGAAGGGGAGTAAAAATAGCATCTACACCTCTCGCGGTTAACAAACAAAAGCGGTCTTTATACGTAAGACATTAAGGTATATTATTCGCCGCTACAGTCGTTCACTTAGTACCTTAAGAGAAATCTTTGCGAGAAGAATTAATATAGGCTTCTTAAGATTTTTGTCTGTGCTCAGTGAAAAGGCGACTTAATTTCTTTTCCCGCTTAAAATAGGCTAAATAGGCTATACTTTTGAACGATTTGAGGTTTTTCCGCCATAATATTTTACTTAATGGCGTAAAACGGTAGCCAATGGTAGGAAATGGTAGCTTTTCGCGCGCCAACATTGCTTTGACATTTATGAAACTACCAAAGCTGCGGCAGCCATGTTAATTTATTTATAAGCTTTATAGGGAAACTAAACTGTATTTATTAACGGGTAATACTTCGTTAATGGGTTGTGGAGGTCAGATAGGCAGTCGCTCTGTAAAATACGGTATTCAGTTGAATCCGGTGAGCCTGGAAACCGACCTCAACATAGCTTGGGAAGAAGCGACGTGAAATGATAATCATGTATCATTAAGAATCGCATAATATCTATATCCTATGGCCCTTGATTTACTTGTTAAAATATCAATTATTAAAGGTATTTCTGGGTGTTATTTCAAATGATAATTCTGATACTTTAAAATTAAAATAGTTTCTTCCTACTGGCAGTTCAGCAATATAGCCTAGCAATTTATTTATTAAACATTTTGTGACACAAAATATAACGTATGTTACTCAGGGATAATGTAGCATTCTAATGAAGAAATATTTATTTAAATCGGTTCAGTAGTTTTTGAGTTTATTCGTTACAAACATATAAAAATAAAAATCTTTCCTTTTTATAATATTAGTCTAGAAGTATAACTAAATATATCAAGAATTCTAGTCCTTGTTGGGTTAGAAGTATCTGATATTCTATCAGGACATATTCTCTTCTCTTTCTTTAAAGAAGAAAAAAAAGATTACTTCTTGATGCAGGTTATAGGAGCAATTACATACATAATAACATTTTTAATGCGCTGGAAATAGGTTTATTAGAAAAAAAAAACTTATACGGTAACTATTTTATTTAACATCGCGCTGTAAGTCTTATGAGCCGGGAAAAACCGCGGGTTTACTAGTTGTTATATAGATATCATCTACTTTTAATACGTCAACTGCTTACGGGTATTTAAATTCATTTTGGTTATAAATTGAACATGGTTCTGATGTTTGCAACTCTTAAGAAAAGTTCAGTTTAGGTACAGTTACATTTAACATACTATCATATGTTAAATATCAATCTACTTTTATTTAACTTACAAAGAACTATTCTTGATCTACATTAATTAATAATAATATATCTTGGGACAACTCACACACGGCCATCTGATCCCAAACTAGGCAGAGCCTGTATTATGGCAACCAGACAACTGATAAACATACTTATATATTTCTAAATACACATTAGAGACTCAATAGATCAAAGATGAGATTCAATAAAAGAAAAAGGGAAAAATCTACATTTAATTTAAAGTTAACTTAACAAGTAATTAAAATACTATCTGTAGCCTGCTTGGGAATCGGTTATCTCGGCAAAAAGTAGCCTATATCCTTTCTTGGGATTCAAGCTTACTCCATGCTAAGTTTCATCTAAATCGGTTCAGCGGTTTAAACGTGAAAGCGTAACAAATAGACAAACAGAGTTACTTCCGCATTCATAATATTAAACCTATTAAACAATCTATATGCATTAAATCGAAAAACAAAACACAATACTTATTTTTTTAAAGGTCCAAAGAAATCTAACTATAAATAGAATGATGATTATAAGTTAAACTCAAAAATAAGGCAAACTAATATTAAAATTTAATCCTATAAAAATAAATAAAGAATTGTCTTGTAAATTGTAATTATTTTAAGCTGTATCTACACGGACTGTGATTAGTCCACGGCTGGGCAAATACCTCATCTCTTATAAAGAATTAAAGACCCCACCTTTTAAATACTTATCTGGCTTAATCATTATTAAGCCAGATAAGTATTTAAAATAAATAATCAAAATTATAATTTCCTGATTTAGATAGATAAATCAATAATTTATTAAACAAAAAAAAGAAATCTTTAAAAGTTTATTTGCCATTTTCAAATAATATAACGAATGGCGGAGTTGTTCAAATCGTAACAGCGCTAACAGCCGCAGTTAAACGCGGCGTGCAGGTTCAATTCCCGCTTGGGACAAACATTTATTGGTCAAAAAAGATTTGTGCGAAACCTGTAACGGTTATTAACAATTCTATATACTGATGCACAGATTTTAAACGGTTGTAACTATGAAGGTAATATATTTGTGTATACCATCTTTGAATGTTAGACTAGTGGTTAGTGACCCTGACTGCTAAACCGGAGGTCTTGGGTTCGATTCCAAACCAGGACAAATCTTTGTGTGATGATCATGATCATTTTGTTCTGTGTCTGGGTGTAATTTATCTATAATATGTATGTACACGAACTACTTAGCATTTGTTGATCCACAAGTGCTTGTCCAAGTCTGGGTGTTCTTTGTGCATGTGATTTGAATGTTTGTAAAACCCCCCGCGACACAAGGATTAAATTGATTTGAGAGGGAGCCATTTAAAAAAAGATTACAATAAATACAGTCATATATAGGAACTACTAGCTGTCCCCTGCGACTTTGTCCGCGTGTTTTAGTTTCAACGGTTTTTCATTTTTGCAACATTTTTCATTTATGCTCCGTTCCTTTTGCTCGCAGCGTAATGTTATATAGCTTATAGCCTTCCTCAATAAACGGGCTATCCAACACTAAAAATCAAATCGGATCAGTAGTTCCTGAGATTAGCGCGTTCAAACAAACTCTTCAGCTTTATATATTAAGTACTAGCTATCCCCCGCGACTTTGTTCGCGTGTTTTAGTTTCAACAGTTTTTTATTTTTGCAACATTTTTCATTTATGCTCCGTTCCTATTGGTCGTAGCGTGATGTTATATAGCCTATAGCCTTCCTCAATAAACGGACTATCCAATACAAAAAGAATTTTTTAATTCGAACCAGTAGTTCCTGAGATTAGCGCGTTCAAACAAACAAACAAACAAACTCTTCAGCTTTATATATTAGTATAGATTTAGTTTCAAATCATATTCATTTCCTTCAAATATGGCAATCCAAAAACGATCAATCAAGTACCATTTACCTACCCCATAAACAAAAAAAGGGTTATGATGATTTTATATGGAAATTGGTAATAAATTCCCATAGAATATATTATGGAAATTCACACATAGATTGATGGTATTCAGAATTTCTCTCTGCTTTCGACACCATAAAATAGTATGTTCAATAAATAAAATAATACACTTTGGAAGTTGCAAAGATATTTCAAGGCAAGAGAAGAGGCCTGTGCCCAGCAGTAGGACATTCTTATAGGCCGTTATTATAAAATATTTTTGCTTGGTAAATATATTACATAACTCAGAAACTACCGATTTAAATAATAATCGGAATAACTGTTTAAACCCCTACGCAAAAACAGGGGTGTTATAATTTTGACATGTCTGTGTAGCTGTTTGTCTGTATGTGGCATCGTAGCTCCTAAACGAATGGACCGATCATGATGCGGTTCTTTTTTTGTTTGAATTTTGATGACGGGTGATCTGATTATATTTTTATATCTGTACATCATTTATCAATTTTTTTCGGGGCTTCCTTTAATTTTTAATTTCCGTAGTTGGTCACGTAAGTTGAGTATTTTTAAACTAAATTACACTAACTATTAAAACAGAAATTATGATTAATCGCCATAGAATCCGTTCAAATAAGTTTTATTTTCGTTATTTCTCGTACACGAGAATTTCTTAAAGGAGATTTTATTTAACAAGCTCCCATTCTCTTCTTATATTTAATATTAACAGCTTTATAATACATACAATAGGTCACAGGGTCATCGTACGATAGTGCGGAGGTGCCTCGCGGATGCTGGATCGATAGGGACGTCTGTGCCCAACTAGTGATGGGACACAACCGTTGTCGATGAATTTTAAATTAATATAAACATTTTTTACATTTCGCTCGTTTTTCAGACAGAATAAAATCAAAGTGATGAACTAAAAGTTTGCTTACTTCAAGTAGTGTTCACACTGTTTTTAAATGAGAAGAATAATTTGTGTTCTTTGAGATAGTTTCTTTGCAATCTGCTTGGTAATTTAAATAAAATGTTTATTTCATTTTTCAGTTGAGTAAGACTTTTGTAGCAAGCGACAGTAGTTGGTTTATTTTTAACTGACTTTAAAAGGAGATTTTTTTATATGTTTTTAACGCTATATCTCCGGCAATTGTATAGATTTAAAAAAATTTTTCGTCTTTAATAAGGCCTCAGAGGTGGTTCCATATAAAACCCTACAGAACCAATACCATTTAAGTTAGTTTTAAAATAACGATTTTTTTATTTGGTATTAACTTAAGAAGCTCAAAAAATTCTGACTTAGATAATCTAAACTAATACAATTAAGATTTATTTGCTTGCATCTTAACCTATAAATCAGATTTGAAAAACTCATATAACATTTGATAGCCCATTTTTTGAAGGAGAATAAATTGATAAAATCCAGGTATTCTCGCTACATTTATTTAATTATGCTACTGTTTGTTAAATGCTATGCTCTGCCCTATTTTATAGGTTTAGCTAGATGAAACTGAGGGTGTGTTAGTCTAGAACTTATTTGTAATATAAATCACTGAAAGTCTCAAGACTTCTGAACAATAATTTAACGGACTTTAGCTGAGAACTGTTCAATAAATTTTAATTAAATTAATTATACATTGATTTAGAGGTGATTTTCGGGGTTCATTGAGATTTTACTGGTTGGACATTAGTTAAAGAGAAGAGTTTTGGAAGTATATCAAGTCAATGACCATACTTAAGTTCGTGCTGAGGTCTACCTCGCTACCATTCTTGCTAAAACTATCTACAAGATATTAACTATTCTGTTGGCCGAATACTGAAGCGCCAATCAGTTTTAAGTCACCGTTAACTCTCATGCTGTCTCTGTCACTTTAGGGTGTAGAGTAGCGACAGATAGATATTTAAGTACGTCTTAAAGTTAAGTTGCGTTTCGGTTCGGTTATATCTGATAAATTGCTTTTGGTAGAGGCTACAACTATATGGATATTGTCGTGATTAAATGTTACCAATGTATAAGCAAACTCGAAGTCTCAAATCGCTTTGGAAGCCATGATTAATATATGCTCAGTTGTTTTCGTGACAACGCAGCAAACTGAAAAACAGTTACTTTGCTGATAATAATACTAACATTTTAAATGCAAAAGATAACTTATTTATTTATTTATTAGGTACTTCAACGACTTATCCACTAGCTAAATACATATTTTTAACATTAATAGTTTTAGTTCATTGTGAACTTGTCAGTTAAAGAAGTACACATCGCAGAAAAATAATAACAATAATTACAAGCTTAAATTAGTTTGACACCTCTTCATCTCCTCTTCAGTAAAAACAACTCAAAGGAGTTGAAGAGAGTCAGCACACAGCTAGTCCAAAATTTAGATTATCATAGAGGATGCATTCTACACAAGTTTTTAAAATCTAGATTATTATAACAAGAGTAAATAAAGCTCATATTAAAACTCGAAGACGATCGTCCAGAACTCTTCACTTAATTGTTTAATTAATACAAAAATTTACGAAAATTTTCGCTCATCTCAGTTAGCAAAGTTAATCGGTTACCTGTAAGTAATTTCCAAATTTTCCGGTATTTAAACAAGGTGATGGACTTTAGTCTATAATTAGGGAATGTGGACGAGGGCAAGTTAAAATTGATTTAATTATAGCTGATAGGGTTACCGTACCCATCGCTTACCCGCTCCGTTGGCGACATCTTTGCTAAATCTTTGGAAAGTTTAGCTAACCTTCAAGGACTATAATTACTATTTTAGATGGAAAATATTACCTACTAGCTGTCCCCCGCGACTTTGTCCGCGTGTTTTAGTTTCAACGGTTTTTCATTTTTGCAACATTTTTGATTTATGCTCCGCTACTATTGGTCGGAGCGTGATGTTATATAGCCTATAGCCTTCCTTAATAAACGGACTATCCAATACAAAAATAATTTTTCAAATCGGACCAGTAGTTCCTGAGATTAGCGAGTTCAAACAAACAAACAAACAAATAATCTCTTCAGCTTTATATATTAAAGTATAGTAACCAACTATATATATATATATATTTGGTTTACTTCCTAGTGTCGTTTAAAGGCTCAAATGTTTTTTTTTAGGTTTCGTGCTCAAAGGGTGCCATTGGGACACTATTACAAAGCCTCTGCTGTCCGTCAGTCTGTCTGTCTGTATCTTATGATATTTTTTTATAGAATGTGTATCTCCTTTGCCGCAAAAACACAACAAAATATTAAAGTACAGAACTTCCCCTTTATGCGCGAGTCCGACTCTCACTTGGTCGGATTTTTGATCCATGAACTGATCCTATTGCCAGTTTATCTCTCATCTTTCAGTGTGAATCAAGCTGAGATAACCACACACATTCACAAGTTTTTTTTTTTTGATCATTGTATTTATTTATAGTAGCAATTCATATGATTGTAGATATACATGCAACTAAAGGTTGTTTTTTAAACTGTGCTAATAAATTTATCCTGTACCCAATGAATGTATAATCAATACACAAGATATTTGTACAGGTTGCACTAATGAATAGTACAAAAAATAGGTCAAGCACGTAAGTTAAAGAGATAATATCATAGGTAATTTTCTAATAAGGAGGTTTTAGAGTCCTCAAAATACGAGCTACCTATATCATTCTACAAAAGAGAATGGATGAAAATACAAAAAAACCAGCTCACTGTTCAACCATTCCCGAATCAACATTTTTTTTCACTAAAGATCACTTTAAATCCATAAATAGAACACAAAAAGTTTCCCAAAACTCCAAATAGTATTTTCCCATTAAATTCTGTTCAGAAATTAAACACTAAATAGAAATGGCATAGTAAGGGGTGTTGTTAATTTGATTTGTTTCAAAGACCTCTATTTCAGCGTCAATTAGTCACTTGACAATTGATTTTTGTCATCTATCGGGTTGGCTTTTGTTTTATTATTATTGAGTTAGGAACTCCATGGAGAGGAGTTAGGGGTTTTGCTCAGCAGTGGTAGTTTAAATTAAATAAGTCAAGGTATTAATGTAATGTTACTTTTTTTAAGTAAGTACTTATTTTCTGGGACCATGCTAGACTTTAACAGCAAGTAGTAGGATATATCATCACTTTTTTACCGACTGCCAAAAAGGAGAAGATTCCATTGTTGACCGTGTATTGTTTTTACACTTTCTTTTTTCTTTCAAGCTCGCTGAAGTCGACATTTCCTATCTGACTACCCGGAGAAGAAATAATCATAAAACGCAGTCACTTATTAAAATATGAGTTAAATTGTATAAATAAAGGCAGAGTATTCTCCGGACTGGCCTGTTGGAAAGAATTAGTGGCATGATGAACAGCGATACTTCAATTTAAAGTGACTCTATAATTGCTTTTTTAATCCAGTTGATGTTAAATATCTCAATAAAAAAATATAGAGTCTACAAAATTTAATATTATGTTTGATGTCCATAGTAACCTTATTTTGCTATAAAATAAAGTAATTAAAAAATTAATTTTACTTTTCATATATTTACTCGTCTATAGATTTACAAAAATAGTACAAAAATGTATTTTAACAACTCATTTTCATTTATTTTATATGTGTAAATACACATAATATATAACATATACCCTCAGGCATTATCCACCACTCAAACTATCTTAAAATAAATTAACAAAATAAAACAAACTTATCGATACCACGCCCATCACTAATCTGTCCCCCTATTCGTTATGCACATTACTACGCACACAGAGACGAGTGTGTGCGTGTCTACAGAGGAGGGTGACATATTTATATTACAGCGTCATTCGTCACAGGATACAACAGATTAATAATATTTATACCTTCGATTAACTTTATAAAATATTTGTGAAGAAACGGGACCAATAAACAAAAAACGAATCGTTTCCTTAACGAACTGTTAAAATATCAACGAGGCGTTAAAAAAGCAGTTCCTATAAAAAAAATGTAACTGTTCGTTACCCAAATAACTGACGTCTGGTTAGGAACGGATGAGAGACAGCCTAGTGACGGATCGTCACGTTAACGAATAACGAATCAAAAGATATAGGATCTAGGCGTAAAGCGGGGAAATGTATTTCCAGGGTGATGTCAGTTGATCGGCTTTTACAAAATATTACGACATTTTGTCTTTTAATATTACTTTCAACTAGCTACCCCTGTCATAGTATTGACGTGAAATTTTCAAAACATTTCCATACATTTTTATAATACTCTTTTATAAAAACCAAGTCCTGACAATAAAAAAATTAAAAAAAGAGAATTATCCAATTTGGTGTAGTCGTTCGGAATTCGGAAACCAACTTATAAGTAAGTATATCCGCCTACAGCTCTTAAAAAAAACGCGAATTCGCAAATAATATATTATGTTATCTTTTGAAAATAATAACTGTACATGTATGATGTAATCATTACGTAATGACATGAGAAGATTCTTTTTGATTAAAGAGAATAAATATAAAGATCACAGTACAAAAAGAAATTATAATGGTAGATGAAAAAATACATCATTATTTTTATATAGACAACCTCCGCGGTCGAGTGGCGTACACACCGGTTTTCAAGGTGTCGCCAGCTCTGTGATCCCGTGTTCAATCCCCGAACGGTTCAATGTAGAAAACCACTTTTCTACATTGCCTCGGGTTTGGATGTTCGTGGTATTCGTTGTCTCAGATTTCATAACACGCGTGCTTTAGCTACTTACTTTGGGTTCAGTGCAATGTATGTGATGTTGTTCACATTTATTATTATTAGATATTATTATCACACATAAAAACTTGTGACGACTCTCGGGTGCTGGCGATGCTTCTCCAAGAGCTGGTGGTAGCGATGTTCATGAGCAGCTATGTTGAATTACCATCAGGTGAACTGCTATTTGGTCGGCTGTATTTTTAAACCCCAGACGGAAAAAGAGCTGAGATGGTTGTTATAACGAAGTGCTGTATCTAAGACGGTCTGTGGCATCGTAACTCCTAAAAAAATTGGCTGACTTTGATGCAGTTTAGTTAGTTAAAAAGCGGTTTGTAAAAAATAAGCAATTTTCTAAAATTACTACGAGGCTGTTTTGGATACTATTCGCGACATAGATATTTGTTTAACTATGTTTATTTTCTGATAAATACAGTAATACAGTTAATCTATTTTTACGGTAATGTTATTTTTGTGATCATTTAACTGTCAAATTCAACTAAATCTTGTGAGGCTGGAAGTAGAAACCTCTTGAGAAAAAAAAACTAGTTTTAAAATATGATAACTGATAATACTAACTTCTTTACCCCCTTATAACAAAAAAGGTTTATATAAAAACCAGGTTTTTTTAAGACCTTAATGGCCTTAAAATCGCGATGGAGCTTAACAACGGATTAACAGACTCTAATTTAAAATTTTCCATAGAAAAATTGAATATAGAAATTGCTAAGCTATCGCTAATCGCAGTCGAGATTTTTATTAAGAAGGCCACTGGAGTTCAAACTAAATTTAGGAACCAAATTTTATCAAAATCGTGTGTGCAGTACAATTGTATATATGCGTTTGTGTGTATAATATTAATACGGATAAAAGTAGATGTAAAGAAAAACAGATTAATAGAAGAAAAGTTACATCGTTTCGACCCCGAAAGAAAGATATCGAAAACATCATTAAAATCACATCAAAATACCAACAAAGATAGATTAAAAAATATCAACAGATGCAAAGAAAAAATGATATTCTATACAACTTTTAACAAAGACTTTTTACACAATTTTTTTTCTACGTTTTTACTTTTAATACCTTTTTTTACAATGCGTTTATCTTTTAATCGATTCTCTCATTTACCTGGAGGATGAATAGGGCCCCTTCTTTTTGTAAGGAATGTAATTTGCGTGAAAAACTCTCTTTTTTATTACGCCCAAGATTTTTCGTTAGAATATCGTGTCAAAATTGTGTGTTTAGGCTCTTTGAGCGGCTGGAGAAATGTGTTTTAAGTATTTGTAATGTAGATAGCTGTGGTCTTAGAGACATAAATAAATAAGTTAACTATAGAGCGCGCATATCGAGTATGAACTGTTGGCACAAGTATGAAAATGTTAAAACGTAAAATTAAAACAGTTTGTGTGAAAATCGCACCGTTTTGCCTGTTAAACTAATATCAATTTACGCATTGGCATTGTATTAGAATCAAAATTTAATTGGAGAGTTAGGGCACTGTTGCCCACTCCACCCGCGTGGATGTCGATTACCGCGGCAAAAAGTAACCTATGTCCTTTCTTGGTATACAAGCTTACCCCCACACCAATTTTATCACTATCGGTTCAGTGCTTTAGCCGTAAAAGCGTAACAGACATACAGAAAGAGAGACGGACAGAGTTACTTTCGCATTAATTTATAAGATTAGTACTTATGGATGGATGTAGTCTCTTATGTAATAACACCGCTGAGTTTTTGAAAAGTATTTCCAGAGTATTCTACTTATTTCTAAATCTATTTTCTATTTGCACACACATTTCAGTGTAAAGGTTACCGTGACATTTTTCAAAATGGCGACCACCTATTAATTTTCTTTGTTGAACATTTGACATTCAAATGTCATATAATGTCAAATTTACCCATAGTACGCTAGGGATAGATTTATTTTTAAAGATTTACCATAAAAAAATAGTTTATTTATGAAAATCTAAGGAAAAATAATTGTTTTTATTGAAATTACAGTTAGTATCGTTATATTTTTTAGTTAACTGTTATATTTCTTGTAAACCTGTGCAAAAATAGTTTTAAAAAATAGTAGGTAAAAAGGTTTGTTGAGGTCAGATACCACCACATACATAGTCGCCACGTAAAATGCGGTATTGAGCTGCATCCAGTAAAGCTGGAAGCCAACCCCAACATAGCTTAGGCAAAAGCTAGGCAGCTAAATTTAGCTCACTAGATTGTCATTTAAAGTATTTCCCTAGATTTCATCCTAATGCCATTCTCTGCATACTACCTAACAAAAACCATAATACCTTGCATAGTTCAAATCAATATCCAAATTCCAGCCTGAAATAATTCACCAAATTTCCGAGCAAACATTTTTACCGACAATAAATCAACGCTACATTCTAAGCACAAAGCTATTCGCGCTATCCGCCACTAGATGGCGCTGTACACAAATTCTGCTGCCAACTATTTTGAATAGCATAGTTCACGTTGCCGTTTAGGCCAAACTTTAGATTTATGCTATGTCTATAGATGTTTTAGACGTCTAAGTTTAAAGTTTGGCAACTGTTGATTAAAGTTTTGGTTGTATTCATTGTGCTATTTGCAAGATGGCGTCCCGTTTGTGGTTTGCAGGAGATAGCAAAAATCTGTTCTGCGGTCGGTTTTTGTATGTTTGTAGCTTGTGTGCGTGTGGTTAGGATTACTTTGATAATAGTTTCGTTGTTTTCAAGACTTAATGTTTAAGCTTATTAGCGATTTGTCTTTGGTTATTAGTTGAATTAAATAAAGTTACTGTGTCATACAAAATATTATAGATAGACTTATTCGCATTCCAGTGCATTTTTTTAATTTATTTTATTAAATTTATTGTATCTTATTCTCTATTCCAATATTCAAATAGATTCGACTTTCTGTAGCTAAGAGCTTTTTAAGGCCTATCCATTGTAAAAAAGTAGATGTCATTCATAATAAAATAATGAACATAAAAAAAATATTGCTGATTATGTCAAAAAGCAATAAACCTACATTATTGGAGGATTATAATTAATTAGAACACATTCACAGTACCTAGCTATTTACTAGTAAAACTACACAACACTACGCTTTTTCAAGAGTTAACGCCAGTAGGTATTCCAAAACGCAGGTTTGTTTTCCAGGCAATAGCCACGATAGTTAAATAATGGCCGGCCATGAAACATGTGATTCACGGGACAGGGAAACGGTTAAAATAAGTATATAAAACAAATCCATTTCGGACTATCTCAATAAAACACCCATTTAAATCCATTACTATATAACACTGCTTTCATAATTCAATAAAACCTCCTTAAAAAACCAACAGTCCATAGAGATCCGAGTCTACATTCACTAATGACATTTGGATGTCAAAATGTCAGATTGCCCGCCAAAATCGATATTAACTGTCAATTGAAGCTGTATTCTTAGCTGGCAGCAGTTCTGAATGCCTTTCGGGTTTAATTCGATGAAAACGTCTCTTTTATCAAATTAAAATGTCGAATGAAGATCGTTTAAATATGAATTTAATGATCAAAATGTTTTGGTATTCGGTATGTTTTGTACAATTTCTGATTTATCAATGTTGTTCATTATAATCTGTATCTATATACTAATATAGAAACCTGAAGAGTTTGTTAGTTTGAACGCGCTAATCTCAGGAACTACTGGTTCGATTTGAATAATTCTTTTTGTGTTGGATAGCCCGTTTATTGAGGAAGGCTATAAGATTTATAACATTATGCTGCGACCAAAAGGAGCAGAGCATAAATGAAAAATGTTGCAAAAATAAAAAAACCGTTGAAACTAAAACACGCGGACAAAGTCGCGGCGGTGACGATTAACAAATTTTGAACTGAAGCCTCGGTATATCTTGTTAAAATAATACCAAAACGTTTGGTAATAATAATGTATAAAATTCATCTGTAGGTATATAGTAATTTCTTGAAAACTTGCTACAGAAAATTTCAAGAGTTTAATTTAGCGCCATCTATTATCGAATAGTAAAAGTCTTTAGAATTTCTTGAATGCATTATCAACTTCCAGTCGAGTTAATCCGCTAGCGCATACATCCCACAAAAGATTACAAGAATACTCGCTTAGATATTATTTCCAAGCCAGTGCTCACGCTTGCCTATTTAAAATATCTATAAATGAAAAATTCTAGCAAATAAATGTAAAAGCAAATACAATAAGATAAGCTAGCTATTTTAAATATCTAGGAATAAAAATCTGAACGAAAATACAAAAAGATAACAGACGTTTGACTACGTGGAGGCGCCGGGTATCGATCCCGGTACCTCTCGCATGCTAAGCGAGCGCTCTACCATCTGAGCTACGCCCCCGTCAATACACGTTTTGAAATAGCTGATAATGTTAGACTTGTTTTAAATACACGTAATTTCATAGTATTTAACAATTATCATGCACTTTTTAGTTTGAGGTACGCAGAAACCCATTATAGTATACTAGCTTTTGCCCGCGACTTCGTCCGCGTAGAAGTCGAAAATGATCTTGGACATTCCAATTTTAAAGAATATTGCATTGCACCAAGGTTTAATGTGAGTTCACCGTAAAATCGAATTGAGTTTTTAAACATGTGTCAAAAGAAAATGTAATTTAAATCAAAAGCACTAAGGAGTATTGGTATCAATTTCAATGCAAATCACCCCCAAAATAACTTTCTACCCCTTTTTAACCCCGTTAGGCGATGAGTTTCAATAAAAAACAAAACACGTCTTCAATTTCTCATTAAAGAATTTTTATGCAAATTTTGAAGTATAAAACTGTTTTATCGGAGTGCTGACTATTAATTATATTAATCTTTAATTAATTTTGCAACTGTTTAATAAGTTTAGGTACATCAATATTAATATAAACTATTTACATAAAAAAAAACTTAAGCTGCACTAAAATTAAAACAATAATTAAAATAAAACTGAGTAACTAAATAAAAAGAAGAAGATTTACTAACCATTACCAAGTAAAATCATTTAATAATGGTAAACAACATTAAACAATATTGTGAGCTGTAAAATAGAAGCTAACTTTATTAGTAAATTCTGTTTTAAAATGATTATCGTAATCATGTAATTATCAATATTAATAATCTTATATATTTTTTTATATTAAGAAACCAAGTATCTATTTATAGACCAGGTTTTTTTTTCAAACAAATCTATAAAATTCTATTTTCTCAACACGAAACAAATCCGATTTTAATTAAATCACAAACTTTATATTGCATTAAAAAAAATCCATTAAATCATACCTTTCTTTATAGAAATTTCCAGCCACGCTAAATCTAGACCTAAAAAAAACAATACAAAAAACCCAATCGTTAACCAACCAATTACTTAGGTATAAAAAATACAATGACAACCAAACTCCTTGAAAATTTTCTGTTATAAATAAAAAATCCGTAATTGGCAGTCAACTTTAAAAAAGGGGTTGAAATTTAAAAATGTCCAGTATTTTCCGGTATTTTGAGGTTGAAAGAGCTTAAAACGGGTTCCAAGTTTGAATTTAGTTAGGCTTACATTGTTTGGAGTTTGTACCTGGTTTTAAACATAGTAGCTCGTAGCAGTTACGCTGCAGAGGTCTCTCATATAACAAAAGATTTTAAAGCTTTTTAGGACATAATAATAATACACTATTATAAGAATACCAGTCTATAAATTAATTTCTTACTGTTGGGGACGGACCTCTTCTCATGAAGAGAAGGAACGAGCATTGATCACCACGCTTGTTCACTTGCCGATTGGCGATTTTATATACCAATTTTTGGAATCCAGGTTTCTTCACGGTGTTTTTCCTCACCGATCGTCAATGGTGTCTCAATGATTATTAATTATTTACGTTTTTCCATACACACATTCAATCGTTTGCAAATCAGGCGTTTTATAAAATGCTTATTGCTAAGTTACTGTCTTTCATCAATAAAACAAAGACTTGAAATGAAAATACAATATAACAAAAAAGTATATGTACATACAATAACTTAACTAACATCTACCATCATTGAAAAAACGTCCAACCACAATAGAAATCTTGAATACGGTACTTTAAGTTGCAAAATTGAAAATTAACGGAATCGCCAACATCAAAGTGCCATTGAGATCGGTTTGAACCGGTCTGAAGCGGTTACAGCCAGTTATTACCGGTTTCCACTGACCACAACGGGTTGTAGGGTGACCCTACGTTTTTATGAGAACGGGAGCTTTTAATGTTGCCTCTAAATGTTTGAGGCATAAAGATAATCAGGTTTTTGGGTAACAAGGGTTTATATTGGGTCAATAAGGGGTTGGTTTTGTTATACAGAGTAGGTATCTAAAGCTTAGCATTTAACCAACAAACATGGGATTAATTTTACTTGAAAATGAAAGCGGTTTTGCGCAAAAATAAACACACAAGAATATTTTCCTGTATACTCTTCAAATTTTACATTTTGCACAAACATTTAAGAGCCCTTTAGTTATAGTGAGAAATTGTTTTCTGTGATTTGAAAGAAATAGTTGTGCTTCAGTTTATATTCACCGATACTATGTGTCTCTACTAAATAAAAGTCCATATATTATAAATTTTTGACTCGCGACACTGCTACCGCGATTTGGGACTCCTATTGAGTCTGAAAAAAATCGGGCGATCTCGTAAATGTGCGTGAGTAAACCGTTATGTTTCTAAGTAATATATTATTAATACGATTTTAGCAACATGGAGCTAGTAATCTACATTATGTAAAAGTCTATTAGTCTGAATAATCTCAATTAACATCTAAAACAAACGTAAACAATCATTTAATCATTGCACGATGTTCAAATATACCATTCATAATTATAATTTAGTTCTACTAACTCACAATTGCATAAACTTACAAATTACTCAATTTCAAATTAGTATAAAGAGAAAAGATTTGACTGTTTGTTTGTTTGCATTGAATAGGCTTCGAAATTACTGAACCGATTTGAAAAATTCTTTCACTGTTGGGTAGCTACACTATCTCCGGATAACATAGGCTATATTATACTTTCTAATTTTGTTTTTTTTTTTTTTGTTAAATAACCGTGCGAAACCGGCGAGCTGCCTGTAGTGGCAATTTTAAATGTCGTCGTTTATGAGAGTGATTAGAGAGTAGTACAGAAAATATCCTGCTGTAATTATATCCCCCCTACATCAGCCTTACTAACCCACCCCTATTTGTTTACAGAGACTGGCCATACAAGATCATCCGGCTTGGTGAGTCCAATTTATTATTTACTGGCTTCACAGAATGTATTTTTAGTGGTAACATTCTGTGTATCTTTTTCATATTTTTAACTGGCAATGACGCGTTGTTTTGTCGCTGGATAAAATGTTTACTTATATGTAGGTACTACTTAAAAGACAAAAATAGGTGTAAAAGACTTTGAATTCCAGTAAAATAATACCTCCAGCCAAAAAATATCGCAATAATCTTAATAATCAAATTAATAGGAATATACACATGAAATGCCAAAAAGCGTAGAGTTAAAAATCTATAATTATTATTCATTCATAACATCAACCACTCATTGTAGCCGTACTTTCAAAAATTACTTATTTACGCATAAATATTTAGATAAAACACAACCGAATTAAGAACCTCCTCCATTTTTAAAGTAGGTTCAAAATCCCTTCACGGCCCCTACTTATTACGTATTTATAATTACTGTACATTTTATAATCTGCAAACATTTGGTAGCTTCCTGCCCAACCCTGAGTCGTACTGTTATCGCGTATACCGTATCCGTACCCTTTGTAAAGGTTTTCGGTACTTTAATACCTGAAAACATCACGAACTTATCTTTAAGGTTATAGGTAGAAGAGGTAGTTACAGAGGTTTTTAATTCTCGGCTTAAAATGATAACTGTTTTGAGTTTAACGTGTGTTTTTGTTGTAAGTCTACAAGTATTTTTTGGCTGTGTTTGAGAGTAGTTTAAGTATGATTTAAGAAAACGATTCGGCGTGAAAGGGCCACTGACTACATCCACCAGTGGCCAGTGTCAAAGACTTAACAGTTTTTCATATTTATGTTGTATAGAAATTCGACGACCTCCGTGGTCGAGTGGCGTACACACCGGTTTTCAAGGTGTCGCCAGCTCTGAGGTCCCGGATTCGATCCCCGGCCGGGTCAATGTAGAAAACCACTTTTCTACATTGTCTCGGGTCTGGGTATTTGTGGTACCTTCGTTGTCTCTGAATTCCATAACACAAGTGCTTTAGCTACTTACTTTGGGTTTAGAGCAATGTATGTGATGTTGTCCGCATTTATTATTATTTAAATAGACGCGCCGCACACGTGTAGCCGGTGGCGGCCACTCGCTACAGCAGATAAATATATGAAAAGTGTTAAGTCGCTGTTACTGGTCACCGGTAGCTGTGGTAAGTGGCCTGTTTGCGCCGAACCTTACAATTTATCAGCACATTCAATATTAAAATTTTTCAGAAGTTTGTTTTTAATATTTTCACATTACTAGATAGGTACTATTACAAAAAATTTACACTCGCTTGGACTTTAAGCATTCAATAAGTATTAATTCATATGTTATTTCACCCAGTGATGAGTTTTACCCTAACTGAAATAAAAAAAAGGACGTAATCTAAATATATTATGTAGATTTTTTTTCTATTGTGTTCATGTGATCCAATCAAACTATTTTCAATTCTGATATAAAATAAGACATGTAACAAACTGTATTTCGGTATTATTAATAACATAGCTTTACTTGTGCACTATCGGTAATACAAACTTTATCTTCAATTGTGTTTCAACACAGTATTTGTATGTGTGAAAATATGTATAGATAGTATATTTTACAAGTGTTGCTCAAAGTTTTTACATAAACCATTAATATTTTAGTTATTATTTCCTGCGTACCTCGGAAAGCCACTGGTCCCAGCTGCCATAAGTTGTTCTTCGACAGTCGTTAAGTCATTACAATTCTGACAACCAGTCTTACTGTAGGATACTGCATTACCCAGTAAAATGGGTTGTGGAGGTCAGATAGGCAGTCGCTCCTTGTAAAGTACGGTGTATTCAGCTGAATCCGGTGAGACTGGAAGCCGACCCCAACATAGCTATAAAAAGGCTAGGCAGAAGAAGAGTACATAATCTTTTAATAGATCTTTTGCATAGATTTTGAAATTATTGGTAGCATAGTGTCTTGGTCAGCAATAAACAGATTTGATTATACACTGTAGTAAAATCGATCTAACTTGTAACGCTTTTTTATTGTACTTGTAGGTAAATGTCAGGTTAGTAATTCTAAGTTAACTCCCAAAGTAAATGAAAATATCGTGAGGAACCTTGGACTGTAGAGTAACTTTAAATAATGCAGTGTGGTGATCACTTCCTTCCTTATAAGAGATGTTTGCAGGGACTGGTGTTACATCCATACGTCCTCCAAGGTCCAGTGGTACACACAGCTAACGAAACCTTGAAATCCGTCAAGGTGTCGTTAGCTCTGTGTTCCCGGGTTCGATCCCCGGACGGGTCAATGAAGAAAACCACCTTCTTCATTGTCTCATGTCTGGGTGTTTATGGTACCTTCGTTGTCTCTAATTCTGTAACACAAGTGCTTTACCTACTTCCTTTGGGTCTAGAGCAATGTACGTGATGCTGTTCACATTTATTTATTATTATTTATAACTCTTCATTCAATACTGATTTTTTGGGCGAATCTGATGAAAAATCTCATTGCCTCTCTGTTTCAGAGGCCAATGTAATCAATAATTCGTGAGTACCAGTACATTTCCATTCCGTAGCATCCAATATCAATAAAATGAATGTAGTAACGCTTTACGATAATTCTAATTGGTGCGTGTGCCCACAAAATTTTATGTTTCAACCATTTTCACTGTTTGGGGGTGAAATGGAATATGTAGGTAGGTTTTAGGTGTATCAACAGATTTTGAAGGTAGAAAATATCTACTTTTCGTTTTCTTAATAGTTCAGTTCATTTCTATAAATTTGATTTGTTTCAACCTCCTTATAAGACAGATAAAGATTGACTTAATAGATTGACTATTTAAATATAAAAAAGAAAGACAATAAGACAATAGTTAATTGTTAGTTTCAGTTTAAATTTAATAGATTGTGTACCTAAAACCAATGATATTATACACAAGATATGTTACCTTTATTTTGTCAATTTTGTCAAGTTGGAGTAATAAACAGTACAAAAGATTGGATAAGCATGTAAGTAAAAGAGATAGCTATCATTTAAAAACATTCGGGAGGAGGATTTCGAGTTCTCAAAATACTAACGACGGGCCTGTTGGTCTAGTGGTTAGTGACCCTGACTGCTAAACTAGAGGTCGTGGGTTCGATTCCCACGCAGGACAAATCTTTGCGTGATGAGCACGATCATTTGTTCTGTGTCTGGGTGTAATTTATCTATAATATGTATGTATTTAGAAATATACCTATAAGTATGTTTATCAGTTGTCTGGTTGCCATAATACAGGCTATGCCTAGTGTGGGATCAGATGGCCGTGTGTGAGCTGTCCCAAGATATTATTATTATTATTATTACTAACGTGTATTACATATCTGCCTCGTTTTTATATACAAATATCATTGGCTAAAACCTAATGTTACACTGGCTTAAGTCACTTTAATTAATAAAATTATGTATCAGTACAAGAACTTTAATATTTAAAGAGGAAGTAAACAGATTCTTTTATAGGTAGGTACTAACACATTATTTGATAAAAAGTTAAAGCAAAAAAGCAAAGCTAAGATCTGTAATGTTTTAATTACATTATATTATATTAAAAAATACCCCTTAAAATGGCCATCTTCTTTGTGTAAAAACGCAAAAAGATAAAAGATTAACTTAATTATTAAAATAAGGAAGAATATTCAAATATTTACCTTTTTTATTTAATATTTACGTTTTTATGTCTTTAATATTAAAGTTATTACAACGAAAAATATTTTGTTTACGTCTTATAATCAAAATCTCCTACTGCGCTGGTTATATTAAAAGGAATTTACTTTTTCTTGAAAGTAGTAGGTTTAAACATTTTAGTCTGAGAAATAAAGAATAATTATTATTATAAGAAATACAACTAATTTTATTTTATAGTTTACTAGCTGACAATAAAATCTACAATTCGACCTATGGTTCAAAGGATAAAAATAACTGCCACCAGCGGTACTTATCCGGCACTAACGTAACTATGTTCGTCGAAGTGGGTAACGGTTCTCGAGTTTTAGGTGAACATACATACGCACATACAATCTCTTTTATTGTTAGTCTATTAACAACCGAAACGCACAACTCTTGTTTGTGACAAAAACATTAAAAATAATTTATTTCGACAGACAAATTAAAAGTCCTAAGTACTAGAGGTACTATTGCTATAGGCACTAGATCAACTAAGATAGTACCAGACTTTAAATGTTAACCACATAAAAATATTGGTCAGCGCATCCCTAACCAGAGAGGGATGAAATGAGGGTAGAGAAGCCCTTGCCCTGCAGTGAGACAGAACTAGCTAGAAGAGATAAAAAACATAATGATTTTTATTTTTCCTATTTAATTAAGATGATTTTTCTAAGTACCATCTTTCAAGGCGGACCTCTACTGGCAACCCAGCTTAAGTCGATCTAAACTGTCAAATGTAAGAGTGTTTAGACCACCTTATCGATCTAAACCAAACGTGGAAGTAAGCATTAATTCAATCTGAACAAAAACAAAAAACTAAATTCTTAATATGAAGTTAAAGACTGTTACGACGTCATTGTTATGACGTCACTCCGGGTACATTAAGCCTTATTAGAGAGACTGAACACATTTGCAAAAAGACAAAGGGTGGCGTTAAAAGATCATACAACGATATGTAGGTCGGATGAAGCGTTTATAGTGATAAGCGGAGCGGAAGCGGGATAACATTATCGCTAGCAATTAGGAGGAAGAGAGATAGATATAGGCCAGTCAGCTGCTTTTATAGCCAAAGATTTATATACTGAATTATATTTTTTTTTAAGTGTGACATTTAATCCTGGCCTGTATATGGCTTGTGGAGTTCAGATAGACAGTCGCTTCATGTAATAATGGTATACAAGTGAATCCAATGAGACAAGAAGCCGACCCCAACATATTTGGCAAAAGGCTACGGCTGAGTTTTTTGTATGTCTGCATGACATAATAATAATATAATAATAATATGATATAATAATAATATCTTGGGACATCTCACACACGGTCATCTGATCCCAAACTAGGCAGAGCCTGTGCTATGGCAACCAGACAACTGATAAACATACTTATATATTTCTAAATACATACATATTATAGATAAATTACACCCAGACACAGAACAAATGATCGTGCTCATCACACAAAGATTCGTCCTGGGTGGGAATCGAACCCACGACCTCCGGTTTAGCAGTCAGGGTCACTAACCACTAGACCAACAGGCCCGTCAAATAATATCATTATTTGTTGTTAGTTCTGTAACACAGGCAATATTTTTCTTAGTATTTGCATAGGCTTCCTATAAAATACCTTTACCCTTCTCGCTACAAAACATTAGGTAAAAACTGTTTAATAGGTACTAATATAATAAAGCGGAAGAGTTTTTTTATTTGTTAAAATGCGCTAATCTCTGGAAGTACGAGTCCAATTTAATAAGACTTTTACTGGCAGATAGCTCATGTTAGAGTGTAGGTTTTATTAGAGTTCCGCCCTAAACATAAAAAAACCTATGAAACTAAAATACGCAGACGAAGTTGCATGGGAGAGCTAATATTTCATTACTTTCATTATTTTAAAACCCACTACTGTTGTTAGTAATCCGCTCCGCCCTACAATATGTTTCAACCCCGTTTTACAACCCAAGAGAATAATTACGACGCAGCTTTTCAACAGACATTGTATTTGCTTTACTTTGTCCCTGCGAGTGTTGCTAGATGAAAATATTGCTTTTTAAATTCAATTTCAAGGGTTGAAATTAATATTTTGAAACTAAGTGTCACTCTTTTACTTCTTGGATTAATGTTAATGGTAAAATAAATTTTATAAGTTTCTTTGTTAAATCACTACATTATTCACCATGCGATAAAGAATTGATATAGTGTGTAGGGTTCTTTACCAACTGTTCAAAGGGCAATGATCATCAAAATACAAACTATAATATTTTAGAGAAAAAAATAATCAAGTCTAACTAAATACTACACTACTTAGGCCTACTTGCACGAAAAACCTTACCCATAGTTAGTTGCTAAAACGAGGTTGAATCGATAATATTGTATGACAGTAACATGAAACATAATCAAAGTACATATATATAAATTTCTATATATCTATACATATTATAAAATAAAGTCCCCGCCGCGTCTGTTTGTCTGAAAGCGATAACCTCAAAAACTACCGAACGCATCCGCAACGCGGATAGAGTGATTCAAGAGGGAGGTTTGTGTGTATAATTAATTTATGTTTTGTCTACCCGTGCAAAGCCAAGGCGGGTCGTTAGTATTAAATATTCTGGTAATCCGTTTTATCCAAATTAATTCATGTGGACTATTAATATTATACACATATATTCATACATTTAGTTTATTATTTAAATTTGCTCACGATTGAACTAACGTAGAATATATATAACGTAAAAAATAAATATATAAATAAATATAACGTAAAATATATTAATACGTAATAATGTAGAAATCAGTAATTCAGTAATTTGTAAAACCGTTATTCAATATAAATCACATTTTACTATATTGAAACACGCAACAAAAAAGTCTTTGATACGTAACTACTACAGATTATTACAATATTTAATCGTATGTATTAATAATTTAGATCTTACTATAAGCGATCAGTAATATTCTTTATAAGAAATATATCACACTGTATGGCCAGTATTTCGAACACAAAAAATGTTTTTTTAACTATGACATAGTTAAAATGTATACAAAAGTATTTGTTTTTCGCTAAACAAATAGTCACTCATAGAACTATTGATGTTTACCAGGTTTTTATGGATTCCAAATAAATTCAGCTCTTTTCAAATTCAAACCAAATAATGATAGCAGGCTGTAAATGGCCCGCTGCTGGACGAAGGCATCTTCTCATGTAGAGGAGCATTCAAATTTGATCACCATTTAAGAACCTAACATTTGGGAAATTGATTTAACCAGCGTTAAAAAAGGACTCCGCTTATATTCAGATAGAATTTGTATAAAAAATATGTCAAAGCTAAAAATAGATTTAACAAACAAAAAATCTTTATTTTTTTATAAATTTCAACCCACTGCTAAACTTTTCACTCCCATTGACTCAACCCATTATTACAGCGTTGCTTTCAACCCACAAAAAATCCGATAACTCCTTACAAAGTTCATAACATAGGAAGACACTTAAATGTTTTCAGAACATGGTTTCAAGACGTTTTTTGACCGGCTATCGGCTAGAGGCTATTTTTGTTAAAACTTTTCGAGACGTTTTTAAAGTGGTACTTTTTGGTGCAGTAACGATTAGGCTTGGTTCAGTCAAATAATGTTGCATTTACGGGTTATTTGAAAGACCTAGTGTGTCTAATTTATTTATTTTTGCTAGTAGCTAGCTTTGTCTTATTGTAAAGAACTAAAATGAATTTGAAAAAAAAAAATTATCGCAATCCTACAAACATAACATTTTTAACAGTAAGTACATTCAAATCAAATCCCAATCGAAAATCTCGTTCTTTTTTTTTTTCTAAAAAACAAAAGCGGTTCTCCCCTCTGCAAATACGGTTAGCAACAGCGGAGCATTGAACTCAATACCTAAATAACAATGCCTAGTAATAATAATCTCCCGACGCGAGCAGCTGCTTTAAATTTCAACCCCTAATGTCGCACAAAAGATTGCAAAAATTTCTTTGCACATAGCTCGCGTCATTAACTCGTTTTACATAAGGTATATTAATTTTTATTAAAATTCTTTGATCATGTCAACTTTGTTCAAATTTTTTTTGGTTCTGTCAAAGCATTTTTTGAATTCTCGTTTCTGGTAAAGATGTGTTTTTTGGATGGATTTCGTGACTCGAAAGTGTGTCATGTTTTCTCGGCATGACAAGCTAAACATACTTTTTTATAAAATAAATTTAATATGCTTGTACAGCGATGTACTTTTTCAAAGCATATCTGTGAAATAAACGTTTCTATTATACATACAACAATATTACATCCGCTTAAAACTTTAAGATTCACTGTAATACGTAGCGATGACGCGATTGGTCAACTGTGGTTTGAGAACTTACATCAATAAAGCGCTTTATAAAATTTAAAACCGCTTTTTGTAGCGTTTTCACAGATTAATATTTTAACATTATTTGTATGAATAAGCTAATATTTTATTTTGCTATTTTTGTTATTTTTTTTTGTGAATTTTTTGGTGTTAAGATGGCGGAGTAATTGACAGCAAACGTCTAATAATTTATGTAATATATCTGTCCTTGTTTAATAATCTGTATTGAAAAGAGACCGATTGATATAGCTAAAAGATAAAAATACGAAGATATCCTACAAGATTGATATAACAATGAAATGTATTTCAAATTGTGATGGATTAATTAATCTACTTACGTTATTTCATTGTGTATTGTTACTTAGCTAGGTGGGCTCAGACACAAGTTTCTTATGTATATAGACTAAAGTGTTTTCTTGTTAAGTAATGGTACTTCTATTGTTCTAGATTATATACCTACTATATCTTCTGTATTCCTTGGTATATTAATACAATATTGTAATAAATCTGAAGGTGCTGTTTATTTAAACTTCCTAACCTCAGAAACTACCAGTCAGATTTGACCTTTTTTTTGTCCTTTGACAGACTATTTTTTTTATGAAGGATCAGGCTATTTAATTTGACTTTACGATCAGTAGGAGGCGATTAAAGGATAAATAAAAATAAAACAACAAATTTTAATTGTGCCAGAAATATTTAGTTAGAAAAAATAATGCTCTATACTATATCTTCACAAAGCGCACAAAATACGAATTCCGCAGAAAAAATCAAAACTTTTAAATAAAATAATACTTAGCAGTCAAGCGCTGTCGACATCGCTTAAAGCGCTGCCAGCTCACGCCACTCAATTCCGCCCTTCGACTATTTCTGATAGTCATTCAGTGCTTCATTCAAATTACGTTTCAGTACAATCTTGTTCCCCGAAGCGAACGGACGTGCGGTTCTCAAGCATTTCAATATAAAATTGAATTTTTTTTCAAATTCAGAACGTTAAAGCCCACTTCCCGCGCGTGTGTCTGTTTTTGACGTATTCCTTTCAAAATGGCGGGCGAATTTTGTGTTTTTTTTTACTTTTCGGACGCTAGTGTTTATCGTTTGTGCCTGTAATAATAGTGGGAAAACGGTGAGTAAGTTACAGAAATAGTTTTTATTTTGTTTGTAATTTTTTTAGAACGATTTTACACAGTTGCTATGCTGCGTCAGGATGTGTAGGGTGACCACGTGTTTAATTTTTTTAGGACATGTATTAATTTCAGTAATTGGTTTATTTATTACACAGATGGAATTTTATCAAAGTCGTAAACGTTTTAATATAATATCCATAATGCTACAGATATATTTCTGTAGGTTAAAGATTGGTCAATTTATTATTAATGTAATTTATTGATACCTTTCCTTAAAACTATAGTACGCAATAAGGTTTTGACCATGGCCTGTTGGGATAATAGGTAACATTATATTATGCTATAAATTATTGGACGTAAAATATGAGAAGATACGGGCGTTGAATGTAGAAATGTAGTTTTACTATATTGACCCGCCCAGAGATCGAACTCGGGACCTCAGCTAGCGACATTTTGAAAACCGTTGTGTACGCCATTCAATCAAAAAAGTCGTCGAATATGCATATTAAATCCTTTGCTTTTGGGTTTAATAACTACTTGGTCAAATCATTAATCGATAGGTATCTGTACTAATATTTTAAAGAGGAAATATTTGTATTTTCATATGTTTGTAACAAAACACAAAAACGATTGAACCGATTTCTAAAATTAGTTCACCATTAGATTGCTACATTATCCCTGAGTAACATAGGCTTGGTATATTGCTGTGATGCCCATGCGAACCCGTGGGGGGTCGCTAGTAACTAATAAAGATTACATATATAAATCAAGTTTCCTTCTTTACAGTAATTATTTGCGAACACACTCTACCAGCAACAAGTCAACATAATAAAATCAGTTCTAATAAAACACATCAGTCAAGTGACGTATAATAGTTATTTTCTGGACGTTTTTACTGTAGTCACGTGTATCGTACTTAATCAAGGGTTGCTTTCCCTTATTTCCCTTGAGGGTTAACTTAGAAAAGAAAATGGCTGGTTTATTTTTATGTTTTTTTGACATCTACTAATTTGAAAGGTCATTTAGGTTCTGGATGAAATTGAATCAAATAATATTCTCCTATTATAATATAAGTTATTGATTATCAAAATATAAATGATAGAAAGAACCGACTATTGCGAGATTTATATGACTTTTATGATTTTCTATCGATGACTAAAATATTTTTTGAAATAGATTCACAACTATTGGAGAATTGAGAACCTATAGAAACCTTTTGAAGTTTGTTAAAAGCCCATGTATTGCGGAACACAGGATTTATTAAAACATGTCGTTGATAGCTTCTTTAGGAACTTGGAACATTAATATGACGACCTCCGTGGTCGAGTGGAGTACACACTGGTTTTAAAGGTGTCGCCAGCTCTGAGGGTTCAATCCCCGGCCGGGTCAATGTAGAAAACCCCTTTTCTACATTGTGTTGGGTCTGGGTTTTTGTGGTAGGTACCTTCGTTGTCTCTGAATTCCATAACACAAATGCTTTAGCTACTTACTTTGGGTTCAGAGCAGTGTATGTGATGTTGTCCACATTTATTAATTTATTTATACTTAATAATTAATTTCGAATGAGAATAGATTCCTAAGTATGTGCTGAGTTATAGGTCTATCTCGTTACCGTCCTTCACGGGCAAAAAGAAGAGAATTTTTAGCAGAACTTGATCTTTGATTATCAAATGATTAATTACAACACCACAGACACGTGCAATAATAGATATAGAAACTAAATAGATAAGAAACAACACACATAGTTACACATTATCGCAAAGTATACCTTTATAACAAAGCAGCAAGGTTATATTACATTTGGCGATAAACGAGTGGACGACTGTACTAAGTAACGCTCATCTCGTCCTTAAATCTAAGCACACATCTTAAATTACATAGCTCAACAAAGTAGTGCTCCAAATATGTAGCGAAAGCTTCAATACCGCTGATTTGCCATCTAATTTCTAGGAACGGCGCCCCGTTGTCGCCTCATTTACTTGTCATTCGATATTATACTCTATACGTCATTTGATATTGTAGCTATAATGTTTCAGTATCTATTAAACGTTTAAGGTTCACATTCCTTTAGATTGATTGTGATGTTATTAATTTGTTTGTGAGTCGTGAATGAGACAAGTGTCTTGTTAATATGGAGACTGTTTTAAAGTTCATTATAACATGAGTTAAAGAATTTCAAATAATTTACAACTATATCTTTTGATCTCGTGATTTTAAAAATACTTTTTAATCAGGCAGGATATAACCGGAAATCCTACTAAATCAAGTAAAGCTATATGTCCCAAAATAATTAGTTTTCTCAATATCACCGCATTGATCCAAACCTCGCACAAAAAACACTTACGTGTAAAAACAATTTATTTAAAAGTTGAAGCTCTGCACGCAGCTTGCCCCCTATCCCATGGGTGTCGTGACAACCACTAATAGATTACAACTACGGAAGGAACATCCTATTGAACCCCATAGTCATTTTACAGTACAAAAAAAAAGAAGATTTCTATCAATACTAGTTTTTATGATAAAATTCAGAGAATTTCCGACATTAACACTGTTTTAACTTAACGCTAGCATTTAAACGTGAATTTATTGATGTTAATGGTCATATGAGTTAAATATTATACTCGAATGTCACATAAAATGTGGTCGAGAGTCATAAATGAATATAAAACCAAACAGACAAAAATACATATTATTTTTTGTTATACAAAAATAAATTTATTTATAATTTTATTTTTTACCATGCTTTTATTTCGTAAAACCATAGACATAAATGCCTTATTGCGGGAGTAGTTAAAAAAAAGGAGCAGCTAACTATTTCAGAATTTACAATATCATATTTAGAACAGTACATTTAGGACACAAACGACAAAACCAACAATAATTAAAAAAACACATAACCGAAGCTATCCTCCAAAAATTGAATGCGGGACCACCCTAGTGTACTTTTTTAATTTAATCCTTAACCCTCCAGTTATAACAAATACACTTGAGAGCAATAAAATCGCACACCCCTAGTAATTTGGTTTATTACTGATTTTTTTCTTAAATCTAAAAATATTGAGTACAAATCATTAGGCAAAATTAAAGAATACAAGCTTAGCTTTAAAAAAACACAAAATTAAAATCATTGACCTTCACGTAACTTACAGAAACCAGCCGTAAACCAAATTAGCCGAATTCACCCGTTAGCGTTGTCACTACTTGCACCCCTTACCCGCAGTATAAAAGGGTCGATTTTTTTGGATTTTTAATCAGTTACATACCGAAGGTCAACGTGATAACATCTCTACTAAACTACTACTAAAGCATACGGAAAAATATGGATACCACTCCCGCAGAAGCCGCTCAAGTTATTGCCTTGCTCGAAGCAGGCCATAATCAAAGTGAAGTTGCTCGACGACTAAATTTGAGCCGCTACTCTGTTCGTCGTGTGTACCAGAGGTATCAAGAGACCGGTGGCTACATTCGGCGACCAGGATCTGGCCGGCGACGCAGAACATCAGAGCGTGATGACCGCTTTCTTGTGTCGAGGTCTTTAAGAAATCGGCAACTGAATGCGGTTCAACTGGGACAAGAGCTTCGAGAAGTTCGCAATGTCAGTATAAGTCGGTGGACAGTCAGAAGAAGACTTGGTGAAGCAGGACTGACTTCACATCGCCCAGCAAACGGTCCCAAATTGACCACAGCTCACCGACAAGCCCGACTACAATTTGCCAGGGAACATTTAAATTGGACGTATGACCAATGGCGGTCTGTTATGTTCTCTGATGAGTGCAGAATCACATTACATGGTCATGATGGACGCTCTAGGGTCTATAGAAGGTCATCAGAGCGATTTTCACAATGCTGCATAAGCGAACGCGTGGCTTTTGGCGGTGGATCGTGTATGTTTTGGGGTGGCATAATGTTGGACACTAAAACTGACATTGTATTCATCACTGGGGCGAATACCGGCCCGAGATCGAGAGGTTTGACGGCTGCACGATACATTGAAGAAGTGCTCGAAGGACATGTGAGGCCTCTTGCGTGGCTTATGGGAGAAGATTTTCTTCTAATGCACGACAACGCCAGACCGCATGTCGCTAGAACAGTTTGCGACTACATGGAAGACGTTGGAATCACCGCGATGGAGTGGCCAGCTCGTAGTCCTGATCTCAATCCGATTGAGCATGTCTGGGATGAGCTAAAAAGAAGAGTTCGAGCAAGAAGCCCTGCTCCTACGCGACTCCTAGAGCTTCAATTTGCCATTGAAGAGGAGTGGAACGCTATACCACAAGATTTCATGAAAAAATTAATACGGTCCATGAAAAACCGATTAAGAGCTGTAATTAAGGCTAGGGGAGGGAATACACCTTATTAATAAACAATTTAGTCATGAATTTTGAGTTTGATTTTCAATATTTCTTAAGCAAAATTGGGTAATTTTACCCGCTTGTTGAGTTTTGAGCCGTAAAACCTCTTATGGGTATTTTTTTACACTGTATTTGATATCATTAGAAAGGTAATGAGGTAGGCTTTCAATTAGTGTGTGTTTTTTTTAATATTAATTAAGATTAATGAAAAAAAAACTGCCTTAACAAAAAAAAGTCAAGGTGTGCGATTTTATTGCTCTCAAGTGTAGTTGAATGTTTAATTTCAAAGTCGGCATGCCGAGTATGCTGGGTATAGCGGGGTGAAACGGGGGTGAAACGGGGACGAAACAGGGACGTATGAGGTTGACGTGGATATGTCGGCTTGAGAGAACGTGATACGGTGCACGTGATGTTGTGAATTAGCGTGAGTAAAAAACCTTTTTGCAAAGTGATAATTTTGAAATTGAGAGAATACTCTGAAATGTTTGTCATCCTTGAATATAAGTACGACTTACTTTCGCCAAGCGATAGGTTTGCAAAGTTGACACAAATTCCAATACTCCATGGATATTTTGTGCTAAACTATAAACCAAGCTTTTTTCTGTCTGTTTTTCTACAAATGACAGTCTTAGTTGCATTTTGATTTCTAGGTTATATCGCCCTTTTTTTCATTAAAATCCGTTCTGATTGGGGATCGCAGCATCTTTCCCTTGTAATATCAAAAATACAAAAAAACCTTGCTCTTGAATCATTCTATACTCTATCCATTGGTGGAAACCATAACAAAATCTGTTCGGTAGTTATTGAGAAACACGCGGCTGTGCACTTAGTTTTATAATATGTATAGATATAGACAGACTACACACAGACGAAATCGCGGGCATAGTCTAACTATCTCGTTACAATTAACGTCCGTTGAATAACATAATTATTGTGAATGAGTTCGTAGTACCTATCCAAAGTACCGCGATACGTTCGTACCCTTTGACCTATAGATAAACACACTTACGTATTTTAAACATTCTTTAAGAATCAATGAACTAAAAACTGTTTGCTCGCGTACTCACTTTATTTAGGTATTAACTGTTTTCCGCGGCTCCACCCGTGTAAATGTCGGTTATCGCAGCAAACAGTAGCCTATGTCCTTTCTCAGGCTCTATACTATCTGTGAACCAAATTTCATTTAAATCGGTTCTGTAGTTTTGTCGTGAAACCGCGACAGACAGACAGGGTTACTTTCGCATTTATAATATTAGTAAGGATTACTTTTACGATCTCTTTAAATACTAGAAATATCAAGGTTTTTATCTCAATGTCTATTTAGTTCAAAAGTTATGAAACAATTTGCTGTATTACAAATTGAAAATGATATAGTTAGAAACGTTTGTTTTTTTTAATAGGAGACTAAGCGATTGATCTAGTATAAGTATTTAATATTCTTTTAAACAAATGTAGTTAGTTGGAGAAGTCATTAAAAACATATTTCAGCCATTAAAATTCTGTAACTAAACTTCAGTTAGAAGTGAATATTAGATATATAATTCTCGTATCAAACATTGAAAAAAGCCCGTAATTTTGAGAATATCCTCCTTTTCAAGTCGGTTAAAAAATGTAAACTCGAGTTAATCACTGAGAAATTCTAGTTTTTACCATGACATTTTCCTATACACTTCCTTTTAAATAACAACTAGGTACATTTGACCATAGCTTGCCAAAATTATCCTGTATTTGTTACCAAAATACAATAAAGTATTGAAATCAATTTGTAAGCGTCCGGCTACCCCATGGAATCTGCAAGAACCAATTAAGCTTTCCCATGGTATAGCCCCCATGCTTTTGTGTGACCACGTGCATGGCAGATGTGCGCCGGAGTTTATTTTAGGATGCCATGGTGACCATGAGATTTTTTTTTCATAGGATTTCGCGGAATGGTCTGTGGTTCGATTTGCTGTTTTTAGGGTTATTAAAAGATTATTACAATCAGTATTTATTATATATATTTTTTTATATTCCCTTCATTATATCTATGTAAAAGAAAAAATGTATGTCCTTAGATACGCAAAATGAGCTTTACGAGTTTTGTGTAAAATTGATTTAAAAATAAAATAATAGTAATAATTTTTATTCTCTAGTTGTGCCACGCGCTTTCACTCGAGTCAGTAGATCCCTTGCTCATAAGTCATTTTTTTTTGACTTGTATAGTTATTCTGCAATTCGGGGTGGAGATGAATCCAACAAATCAATGATCATGAAAATCGATACACCCGTTCTTGAGTTATAAATGGTGTAACTAACCCGACTTTGTTTCATATAATTATATAGATAATAATATGTTTACAACTTGAAATAATAAAAAATTTCTATTTTCACTCTACATAATATTGACATTATTAATTTTTCATGAAAACTACAAGATAATAAATAATATATCTCTCGCTGTATTCTTAACATATGAAGATAACTGTTCACTGATAAAACTAATCTTTGTTATGTAATAAATGATACACTATCATTATAAAATGTGTTACCCAGTAAAATGGGTTGTGGAGGTCAGATAGGCAGTCGCTCCATGTAAAATACAGTATTCAGCTGAATCTGGAAGGACTGGAAGCCGGGAACATGCTTGGAAAAAGGCTAGGTAGAACGTGACTATCATTATAAAAGATATTACAAGCCTAATGACTACTAAATACATTAAATGAAGGGATTCTGGGTACACAAAATATTTTGGGATTGAATCTAGTTAGTACTTTTATTCTTAAATAAAGCCCGCTTATAATGAAGCCACTGCTCATATAGTAAAGAAAACCTAAATCACAATCGTAGCAACTTGAATTTGTTCAGTATCGGAGTTGAGTAACGCTTAGTTAGTTTGTGGATGAGTGACCGATTTCTGAGTTTTTATATTTTGGGCTATTAGCCCAAAATCTCTTTAAGTCGGGGTGTCCTGTCTCGCTCCTGTGGTGTCATCCGTCCCATCACGCTATTAAAATACAACTGAGTTTATGCACGTCAGTATACTACACTTATTCATCCTGCACAGATATTGACGTATCTGTGCAGGTTGATCAGTCTATTTTTTATTTATGTGGCTAACACAAGGATCACGTTTAATAGGCCTTTATTGAATTCAATTATCCTTTGAATTCAGACACTAGGATTGATAATGAATTCTAAATAGACAGTCTATTATAGACAGAAACGGATGGAAAAGGAATAGGGAGGCCTTTGCCATGCTTTTGCCATAACCAGTGGGACAGCAATGGCAGATAAAAAAATAATAACTAAGACAGTTGATTCACAGTACTGAGAGATAAGACCGGACACAGCTGTGTGTGAATCAACATTCCCATGTATGACTATTATCTATCTTAGATACATATGTTTTATCATCTATATATATACTAATATATAAAGCTGAAGAGTTTGTTTGTTTGTTTGTTTGAACGCGCTAATCTCCGGAACTACTGGTCCGATTTGAAAAATTCTTTCAGTGTTGGATAGCCCATTTATTGAGAAAGGCTATACGCTATATAACATTACGCTGCGACCAAAAGGAGAGGAGCATAAATGAAATGTTGTAAAAATGAAAAACCGAACTGAACTGAGTTGAAACTAAAACACGCGGACAAAGTCGCAGGGGACAGCTTGTGACTATATAAAGTGGGTAGGCAGAGGCCTTTTGCTTTTAATTATAACGTTGTTTCATATAATGTAAAGCCATTAAATTTGTATTCCTTGGTCACGACCACAGACATACATTTTAATTGTTTTTTTTTTGTCATTGTGTATAACATCACATTAACTGCTCTGACTCCAAAGTAAGTTACTTTAATACAATTTTATTTACAATTTTTGGGTAGTTACCGCGCACAAAGAATTGTACCACTAAATGAAACTTTAATTTCACCCAAATGTACATTTACAATACAAAAACACATTTTATCAACTGAAATCCGTTACAAATACAAGCCATTCAAATAATCAACAAAAAAAATGTCTGGCCGTCTGTCCTTTAAAAACAGGCACATCTTGTCACCACACTACATCCAGCTGCAAATCTCACATCCGGGTGTATTGTGATACTCACAATAGGACTATATCCTTCGTTTATTTAGAATCATACTCACCCTATTCATTCAGTATTTTTTTTATGTGAAGCTTAAATAGGACTGTTATTCGACATTGTACTTTGGGTGTAATAAATAGAGTGCTATTTGGATTGTTGGTTATGTTAGACAATTAAAATGGAGTAGGTAAGTGCGGAGTTTGTGTAACAGATTAAAGTTTTAATCATAGCTAAAAAGTCTAGAAATAAGTATTCGTTAAAAATGTTCTTGGTTAATCCATACAAATATTATAAATGCGAAAGTAACTCTGTCTGTTTTGCTTTCACCGCTAAACGGCCGAACCGATTTGGATAAAACTTGGTATTTGGTGCGCTTGGATCCTTAGACAGGACATATGCTATTAGACAGAGGATAATTGCTGTAAAAAATGCTACAAAATATCAAAGAACTAGAATAAAGTTAGAGCCCCGAATTAAAATGAATCCGACAGAAGGGTGCCAATATCTAAGCAGAGTGACGATGGCGTTTGTTATATATTTTGTACAGAAAACCCATTATTTTCTATTAATCCTTCTTATATTAAGGTTGACTCGTAAAATATTTTGCCAAATCATTGTCTAAATTACTAACATCAATTTATTTGAAGTGGTTCTATCTATCAACATAATGATCCTATCATCCACTGCACAATTTATTTATTTTATTATATAAGCTAAAGTCACTCTGTCTGTCTGTCTGCCTGTCTGTTACGCTTTTACGGCTAAACCACTGAACCGATTTCAATGAAACTTGGTATAGGGTAAGCTTGAATCCCAAGAAAGGACATAGGCTACTTTTTGCCGCGACAAACGACAAACGAGCAGGCGGTACCGCAACATCTTCGAACGATAGTTAATTCTTCACGCTTAAATAACAAGACATATTTTGATATTATCCACAATTTTGTCATACCTTTAATAATTGGCATTTCTTATAAAATCCGTAAAATAAATATATATTAGTATAAAGTCTTCAAAATCGATTCTCAAAATAATGGCAAAAGAAAGTGTCTGCAGACATTTGTCTGCTTGCGAACACGGTCTGTGTAACTGCACAACTGCAGGATTATTCGCTAACTTTAGTTAAATAAAAATAGCGATGAAAACGCAATGTAGTAGATTTAGTTGGTCATCGACGTTAGACGATACAAAATTAGTGTTTTGCACAGTGTTTTTTTTAAGCGATTATCGTTTTTGTTCACCAACGTTGCCGGTCGAAACGCGCCAGTTTAAAACTTAGAATAACAGAAATATTATATTGTATTCACCCAAAACAATTGACTATTATAGGCAAATAGGTTGACACGTGGTTGACACAGGAAGTCAATGTTAATACTCTTTTAACTTCAGAGTAAACGTAGCATAGAGAGTTCAGAGTAAGCATAGAGCGTGCGCATCGCTAGTAGCCCCTTATACAAAGCGTAAGCACATTTTGAGCTAACTGTACTACGCTCGTTTACTGATTTAAGTGATTTCTACGCGACGACAGACGTTTATGCGAAAATATCGACGGTTCCGATATTATTAGGTTTTGAGATAGTTTTAATAAAACGGTGCGCTCAGTTTTGACACTAATTTTACGATTTTACATGTTTATACTAGTGCCAACAGTTCATACTCGATATGCGCGCTCTATAGTTTACTTATTTATTCTTCTAAGCTTTTAACATTTTAACCACATGTGGTAAAGGTTTTAGGAACTTGGGAACATCTTGACATAATAATATGAATAAAACAATATGGCGGCTGATTACGTCATGCCCAGCTGGTATTAACATTAACAATTATATCATTGCTATGTTTAGTACGCTTTTAAGTTGACACCATTTAAGACTACAATTTAAAAAGAATTTTAAATCTATTAATTTAGAGCATATAATTTTTTGTAAGCTACTGTCTAACATTTTCAGAAACTGTGCTGGAGTTGGCTTTAATTCATAGACGGTTGAATTATCTATCTGACCTTCACAGAGTTACTGGTTAACACAGCATCCCTTGATAAGACTGGTTGTCAGAATTGTAGGAACGCCTGTCAAAGATTGACGTAAGATAGCCGGGACCTTAGAGTATACATTAGCAAGCATAGAGTGTGCGTACCGCTAGTAATTTTTAGCTGTAATTACTACGCTCGACTGATTTAAATGATTTTCTGTGTGGCGACAGACGTTTATGCGAAAATATCGAAGTTTTCGATATAATTAAGGCAATATTAGATTTTGAGATAGTTTTAATAAAACGGCGCGCTTTGTTTCGACACTAATTTTACGACTATGCTTGTTCATACTAGTGCTCACAGTTTATACTCTGTTAGACGCGCTCTATAGTTTACCTATTTATACTCTAAAGCCAGGACCAAAGGTTTGACGTGCTTTTTAAGATACTATCGTAAAATTTCTCAAAAATACTGTACTCTGTGAATCCCCTTCTTGCCTCTAAATTTATGCAAAGTCATTGCTACCGCTCATGATCCCTCTCCAGTCGTGTCTTCCGACTTATCCATATCCATACTCCATAATTTAATATTATAAATGCGAAATTAACTCCGTCTGTTTGTCTGTTACGCTGTCACAACTTAACAACGCAACCGAATTTAATCAAAATTAGTTAGGAGTTAGTTTGAACTCTAAGAAAGGATATAAGCTACTTTTTGCCGCAATAACCGACTTCCACTCGGACGGAGCCGCGAGCAAAAGCAAGTCAAACGATAAGAATGCAGGAATAGAGAGTACAACTGTGTTTACACACTCGTGCACAGAAATATCTGTTGATAGAAGGCGCCGTGGCCGAAATTCGGTCATTTTATATATTTTTACTGTAGCTAAGTTGTCAGTCCAACATTACCCAATTTTACTATCAATCGGTTTGTTATCAGTGTATGAAGGCCACTCCTTATCAGTCAAACGCAGTTTTGTGGCGTTATCTTGTATTTGATAACACTACATTTGTAATATGAAATTTAGAATCAAATCTTTATATATATTTGTTAGTATTTTATTTAAGAATTCAACATTAAAATAGTGACAAAATTGAGCTTAAATTTACAAATACGCCTGGTCCCGGGTGTAGGGATGTTTTCTCCCTTGGAAGCACCCATGGTGTTAGCTGGAAAGAGTACCACCTTCCCTGGCAAAGGTTATCCATAAGGATAATAAAGGTAAAAAACTCTTGTCCATTTTATGCAGCCCTCTTTAAATTTATTTTGGCGGGCCTGTTGGTCTAGTGGTTAGTGACCCTGACTGCTAAACCGGAGGTCGTGGGTTCGATTCCCACCCAGGGCGAATCTTTGTGTGATGAGCACGATCATTTGTTCTGTGTCTGGGTGTAATTTATCTATAATATGTATGTATTTAGAATTATATAAGTATGTTTATCAGTTGTCTGGTTGCCATAACACAGGCTCTGCCTAGTTTGGGATCAGATGAACGTGTGTGAGATGTCCCAAGATATAAAAATAAAAAAATAATAATAGATATAGATGCAAAAGAAATACATACTGTGTGAAAATTTCAACTCTCTAGCTACTATGGTTCATGAATTAGAGCCCACGGACAGACGGACGGACAGGACAGGCTTAGTAATAGAGTCCTATTGGCAACCTTTAGGTACGGAATCCTTAAAACTAAAATGTGCCATCTTGAAGTCATAATGCCATTATAGTTAAGCAGAAGAGATGTTATCTATCCATATAACATCATTTATATCTGTCTCTGGCATAGTTTTAAAACTCCTTAGTATTAAATACTAGCAATATAGCCTATGTTCCTCAGGGATAATGTAGCTTTCTAATGTTAAAAGAATCAGTTAAATCGGTTCAGTAGTTTTTGAGTTTATTCGTTACAAACATCCAAAAACACAAATCTTTCCGCTTTATAATAATAGTATAGAAATATAGATTGTATTATATTTAGATTTGTATTTTAAAACTCTAAATCCCAAAATCGAATTACAAGTGTAAAAATCAATTTCTTTAACAACAAAATAACTATATCCCCAAGCATTCTCAAACAGACTCGGCAGAAAACTCGAAAATTGGGTCGCACCCATTCAGAAAATTCAAACTCTGTATCGAAAGTACTTAAAGAAAATCGATAGCAGGATTTTAGGGTTCCGTCCTCAAAGGGCGACAACGGTAGCCTATTACTAAGCCATCTCTGTCCGTCTGTCAGCGAGAATAGGTTGTCAGAGTGTGTATTATATGTCTATAGCTGCTATAACAATCAATTCATACTAATTGTAAACCTGAAAGGAATTGACTGGCCTGTTGGTCTAGTGGTTAGTGACCCTGACTGCTAAACCGGAGGTCGTGGGTTCGATTCCCACCTAGGACAAATCTTTGTGTGATGAGCATGATCATTTGTTATATGTCTGGGTATAATTTATCTATAATACTTATGTCTGTATTTAAAAATATGTTTATCAGTTGTCTGGTTACCATAATACAGGCTCTGTCTAGTTTGGGATCAGAGGGCCGTGTGTGAGTTGTCCTAAGAGAAAAAAAAAAGAAAATACGCTGTCTATTTGTTACGCTTTCACGGCTAAACAGAATTTGATAAAACCTGTGCCCCTACTCTCCAATTCAGTTTTAATTCTAATAGGTACAATGCCAATGCAAAATTGTTATTAATTTAACAGGCACACAAACAACCCACAGTTCCAAAAAAATTTATATATCTTTAGATTCCAGTCAGTTCCTTCCATTGACAGTATTTTTTTTTAAATCTGAATCTCCTGCCTGCTAAACTAATAACAATTTTGCATTGGCATTGTATATGAATTAAAATTAAATTTACGAGTAAGGGCACTGGTATGGAGTAAATTCCTAGAAAGGACACAAGCTACTTACTATCGCGATAACTGTATAAAAACCAAGATGGCGATATTCAAAATGGTCGCCATGCAAAATACGAGCTAAAAATTACACAGTGTTATATCTCAATGGTACAGAACCCTGGTTTGCGAGTCCTACTTGCGCTTGACCGGTTTTTTTCGTAACCTAAGCCCAATAAGAGGCTCTTCAAGGTATTTTGGGGCAGTGAGAGGAATCTATCCTTTGTGGCTTTCAAACGACTTACACGGTAGCAGATTTACGATATTGCCTCTCAAAATGTACCTTCTGTAGTATTACGTACCTTAGATTTGGACATTTCTTAGCGTGTCGATCAATGGTAGTATATACTTTCTCCGGACCAGTAATCAGATACGCGAACAATATTATCTGTACCGTTGTACAGGTCCTCGCGTGTGCAAGTGGTAGGACACGCTGCGCAGCTCATCAAGTTAGCTATGGTTTGGTAAGATACCACACTCACAAGGCTCGTGTGTGATGAAACCCCACCGGTACAAATTATCTTTTGTTCTTACGGTAAAATTTGATGACCTCCGTGGACGAGTGGCGCACACTGGTTTCCAAGGTGTCACTAGCTACGAGGTCGCGGGTTCGATCAGGACGGGTCAATGTAGAATAAACTACTTCTCTACATTGTCTCAGGTATGGGTGTTTGTGGTACCGTCGTTGTCTCTGATTCCATAACACAAGTGCTTTAGCTACTTACTTTGGGTTCAGAGCAATGTATGTGATGTTGTCCACATTTATTATTATACTACTGCCCGTCTCGGCTTTGCACGGGTGGTATGAGATTTTTAAACCTTTTGGGGACCTATATTATTTTTTAAAACCTTTCAATTTTTTGCCTTGCCTTGCATAAAAAAAAGAAATATCAAATTTGGTCCAGTCGTACAGAAGTTATGACGTCTCCAAGGGAAATCGGGATTAATTTGTATATAATATGTACTTATATAGATTATTACATTGTTGTGTATAGTGTATAAGCAAATACTGTAGTCAAAACTAAAGATAACGTTTGTTTATCTTAGTATTGGATTGCAATTTGTAAGTTTGTTCTAAATTATGTAGCTACTCCCGACCCCGGCTACACAAGGTTAAGTTTTAAACATTACAAATCTTTGAATTTCTCGGCTTTTTTTACTATAATATGCGTATATTATACTGATAAACCTTCCTCTTAAATCACTCTATTTATTGCTGAAAACTGCATTGAAATCAAATAGCAGGAGACATTCTGTTTTATACTATGTAAAGATTCTAAATTTCTGACAATGTAGTCTTGCTATCAAATCTATACTAATATTATAAAGCTGAAGAGTTTGTTTGTTTGTTTGTTTGTTTGTTTGAACGCGCTAATCTCAGGAACTACTGGTTCGAATTGAAAAATTATTTTTGTATTGGATAATCCGTTTATTGAGGAAGGCTATAGGCTATATAACATCACACTACGACCAATAGGAGCGGAGCATAAATGAAAAATGTTGCAGAAATAAAAAACCATTGAAACTAAAACACGCGAACAAAGTCGCGGGGGACAGCTATCTTGAATATAATACAGGCCTTTATATGTCCAACTTCGGGGCACAGGCCTCTTCTTATGTAGAGAAGGAACGAGCATTGATCATCACGCTTGCTCACATGCGGGATTTTAGATTACAATTTTTGGAATCCCGTTTTCCTCACGATGTTTTCCTTTACTGTTTGCCAATAGTGTATTAGAGTAATCAAGATAGTACATATAACATTAAATTAGTCACATTGTACTTCACAAACAAAAAGATCTTGACAGGCAGACAACAAATTGATCCTATAATGGTTCTTTTTTTTCCTTTTGAAGTAAGGAACCCTAAAAAAGAGCTGATAATTTACAGACCACTGAACAGATCTTCATAAATTAAGCTAAAACTATCTAGATTATATCAGTTTTGGAACAAAAAATCTCTTCAATATTGGTCCATTCGTTGGAGAGCTACCACGCTACAAACAAACTCATATTTCGGGGATTAAAATCACACAACAATAAAAAAACTTCCTACTTTTAAAATCGGTTAAAAATCAAACCGGTTTCTGCAATTTTTAAAAATCAATCTACATTACACCCCTACTTGTCTGGCTCGATCGCAACTCGATAGGCGACTATTATTTCACTTACAATGAGTCTGCAGCTGCGAGTTCAACAATAGTAACCATAGAAGACGTATTGTAAAACAACAATGGTCGCTAGTAACGGTATTTTAGGGTGGTTTGTACGTACTGAGATATTATTACTAGTAAATCTGTTTAAAAAGAAAAAAACCGGCTAAGTGCGAGTCGGACTCGCGCACGAATATCCGAACCATTTTATGGAGCCTTACTAAATATTTCATTTATTTTTATTATTTGTTGTTGTAGCGGCAACAGTAATACACACTCTGTGTAACTTTCAACTCTCTAGCTGTTACGGTTTTTGAGATACAGCCGCTGTCAGACAGATGGATGGACGGACGGACAGACAGCAGAAGCTTAGTAATAAGCTTCGTTAATGCGCCCACCGTGGGGCAGCTCACAAGCGCAGAGCCAGGTTGTTTTCTGTATGAGAGGCCTGCAGTGGGCCAGTTACAGGCTGGTGTTATTAACCGCTGCGGTAATGGCACCCCACCGTGGGGCAGCTCACAGGCGTGGTGATCAATGCTCGTCTCTGTATGAGAGGCCTGCTGTGGGACAGTTACAGGCTGGTGTTATTATATGTGAAAAATGCTTTAATAATTATTAATATTTAACTTTTTCTGTTCCTATACAGAAATAACGTTTTTTTTACAATTTCCTCCTTGTTAGTTACAACCAGGATACATAATAATTAACATACACCCATTAAAATTATCTTAAACAAAAAACTAACTGATTGTGGCTCTCAATACATATTTTCTTATCGTCTTTCATACTAGGCAAAATACATTTTTATTAACATTCAAATTACTAAATAAGTTTTTAAGTATTTAATTAATTAAAAACTAAAAAAAAATGATAAATAGTTTTGACAATATTGACTTAAATTTCCAATATTCAGTGTCTGAGTGTAATTTATCTATAATAAGTATGTATTTAGAAATATATAAGTATTTTTATCAGTTGTCTGGTTGCCATAATACAGGCTCTGCCTAGTTTGCGATCAGATGGCCGTTTGTGAGTTGTCCCAACATATTAAAGATATAAAACTTATTGTTAGACAGGCGAAGCTGCGTGTAAGGCTAATGTATGTTATAAATTAGAAACGTGCTCATCTTTAAGTGAACTTTGGACCGTCCGTGATTTTATTGAAGATCATTGTATGTTATTAATATAAGATGCTTAACTATCTACTGTAAACTGTATATAAAATAAATACTAGCTGTTACCCGCGGTTTCATCCGCGTATTAATGAAAAATGGTGATAATGATGATGATAAAAAGTAGTCTATGCGCTAATCCAGGTAATAAACTATCTATAAACTAAATTTCATTGAAATCCATTCAGCAGTTTTATTGTAATTGAGTTATAATCTAATCTAAGGTATAATCAGGTATAACTTAAAAACAAAAATAGTCCTAAATGCAAGAATACAATGTAAAAGTTGGGTTGACTCCATTGCAAATCCATGAAGACGTTTTTATGAAAGATTTGGTAAAAAAAATATACATTAAAAATCATATAAAAAAATATCATTCAAATAATGAATAACAATCAAACCAATAACTTACAATTGGCAGTATGACAGAACACTCCTTGCCTACTTAAAAAAAAAAAGTCCTAAAGAGCCAATCGCAAGCGTTCCCGCCGAAACGCGCTCCATTTCCAAATTATTTCAAACATGGCGGCGTAACGAGGCGAATGGGCAAACAGCAGTTGACCTCAATTTTGCCGCTAATGGCGGTTCCAACAGGAATGTCTATGACATTTATATTTTGATACAAAAGCTATTGGTATTATCTTTATAGCTATTTAGTCTTTTATTTAAAAGGTTACTTAATGTGAAAAGTTTTCTTGCCAGTTTTTTTATTGGGATAATATCAAAGATTCAAACCAAACGTTTATAATAATTGTTAATATTATTACATATTAAATAGGTTTAAGTATGTATTATTGCTTCTGTTTAAATTGTACCTTAACAGCTTAATTAACTACATAAAAACAGTGTCTTTAGATCTATGTATTAACAAAAAATAAAGATTTGATATAAACTTGATTGCACGGATAGCCGAGTGGCATACGTCACCATACCAATAGCCACTGCGCGCGAAAAAACTATATGAAACCCAATAATAGCTAAAAAAAAAGCTCTAGCGCGGGAGTCGTTTTTAAAAAAAAAAGGAAGACGAAGGAATTTATTAGTTTAATCGAACTTTTTACTTACTTAAAAATCGAAATGTTTTTTTAATACAGTTACTATATGAGAAAGAAAGGAGTGAATGATGAGACGACGAATAGAGTGAATGGACGCAAAATACGCATTGATCCGACCCCAAATAATGAGAGTTTCCGCGATTTAAAAATCCCCTAGGTTCGCTGGTCTGGCATGTGGTACATCTGTCAATTCCCACCAATGAGAGACAAGATTCTGGCCCGTGATTGGCGTACAACCCATCGGGAACAGAGTATGGAGATGATGATAGTTACAGTATTTTTGACACATATAAAATGATTAGTTAGCAACTTTTTATCAGACTACTACATGTTTTTTATATAAATCCTTACTAATATTATAAATGCGAAAGTAACTCGGTCTGTCTGTCTTTCTGACGCGCTTTCACGCCAAAACTACTGATCCAATTAAAAAGAAATTTGGTACAAGGATAGTGCAAGGATAGTCTAAAGCCTGTGAAAGGACATAGGCTACTTTTTGCCGCGATAAACGACATCTACGCGGGCGTAACCACGGGAAACACCTAGTAAATAATATCTTTGCAATTATATTTTCTAAAAATAGAATCCCATTTTCGAAATCAAAGTCAAACTTACATAAAAAAATAATATCAAATGGAACTGCCAGTAGCAATACCGCACAATTTATCTTTGCCGCCAACATTGATTCGAATTTCGAATCTTGATTCTGTTACCGACGTACTGACAAATATCGGACTAATCTCACCAATCGGGCGATCGAGACGGCGGCCATATTGGTTCTTTATTTGTATTATTATTGGTAGTATAACTTTTTGACAGTTTAAGTTTTATTTAGTGACATTTGGGTTTAAAATCATGTATTTTAATTCCTTGAATGGATGTTTAAGATGATTAGGAATATATTAGGAAACATAGTCTAATTTAGATTCAATTTATAACAAATTAAAGTGGTTCTTATATAAGAAATAATTAAATTATTTCATGGGATGATAAAATATTTGACAGTGACATTTTAACAGTATACAGACTGTATAATGCCTGTTCTTGTTTCCTCATATTTAAATTTCCTCAAATTTTATAGTAAATGTTATTAAAGATTTGTTTTAAAAAAAAATGGTCGTGTTATATAACTACTATGACAAAATAGGCGTGGCCGGCCTATTCACACAAATGTACAGCAAAACTGGACGGTCTGTCCGGATTTTCGGTTTCAAGATCTGGCAACCCTACCCATACATGTCATAATTATAGTTTTCTGTCAGTCTAATTTTCTGTCAACTTTAAATTAGTGCAAAAGTTTCAGGTATCATCAACATTGAAGTCCTAACAACTAACTATTTGGTAACAACTTAATCCTTACTAATATTATAAATGCGAAAGTAACTCTGTCTGTCTGTCGCACTTTCACGCCAAAACTACTGAATCGGTTCAAATGAAACTTGGTAAACAGATAGTCTAGAGCCTGAGAAGGGACATAGGTTACTTTTTGCCGCGATAACCGACATCCACGCGAGCGGAGCCGTGGGATACAGCTAGTTCTGTATTAAATCAACATCAATATCCCATTTTTTCTCGATACTTAATCATTATTCCATGAGCACAAAATTCAAATCGATAAAAAGTTATAAATATATCTTTTTACCCAACAAAGTATAATACAAATAAAGTGTAAAACCCAACTCCATCCGGTATAACAAAAAGTTTGAATATACTCGTAATAAATAAACCGGAACTCGATAAGTATAGGAAGGGCTGACCTCAAAGCGATAAGGATTTAGGCCTTCAATAGCTGCCCGAATAATTAAAAAGTTACCTAAATATTGAATACTAGCTGTTGCCCTCGGCTATGCCCGTGTGAGTGTCGGTTAACGAGCCAAAAAGTAAACTACGTCCTTTCTTGAAACCGAAGCTTACTCCATACCAAGTTTCACCAAAATCGGTTAAGCGGTTTAACCGTCAAAGCGTAACAGGCAGACAAACAGAAAGACAGAGTTACTTTTGCATTTATAATATTAGTATTGATTATAATCCTTACTAATATTATAAATGCGAAAGTAACTCGGTCTGTCTGTATGTCGCGCTTTCACGCCAAAACTACTGAACCAATTTAAATGAAATTTGGTACACACATATGCTAGAGCCTGAAAAAGGAGATATGCTACTTACTATTCGCCGCCATAACAGACATCCACGCGGGCGGAGCCGCGATGATGATTGTAACTCTTACAAGCAATAATTACTGAATGGTTTAAGATGAAATTTTTCACATATATAGGGTTTAAAACCTGGATTGACACTAGAACCATTACTGTCTTCAGAATTCACTATTGAGTACCTCTTTTAGAGTAAACTATTAATCGATATAAATTAAAAAATACAGATAGCTGAGAACATTAAGCTATTTTAAATTCTATTAGTTTCAATATTCTGGAATTTGATTACAACAAAAACGTCAGGCGAAGTCGTAGGAAAAATCTAGTTTGCAAATACAAATAATTTGTTAAAAGTAAGTACATTTCAAGGTACTTGACCTCACTTTAAGGCCCACGGTACCGCGAAAACCTTCCAAACAGTCCATTCTTATAATTACAGAGCCTGTAATTTTGTTCCCGCGAAAACGCGAAAAAAAAGTAAATAAAAACAGATGACAAAGCGCGATCATATCGTAGAACGACCTTTTTAATTAAAAAAAACTCTAATTTCCAAAATGGAGGCCGCATTCGAGATTCGAATTTGAATGTGTTCTTTTTTTAAGAAGCCATTGTTAACGGTTTTACTGTAAGTGATTGTTTTGGTTGGATTCGTTTTTTGAATTGTTGAGTGTATTTTAACGTTGTCCTGATTATTTAAGGGTTGGAGTTGGAGACAGATGTTTTAAAAAACCTGGTCAAATATGAAACTTAAGAAAATGGGAGTGTTAAATATATTTTTTAATTTCAAAAAAAAAAAAAAAGACATGAATCATATAACATTATAAATACTTACTATGTCTCCATAGGTACCTAACTATTTGTTAACAGAAATATTATTCTAGTATTTATTACATAAAGGAGGTAAGCCACGCCCAACAGTGGGGGATGTGGGCTAAATGCTGATGATCTATCTCCTGTAAATAATATATAGAAGCATTTTGACCGTTTTTCTCTATACAAATAGGCTAAAATTCATCACATTTTATTTAAAATGGCTGTTTGGATGGTCCCTTGGCTCGCGTTACTAATAATAGTCATTTATAACACTTTCAAGCTAAAGATTAAAGCAATATTTCTTAAAATAATGATTAGTTTTCTAATTTGAGTACTATTTATTACTAAAATGTATCACGATTTGCAATGGAGGGGCTTGTGGATAAGTGTGAGCCGTACAGTTTGACAGATAATACAGGTAAAGCCGCGCTCGCCGCAGTCGGTCCGTGGATGGGTGACCATTTGTAAACATACCGAGACCCCTTCGTGCTATGTATAGCACGTTAAGCCGTTGGCCCCATTGTCATACGTTGATCTTTGGCAGTCGTTAAGTCATTAGAAATTCTGACAACCAGTCTTACTTTGGGATAATTTTTTTGGCAATTGTGAATTGATTTCCATTTTTGTTTGTCCTCGATAGTGTAGGGATACCTTAGAGATCCCATAATTTCATTGGATTCTCTTCCTTTTTACAATTATGTGTTATTTAGACTAAGTATTATTTTAATGTTATTAAATACTGCCCGCTATTCCACAACATAATTAGATCAAACACCATTTCTAGACTTAAGGTTTTATATGTGTCTTTATAAAACTCCATATAAAACTGTCAACTACTTCCCAATCGTTTCCCATGCCTCAATCATAACTTCAGACCATAGAGTCCCAACGTAGTAATAATGTTTTAAATACGCAACAATGGCGGACGTCCGCGAACGTCAATTTGTCGGCGGAAGCAGCCAATCGCGCTCGTTCCCGCCAAGTGACGCATACTACAGCGGCTGGGACTCCGGCTGCCATTAAAATCCGTGTCAATCAAACTTTAAAAGTAAATAAGTTTGACAGCTGTCAAAGTGACAGTGCGATGTCACTTTTGATGTGGATGTCAGAATTGGGGTGATAATCGTGGTGATCAATGCTTGTTTCTTCTTTTCAAGAAGTTGCTTTTGCTGTGAATAAATCTCCTGAAAGTATACAACAGAATTTTAAACAATCAAAATATTTGGACTATAAATAAGAATCTTATGGAAATAACGAATAATTACTTGTTACTTTGTCTTAAAACAAATCAAAACGAAACGTATTTTAAAATCTATAGCAACAAAACAATAACACATCTGTAGCAAGAATAGTATCTATTAGTAATAGTTTCTTTCAAGGAAATAATCACCGCTCAGTTCCCTGTTTCCTACAAAAGGAACATGTTTTCATCACAAAGGAATTCAATATACTTATTTATTCACAATAACAAGAATAGCTCCCGAATCCATTAGAGTAATCAATGAATACGTACAATAATATAATCCGGCCATCTTTGTACAAAAACTACTGAATAAATGAATACTTCACACATTTAAATGTCAAAAACAGAACACAAAAAAAAAACTGTTCAAATTCAATAAAAACTGGGACACAAACACTTCCGAAGTACAAATTCAAAAATCGAATGGCAAACGAAAAAATGGAAACTTAAATTTGAAAATATAAGGTCGAAATCGTAACGTACGGAATACGGCGTTCGGGATTTGAAATTTAAATTCGAATATGGAACGATGTTGATAACCGTCGTTTGTCAGTTGGTTCAATGCGAGCATTGTGTGTCGCCCCGATTTCTTAATAACTAATGTGTCCACGCGCTAGAGTTTCTCAAGGACATGATTTTATCAATATAGGTACACACCTACAGGATAAATTTGAATTATTTTTCAATAGATTTAAATATTTCAACTTTTGAACTGTAATTTGAATTTCAAATCTGTGTTAAGAAACTTCTGGAGATCAACTGATTTAAATTTTCCACGTTTTTTATTTCAACTTATTGATGTTTTTCAAAACATTCTTACATAGTTATTGTAATATGTAAATTTGGAGATTGCACGGATAGCCGAGTGGTATTATATGTCAATATTGTCACCACGCCAACTACCACAGCGCTCTGTGATGCGGGCTCGATCCCCGCATGAGACAAACATTTGTGTGCGATACAAATATTTGTTCCAAGTCTGGTACGTTGTGTATGTATATAAAATGTTTTTAAAATCGTTAGCAACACAGTACACAATACATTCTCAAGTGCATAAGAAAAAATCTATAAAGAAACTGAATTCTTCTCTAATTTTATTTAATAATTTTGCTAGTATTTTTACTTATTTTAACACGCACTACGATTGGTATTTTATCTATACTTATATCATAAAATTTTAAAGTAACTCTGTCTGCCTGTCTGTTACACTTCCATGGCTAAACTATACGACCGATTTTGATAAAATTTGTTAAGGAGTTAGCTGGAACTCTACAAAAGGAAATAGGCAATTTTTTCCGCGATAACCGAGCTAAACGCGAGCGAAGCCGCCGGCTAAAGCTAGTAAATGAAATTTTAATTAGTTAGCTTTTAATTGTGTTTTACTGGAAGTATTTATCAGTGATTTTTAATGTCAATGCTCTTATTGTTTTATACAGTTTTATCATAACAATAACATTTATAAACTAGAGTTCATCATAACAGCTGGACAGGACTTTGTATTTAGTAATAACTTATTATTTCTTTAAAGAACTGGACTTAAATATCGACAATAAGTACGTAGACTTTTGTGTGTCGTCATCTTCTTCTGCGTAGCCTTTTCTCCAGCTATGTTGGGCTCGGCTTCCAGTCTCACCGGATTCAGCTGAATACCGTAATATTACATAGAGCGACTGCCTATCTGACCTTCTTTCTAATAGTCTAGAAGCCTTGGAGTCGACTTCCAAGCTAAAAAAATAAAATTCAGCGTTTATTAGTTTATTTTTTGGGACAGGTATAGAGACCTGTCCCAAAAAATAAACTAATAAAAATAAATATTTGTCTAACAGTCCAAATTTAAAACCCAAAACCAGAAACAAAAATAGTATTTCCTAAATTAAAAAGTCTCGCTGACAATTTCTGTGAACCAAAACGTGTTGCAAACTTTAAAAAGATTTTCAAATAACGTTCACATTTCGAATACTCATTCAAATTTAAATGAATTCAATGTCAAATGTCAAATACGCTGACATCATGTTTAAACGTTTTGTATTGAAAGTTGGGACAGTCTTCGACGTATATAAACTATGGTAGTTTGTGTAATGAGGATGTACTCAGACATGTAACATGATCTATAAACTGATTACTGTTCTGTTATATTAAAATTAACAATTGTGAAGCTATTTAGCGCATATACAAACATACTGACAGTAACTAAATAAAAACTACTTATGCCCAGTTCCTATATTAAAAAAAACTATTCGTTTTGGTTACGGATGGTCGAATTTTCATTGTTTTCTTATAAAATTCTACCTTTCGTAAGCAAAACGAATCATTTCTTGAATATAGGAACCGAGTATTAGAAAAATCATTTTATTAAAAAAAGTTTTTGTACAAAAGTATTTTTAGACATGTACAGGTTTTTAATTTTGTTTTTATAATAATATTCTTTTTATTTAATTTTATATTTATCAAGATTATTTGCAAAAAGGTACAATGTTTTAACTTTAACTGAGAATTGATCTAAACTTACATACCTACATACACTGCAAATTAATTAAAAGTTTGAAAAAAGTGATTCCTTTAAATAGCCGATAAAAAAAACAATCTTAATAGGTATTATAACAAAAAAGCAACTTTTAAACTTAGACGATTAAAAACTCAATTATTAATTATGTATTTCTTTTGTTACAGTTTGCAGAATCGACTTTCAACCAAGAAGCAATAATATCTAGATGAAAATTGACGAATCTGTAAGTATTAAGTACATAGTTTAAATTTGTTTTTGAAAAATTTACTGACGATCAGCAAAATGTAACCTCAAAATGAATCCTCGGTGTGCGAGTTAGACAGTTTTTAATCCTTACTAATATTATAAATGCGAAAGTAACTCTATCTGTCCGTCGCGCTTTCACGACAACTAACAAACTACTGATCCGATTAAAAAAAAAACTTGGTACACAGACATTCTAGAGCCTGAGAAAGGATATAAACCTTTTAGCGCGATAACCGACATCCACGCGGGCAGAGGCGCGGGCAACAGCTAGTAAAATTATAATAAAGACAAAAAGTCATTTTGTTTGATCGCGCTAATCTCTGAAACTGCCAGTCGGGTTTGAAAAAAACATTTTGCATTTGATAGCCCAATTCTAGAGGAAGGTTATAGACTATTGAACATCACGTTACTTGCCTTAAGAAAAAAGCAAGGCGAGTGAAACCGCGGGGCACAGCTAGTATTTATAAACGACTAACATTCAGTTAATAGGTAGGTACAGGGGTCCACAGAGTTTGCGAACCAATTCACCAGTCATTTTAGACATGGAATTGCCATATCCTGTAGCTATATCGCATTTGATGTCTGTTTGAGAAAGGATATATAAAGAACTAGATACGACATTCAATTAAAGCTAATATTTGCTTGCGGTTTCACCCACATTTCTCTTTCCCGTGCACTTATCCTGATAAAAAGTTTAATACTATTTGTGTTAATACAGGTTTCAATCTATCTCTGTTCCAAATTTCGTCAAAATCCGTTCAGCGGTTTAGTCGTAAAAGCATAACAGATATACAAACAGAAAGATTTACTTTCACATTTGTAATATTGTTATTGATAAACTAAAATATTAATTTGTTGTATGAAACATCAATCCGCCAACAATTGAAATGTATGACAATGGATTAAAGTCTTTCGATTCACCCATCCAAAGATAAACAGCAGCAAATTCAGCTTAACTTACACTTAACCACGGCTTTTAGACCATTCATAAAATAATATTAGTAGGAAATAATCCATTCTAGTTAAAGCACATCTCTGTAAGCCACGCCTGTGAGGGGAGAGTTCGCTTTTAGTTCACGTCAATTTTAGGCCAATGTCCACTATACATATAATAACGACACCTCCTAAGGGGTCAAGCAGATGTATTGGCGCATTTACTAAGTCTTTTTAAGTATAAAAAGTATGCTTTGTAGTGTTTTTTATGACTTCTGAAATTTCTAGAGGGTTGAGGCTATTTACTTTGATACATATGTAAATATAGGGACAGATTTATTAATTTTATTTTATTTGGGAAACAAATAATTGTACAGTTTTTAATATTTCCGATTAACAGTATAGGATAAAAGTACAATTCATGACGTTTTTACAGATTACTATTATTAAATTATAGTTAAGTTAGTTAAGATAGAAAAACATATTTAAATGTAAGTAATGTAATTAATACTACAAATTACGATACGATTAAGAGAAACTTTAATGTGACAGCATGGTATTATTTTACGGCTAAAGTTTGACTGAATTTTCGTAACTAAAACACGAACAAGAAGGAATATGGCCGCCATTTTTTGCCGCGGTTACATCGTCCACACGTGCTTTTAGACACTAGATTATAATAATTAATAACACAACCATTCTAATCAAGTTTTTATTTTTCGTAAAACTCAAAATGGTGCTTAAGAAACGTTAAAAATACAAAATAAAATGATCATAGGTGCTCTAGATGCATTACTTGATAACACTCAAATATGAGAATCAACTCAAACATAAGTACTTCGTTACACAGACCATGAATTACGTAACACATCATAATATGGGCCCATCAAAAGCATATCTATACATAATTCACACAACACAGCCCTGCCCACCCCCTGGGAGTCGAGACGCGCCGTAATGAATTAATTAAAGACTTCCACTTCGGTGAGATGGCTGATGGGAAATTATGAGACGGTAACGCCATCTAGCGCCAAGTAGCGGAAACTTTTTTGTTTGTGTCGCGATTTCTAGATGAGACTTTTAATCCGTTTAAAGGATGAAGTCGTTTTATTTGGTGGAAGTTAAAGTTAAATTGACTGTGAATTAGATTGTTTTGGCGTTTTTGTGTGTTATCAATGTCAATGTTTACTAAAAATGTTGTTTTTTCAAACTGTAATGATATTTGGAGCATTGTAAATATATTTAAAAATCGTATTCGGAAGATCATTCTAATGAATTGGAATATGGTAAACGATACAATGAGTATTACAATAATAAACCGTATATCTACTTGACATATATTGCAATTTTACACACCTACTATTTTTATAGTCGGTAAACAAAATACACGAAATAATACTATTAAATAACAATTTATTTCGACATAAAGACACTTTTCAAGTCACTTACTAATTTATTATGAAACAGACATTATTTCGATATTGTACACTACCGCCATCTATTGTCGAGTAGCATTACCATTATTACGTTCGAGCGTCAGCTATCAAAATTTGTTAATGTATGGGCGTGATATAAAAGTTTAAATTTAAATCATATTCTTTGATAACTTTGCACCATAATTAATTATAATCTTGGTGCCATAAAAATATCAAGTATTTGCGGACTATAAACTCGATAAATAGACATACTTTACCACTGAAATAAGTGTTCTTTCAATTGAAACTGCTTAATTTTGCAACTTTTTCGTATATCGCCTTTTAACGCACCGACAGACATTGATTCACAACTCATTTTCGCGAAAATAATCAGAGATATTGAAAATTTTGCGCAACATTTAGAGAATTAATTAATAAACCAACATTCTTTGGTATTTGATATTTCGAAGACATCACGTGCGACCTCTGGCGGTGAAATTTGTAATCTCCGTTAAAAGTTTACTAATCAGAACTGCCCGTATGAGTCATCAATAGATTAACGATCTAACGCGATCACCACCCCAAAGCCCTTTAAAATGCGGGCAGGACCCCTATTGAAGCGATTAGGTACTTAATATTTTTTGTTCCCAGTTTCAGTAATTAAAATGAGGGGCAACTATTGAGATCGACCAAATAGTGTTACGATTTCAATTATTGTTGTATTCATCACCGATTTTGGTTGATTTGTAGTTAATAATTTTGGTTAGTAGTCTAAAAAAATTCCATTTGGCATAATTACGTTAAAAATTTTAGACATTGGTGTTAAAATCTTGTTGTTGTGAATTAAAAAAAAGGTCGAACTAAATACCTTACCATTTGAATACTTAAAAATAGTTTTACAACAGAAAAATAAATAAAAACCAATTTAAAAAATCACAGAAAAGATTCTTACCTTTACATATTTTTTTAATTCGATATTATTATACTTTTCTGTTCAATAATAATGTTGAATTTTTCAAAAAGACAAAACATAACTGGGAATAAAATATTTCTTTCTGCTGAAACATTTAATTGGTTGTACCTAAAAACTTTCAAAAGAAATGGGGCTTTCTAACACAAATAATAATTGTCATATATATACCCCCAGCTTAAACCTAACCTAACAATCAATTTACCCGTGCTTACCCCGGCGGGCGTGAATGTACGCACTCAATTATAACGGGGCATTCGACTAAACGCCATGCCCCGGGCATTTTGAAATCAACACGGAATGTGGGCAAACCTTAATGGTGGCAGGACAATAACGTTGCAAAATTAAAACTTTGAATAAGGGTTTATTTTTGCTACAAATAACATACATCTTCCATACAAATAAATAAAATTGAAGTGTCTGTTTTTAATATTAAAATAACCGCCTTTTACTACATGCTTATAAATGTGCCTATATACCTACGGTACATTTACCAAAATATTTTTTGTTTTTAAATTTTTGTCTGTCTGTGTGTTCGTTTGTTGCGGCTAATCTCTGGAACGGCTAGATCGATTTTAACGGGACTAACACTGGCAGATAGGTTTTGTAATAAGTGTAACTTAGGCTTACTTTTGTTTAAGAAAAATTCTAAAAATATTATTTTTTGTTAAATTACACGCTGACGAAGTCGCAGGCACAGCTAGTACACACTAAATATGTATTTTTTATTGCTAAGCACTTACTGTCAAAGAATAAAATAATGTATATACCTATCAAGAGAAAAGCTTTACCACCACAAAGGAAATTTCAAAACCTACAACCTTACATCTTGTTATTTAACTTGAAGCGTTGTTCCCAACTGTCTTTGAGCCAACACTACCTGTTTCCCTGTTCCCCTGTTTCCTCTGTCCCCCCTGTTTGTTTGACCACACCCTGCCAGTAATCACCCTGTCCTCTGCAAATAACATAAAATTTAATACACTGGCTCTGTTGACGGCGGTTATCGCGGCTGCCAGGTAGAAAAGTGGGTTAGTAACGGTAAAATTTCGAATAAACTTTCTGCTTGTGGTTCTAGGATTTTAATTTGAGTGTTTGCGTTGTATTTTTGGGCTATACTTAGTGTCAACGTGATGCAATAAACTGAAACTACTTGCCCGTGCCAGGGTCCACATTGTATCCAGAAATAAGTTTATAATACTAGCCTTTAAATGTCCCAATGCTGGGCACAGACCCACCTCAGTCTGCCCGTGACCATGACACCTGCAAAGGCGTCGAAACGCCGGGAACAAAAATCTAAAAATAAACCGCGATAGAATCCGTTCAAATAAGTTTTATATCACAGGCCTCTTCTCATATAGAGAAGCAACGAGCATTGATCACACGCTTGCACATTGCGGGTTGGCGAATCAAATTCCAATTGTTGGAATCCAGGTTACCTCACGATGTTATGCTTCACCAATTGTCAATGATGTCTTAGAATAATTTTTATAAATAAGTTTACCACGTAAAAACTCACATTGTGGTAATCGATAAAGTAACCTACCTTTTCAGGTAATTGCAAAAAAACACAATTTCAGTTAATTTTATATACCCTGTAATGTACCTATTAAAAAAATCAATTACGAACGCTTCGCTTTGCAACGTCAAAACCATGTCAAAATGCTTAGAATTTTTGACACTTTATCCGTTGCGTTACTGCATGACTGATTGCTACCAATTTTACTTATAGATAGTCTAAAAAATACAGAAATATGCGTAAAAATTCATAAAGAAAATTCCCAAAAAATGCAAATGGTAACTCATGTAGCTTAATCCCAAAAAAAACGCTAAAATTCTTTTCAAATCCACCGCTACAGCTATTTAAATCACTTTCTATACCTTAAGCTTTTAAATACGGTGATATCCGTAGTAAATTCCGGTCGTTACAGACCTCAGGTGGGTAACGTTATTGCGGTAACAGACCCCCACTAATTACGTACGACAAAGCAAGACACATAGGGATCAAATGTTTGTGTTTAGCGCTTTTTTAGGGGCTCCGTTTTTGGGGTCTGTGGTTGGGTTAGATTTTGTCTTAAAATAGGTGACGATGTTGACATGTTCTGCGTTTCTGTTGTAAACTGTTTAATTATATACAGAACCTTCTGGTTTTTTTTTTTACATATATAAATTTCTTCCAAATTGCTACCTTCTCAGTAAAATCTGGACTCAAATCAAAGACATCTTTAAAACTTAAGTCAAGTTTAACGTAAACAGTTATCTGCAGTTATCTGCAATAATCATTGTAAGTATACAATTTTGCACGTAACACAAAAGTATTCATTTTCATCACTCAAAAAGATATGCAGTCGTTAATTAAATTCGTTCACACATACGTAAGCCAAGGTAGACAGAAAATGTAATAAAAATTGTTCACTATAACCTAAAAATTCACGAAACACTCTTCGACGTGATCAACGAACGAGTGAACTCAAAAAAACAATGAAAACCAGATAACAGAGGGATCTTTTGTTTCAAAAATCATTCCGACGTTTTAAAAAATTCGTAAAATTTTTCCTTCGCCTCACAATCTGTAATGGAAGCAAGAAATGGCTTTCATGTTTCAGTATCGAAGTTTTTTTTATCACGGCACTGATTTTTAGCGAGTGAAAACGCTCTTTCAGCGACCCTCCATCCGTTTTAGTTCTTTCATTCGCCTGTGTATCTGTTTCGTTCGTAATGAGATTACGTGGCGCGCGCAGCGGCAAGTAGCGGAACTAAAATTTCATTATTGATGGCGGTATGATGTAATTGGATGGAACTGTGTGTTTAAGCGTTAATGAGGTTGGCTGAGCGGAATATTATGACAATGGGAACATGATTGATAGTCCTTGTATGCTCTTGTGATATATTGTACATATCTCAGACATAATTGAAACTAAATGTAACAATACATACTAACACAAACGTATATTGTATGTATTTTCATACTGCAAACTTAAAGATGACACTACAAAACTGTAGTTAATCTAAAATCCCCAACCAACCCGTTCTCATTAAACCCGCAACAGTTAGCAGAATATCTAAACAATTAATCACCAAAATTAATACGAAAACCTCATTTCGAAGCCAAACCTCAAACCACTAACATACAACGACGCTAGCTCTATCTATCGTCGAGAAGCGAAACAACAGCTTCGCCTACTCCCCAACAGATGACGCTGTACACAATCGACAAGACGTCAATACAACTCCCATGCATATTTTAGTACGGAGAACGCATCATATCATACTCCCTAGGCGGAATATATCATCAAATTGCTAACGCTTTGCTCGGAATGACTAGTAAAATATTCAGCAACAAGGTAACTGCTTTTGTACCGGCCTTAATGAAGTATAGTCGGAGTTAGGTTAGCTTTTTCTCGCGGGCTTTTATTTATTTTATCTGTGCTATTATTGTTAGGTTGGTAGTTTGGATATGATGCTGTTTTTTTAGAATTCGGTGTGAATATTTTAGTGATGTAGTCAATTACATTTTGTTGTCGGAAATAATCGGATAATTGCGTGAATATTGTACATGCATTAACTTTTGTAATGATATGGTTGATTGAAAGGATTTTAAGAATTAATTAAGTACCTCTTTTGTACGCTTACAGTTGATCGTGGATTAAAAATATGTACACATTACTGTGTGATGTACAGATTATCCTTTTTTAATAACAGATACTTTTTACGTAAAGTTATATTATAATTTAAAAAGAATCTCTTTATAATTTTACTAAATACCTTCGCAGGCTGCAAAAGTGTTTTAATATCACGAAATATTATAATGATTATTATGTCATTTATTTACAAGATACATTTAAACACCATGATGACACATAAAAGTAAATTTTATTGCGTTCGAATATTCATTTGACGATTTTATGATGACATTATTGGAAATTAAAGGTCATTAGTAACTAATATTTATAGAAATCATTTATAAAATCAGTGTGAAAGTGGCTGATAAATTGTATTGATAAATTCTATGGGATATTTATATTTGGTTATAAATTGTAACCTATGAAGTTTGTTGCCGGTTCTCCGCCATAGGAAGGACACTTTGGGTACCACACCTAGAGTCATTTAGTTTTGTAACTTTACCGTTTCTTAAGCGCCTTTTTGAAGTATATGAGAATTAAAAACTGTTGATTTTAATTGGTTTGAACTTTTTTTTAAACATTACTAGATTTTAAATTGTTAGTTCGTTTTGAGACATTTATTTTCGTGTCTTTGGTTTTTAATAATAAAAAGAATCTGCTACAGAAAATTGATAGTTTATAATTTACTTAGAATATTTATAGAACTTATCTAACTTCAATATTAGAAGCCATCTTTAAATGTTTTTCCGGGTAAAATGCTTTATCAGGTTCCCTGTCTAGACAATTGACATAATAGTTAAACAATGAACAGAATCATATGAGATACACGGGACAGGGAAAACGTTCATTATAATCGAAACAGCTAAAATTAAAGTATGCTTTCGCTACTTAGTTAAGCTACTGAACTAGAGTAGTCCCCTCTTGAGCACAGATCTAGTATTTATGTTAACATCAAGGACGTTAACTAACACTAGCCCTAACTCTAAATTGCCATAATTTATGCATCGAACGACCGACACTTACTCTGTGATATACCTAGATCGTTCCAAACCAGTTAGAACCCAGCCATATCATTAGAAAATACATCCAAACCCCTAAATATTACTATAACGATCCATCTGACATACAATCCCATACAAATTTACAGCCATATCAACGAAACCGCATAACAATTGTGTTAGCTATTCGCGAGATGTAACCTCACAAATTGTGTTCAATACCAAGACAGTATCAACTTTAAGTGGTGTTTGTAGAGTCTAAATTAGAATGGGGTTCGTGACAAAAGGGGCGCATCAATTGGTATCTGCCTTCTGCAGTACAGTGGCGCAGACATGTTTGTTTATTGCTGTACGGTCAGCAGAACAAGCTGACTGTATTGTGTAGGATAAGGGACTAGTGAACCGTAGGATTCGCATTGGAGTTAATTACAATGATTAACTGGTGTCTTTGTACTGAAAGCTACGTTTAATATTCTTTACTTATTGATGGAACAGGAACGTATATAAAAAAATATTTATTTTGTTTAATTTTATGCTTACACGTTTAATCTTAACTATTGTTAAATTATATGGAAATTAAAAAGGCTATAAATGAAAATACTTAGTACTAGTCCAACCCAAGAGCAAGGAAATATGGATTTTAAGATAAAACAAGCAAATTAATAAAATATTTTTTAACTCAAAATATTACAATTATAATTTGAGTCAACAATATTGATTTTATTCTTTGATTGTCGTTTGCTACGTGACTACATCACTATTTAACGTTTAAGGATTCAGATTCATAAAATAACTAATCAATTTGTTTTTTTTTTTCTTAAAGTTCTGCTTTGTGCTCTAAACACTGCACCGATTGTGTTATATTTTTAAATACTTATCGACTACTAAAACGATAACTTTTAATTATGTGGTTTCATTTATTGCATATATTTCAAATCCATACTGTATATTAATTATTATGTCATTACATACTTACGTATTTAATAAAAAAAATGCAAACTTTGTGGTAGGCCATAGTTTTTGCAATTAAAAGTATCTTCAAAAACAAACCACTGTAACGTTGTGGAAAATTGTTTTAAACACAAAACAAGCAATTAATTAACAGTTAGCAAAACTAAAAAGTTAAATTAACATATTTCACTTATTTTTAACTTAAACTTAATAGACTTCAGTACAAGTTACAACACAGAAAAGTTTCGCAAGTTAGTGAGTTGCACATTTTAATTAAGTTTTAATAAACTTTTGCAAGTTTTTACTCTTTGATATTATAATTTGTAAAACAAGTTACACAAACAAAGATGGTATTCATTAAAAAGAATTTATATTATTATTTAATGTTGGCAACTCTATTCTATTCTGCCATCTCTACACACGACACGGACAGTGCGTAAATGGCTATTTATTGAGTACAACACCATCTGTCGGTAAGTGGACAAACTAATGTTGTGTGCTATCTGAATATAGATGGCACTAGTATACGTATAAATAGTTTATACGATTATGGAACTTACTTGCTAAGTGGGTTATTATAATGTATGTTATTTTGAGTACGTACGAATTATGTAACTGTTTACTTCACTCTACACTATCTGAATCTAGTGTACATATTAGAAAGAAAGTCACAATATGTCATAACTGCCTTACGTATATATAAACATACAAAACGTTTCATGTAATTAATTTAATATTTTTTTAACTACTAATAATTAAATAATCAAACTTGCAACTCAATATGATTATTTTTTATTCAAATCATCTGCATCCTATACAGAATCTGTTTTACCGACGGCGCCATCATTTGTAACAGGCATACGGCTGTATAATTTTAATTAATTAATCTTTTAGTTCTTCATACTCAGTATGAAGCGATACACAATACATCTACTTGAAACCAGGATTCTGTATGCACCAACTAATAGGACTGCCAATACAATAACGTATTTTAAAATGATTAATTAAAATTTCATTGCTTTCAAACTATTTTGATTGGTTAAACGCAAAGTTGAGTTTTGGAAATATATCAGCTGTTGTTATTCATGCGTTTATTTAAAAGCATTATTTAGTTTTGTATCTTTGTACTTATAGAAGCTTTTACTATTTATTATTAATTTTCTGTTATTTTTCCTAACCTCAAACGCATTTTACAGAACGGTGTCCTCTTAAATTAATATTATTTTACCCCCAATTAAAAAATACACTATTACTGTAAGACACTTGAGTATCCATTTAATTATAGAGTTACTGAATTAATATCTAAACGTACAAACGCCGCTAAAATTAAAAAATGATTTAACGTTGTTTCGCCCCAATAATGTATCTAACGATCCCGTTTAGGGTCATTTGGGTCAAAATAACGACCTCTTATGACTTTTATGTCACTGCTAACTACTTTATGTTATTAATTGACGCTATAATGTTTTTCGAAAAAAGCTGGCAGACCTTTTATAATTGGATGTTGGTGTTGATAGTCTGGTACTGACGTTATGAGAATTTTCTTGATAGTGTAAGTTAATTATTTTTTTAAGATAGAGAGATAATTTCCAAAATAGGCCAGGACAGAAAGTGAGAGTAAAATAATTTTAATTTTTTGACTAGAAACATAATCGTGGACAGTCGAAGGGAATATTATCAACTTATGGCTGTACAGGACTGATAATGATCTATTATACTTCATGCTTTTAAGTTCATTATAAGTAAAACCGTTTTAACCGCAAGGTGAAGCCTCGGTTACTTGTTTACGTATAACTCTATAAGTATCACCCAGTAACTTTAACCAAAAGGCTCTGAATAGGGAAATACACCTAAATACAGTAAATTAGTCAGCCCTTTCTCAAATTTCCCTCCAATAATGAGTAAGTCAGCGTCCAACTTCATTTATCTCGTCATGAACGTTCATAACCGAACTATAGTAATTTTAAACGCCGTGAGTGATGGGGTGAGAGGTACAGAATTCAATTCCCGGCGAGTCACTGACAAGGGTACAGTTATCTATCAACTTTGGCTAATGGCGCCCAACGTGGGGCCGCCCTAAATGGTTTGAACTCTCATAAAGAAACTGTCTTTAATTGTTTGTTGCGTTAAAAGTATATTTAAGACAATTTTAAATCGAATTGAAACTTTAGTATTTGAAGGACTACTTTATAGAACAATAGACTATACATAGATTAAGAAATTAAATCTGAATCGTATTTAAGAAAAACTTGTTTTAGATTCACTTAGATGTATAGTATACTTAAGATTAATGTTGTCTTATAGCAATAATATAAAAAAAAGATATTGAAAACGTATGAAAGCAGTTTAGATCGCTCACATCGAATTTATAGTTATTTTTGAACTAAGCAGAAATACTAGACGATAAACATATAATATATAAATACTACATATATACATACTATTTAATCACTACAAACAACATATCAATTGACCCAAACAAAACATATTTCAAATACCAATTGAAAACTCGGCAGCAGCAGCTATTCTTTAACCCTCAAAAACTGAGTTAAAATTGGCGTGAGGCCGACGTTTGGTCAAATGGACCACGGTTAGATTTACGAGCGGTTACCGGCGACCACTCCAGTCGAGCGTTAATCCAGGGTCTAATCGACCAGTTGTCGAGAGTTTGTGAGACCAATTGATTTTTTTCGGCTTGGCAACTGTTGTTTAGTTTTCCATTTCAGATTTTTGATGCTTATTGTAAATTATTGTTGAAAGATTTTCAGATTTTTAAAGACATTTGAAACATATTGTTTTATTAGCCTATAACCGTCCTTCTGGTTGTCTTGACATGTACTCTTTAGAGTGGGATAACATTGATTACTACTGATAGTCAGTATTATCCTAAAATTACCAATAACCTATAAAAGCAACTTTACCTAGTAAGTGAAGTACCGTTACCTTAAATGAAGTAACTACTAAGTACTTGACTTGTTCAGTTCATGAATCTTCATGAAATTCGTTTTAGTCGCATCGCAGCCTTGGTTAAAAACGTGCATCAGAATCAAGTCAACAATATTATCGCAGACATAGTTCCTGTAAAAAGAAAATCTCACTTTTCTATAGATCAATAAAAAAATTACAAGCTGAAACATTCCTTTGTGAATACCAGTTCACATTATCACTCCATCTTCAGTTAAACTAAGTGATGTGACACACGCAGTCGCACGGTCGGTCAAATGCTACGCCGCACGGTCGGTCAAATGGTACGGAACATGAAAAATCCCGACCCTAGCATAGTTGAGTGAATTTATTTTTATAAATTGTGGCCGGCTCTGTCTCGGACGTAACGTCTAATCGATTCTCTTCTGCGGGATTTGAACTCGATAAAACCGTTTGTGGGGAGTTAACAGTTTTGTAGGTCTTTAAAATTTAGAGCCTTTTAAAGTTTCAATTAAGAGTGAACTGGCTTTGTTGACTGTTAAATTTATTTTAGTGCCTGAACCTACATATTTGAAACTTATACTTAGTTAAAAATGTCTTTTGGAGTTTTCATTATGAGTTTATCTTTTTTATAGGACTAGCTTTGTAATTATAGGCGTATTTTTTAGGTTTTTATCCTAATACACAAATACAAAACGTGAAAAAAGTGATGAAACTCCTAGACAAACCACAATTGACCACTAAAATGTCTTAAGAATCTTACACAATACCCTCATAATAGCCTTTTTAACAACGCATATTAAAATACCCAAGAGAAAGCAAAAAAAAACCTTGCTTTTTTGACAAATTTAATTAAAAGATGATTTTTTTACGCTGGTACAATAGGTCCCACGTTTGGGCGCCATTTAGTTGGCAGACATCTTCTTTATAATTTTAATTAATCGTCAGTTCTTTTGTTACAGGTACTTGGGCGTTTACTAACAAATATTAGAGCTTTTAGTGGATGAAGAAATATTTATAAAATCGCCGTTTATTCTTGGTAGTATTAAAAATACTTGGATTATTCAATTTGAATGTTTTATTACAAACATAATATTGTAGTTTTATATAATAATACGAGTAATATAGTATAAATTTATAGTTTAACTGCTTTTAATGTTCATTATTTTATTAATACTTTGTAAATTCAGAGACATTCTGTGCTGCTGGGGAGTTTCCTGCGCCTTTTCTTGCCAGCCAGAGCACTTGGGAAGCGGTGAAGGGTGGTCGCATCAGGGTGCTGTCTCATATGTTGACTCTCAAAAAATGCTACATAACCTTATTTAAAATAAATGGATATTGTTTTTTAAAAGATAATGTAAATGCTAAGTACTTTGACAACCATAAATTGTTCGACAATATTTTTTCATATTTTTTTACGTTCATATTTTTTTTATAGGGAGAAAATCGTGTGAATATCTGATCTTGGATTTGAAGGATCGAAGAAAGAGTCGAGAATCGAGTATTAAACGCAATATCTGCATTTTACTCTGTGACAAATTCCCAACTTGTTCACACTTAGGATGCAGTTACTTGAAAGCGCGCCATCTTGTACTTAAACCTCGAACTAGTAGTTGAGCACTACTCGCCAAAAGATGGCGTTACTATAAACTTTGTAGCTGAAAGGATTTTATATGAAGATAGAAGATGCTAGAAGAAGATGTGTTGTGTCGTGCCCTTGTCATTCTTCTTGCCCGTGTGCTTAAGACTACTGGACGGAGAACTGATAAGGGCATGTCCAACACAAAATCATCATGAGAAGATCATAATATCACCAAGACCTCAAAATGAAACAGGAAAATATCAAAACTGTCTATAATTCTGTGTATACTTGCTTAATTTACTATCAAAGGCAACGTAACTTGTATTTATAATGTTTTTTAGTCTATGTACCTAACAATGTGTTACAATGACCGACTTCCGGTACAAACATGTAATTTAAATAATATAATTCTAATATAATTAAGTAACCATTTATTTGTATTGTACTTTTAAATATTATTTTTTAATTCTTATTGAATTAAAATGCAATAATACATAACATTATACTTTCAATTGCTATATTAGTTACTATTCGCTCATGTGACGTCACTCACACAAAGGGCGGGTAATTTGAAATAAGATCGGGTTCAGTTTTGTACAGTTTTGACCGTCACAATTTGTTGCGCATGCATGATGCCATTAGCACCCACTTATCTACTTAGTATTTACTTATTTTGAAAAAGCAAAAAATACGTATTTAATATTTTTTTATTATCTAACTAACGGCTTAATTAGATTTTGACTTTTCATTACAACTTAGGTCTCCTACTGCAGTCACTGACTTAAGACACCTAAGTGTCAAAATATTTGATTTGATCGCATTTAGGAAGACTGTATGCGAATACCTACACTATTATATATTCAGTTACGATTTTACAGATAATAATAAATTTAAGATAGTGTAATAAGCGGATAATGCTTAGGTAAGGACGAGTTAAAATTGAATTGTATTTGAGTACGGCTACTTGCATGTTAATAACTTCTTAAATAAATATTTAATTACTAGCTGTGCCCGCGGCTTCGCTCTCGTCAACTGACTACCTACCCTACCCTATCTACCCTACCTACCGAACCTATTTTCTTTTTGTTTTTAAACCATCCCTGTATTCTAGCGAACAAAACAAAAAAAAAAAATTAACTCGGCCCAGCCGTTCTCGAATTTTAGCGAGACTAACGAACAGCAATTCATTTTTATATATAAGAAGATTAACTTTAAGATAATATGATAGCCTACCTAATTAAAGCATAATTAATAATGCAAAAAACAACGTATTACACTGTGTTTTGATGTATCATAATATAGTTCATTAGCACCCTTTTTCAGCTTCTCTAGCTAAGTGACATTTCTACAGCGTTTACTCTGATCTAATCGCTCATGAAAATGACAAGTCTAAGTCACGTGTCTTATCCATGCATTTAATGCCATTTAAGCGATTTCGATCATCGTCGACGCTTGCTACAGGAGCGCTCTAATTTTATTATTGAGCTTTGATTATATATCGGCCTACCTATTGTATTGTGTTAATGTGTTTTATTGACAATAAAGACATCTTTAAATTAAGTTGCCGTTTGTATTATTTAATACCGTAAGCAATAATGACTAAATAATCAAAAATATAAATATATATATTTTTTTACTAATATTATAAATATCTCTGTCTATCTGTCGCGTTAACACGCCAAAACTATTGATAGTCTAGAGCCTGAGAAAAGACATAGGCTACTTTTTGGGAAGCTAGTAAAAAATATTTGAATTGATTCATATTGTTTCATATCGAGATGTACTAATAATAAATAGGTATATGTAGGCTTTTTAGAGTTACCTACCCAAAGGTTGCCAACTGGACCCTATTACTAAGGCTCTGCTGTCCGTCTGGCTGTCAGAGAACAGTATTTCATGAGCTAGCTAGATATCTATGGGTGGTAAATCTGTCTCTAATGAACTCAACCAAAATCAGAGAATTAATATACTATACCTACTATATAATATCTTAGGATAGCTTACACACGGCCATCTGATCCCAATCTAGGCAGAGCCCCAGAGACAACTGATAAACATAATAAAATATTTCTAAATACATAGTACTTATAGGTAAATTACACCAAGACACAGAACAACTGATCATGCTCATCACACAAAGATTTTTCCTCGGAGGGAATCGAACCCTACTAGTACAACCGGCCAATACAGTTTATTATCTAATAACAATAAATATAACTACAAATTTATGTAGAATGAAATTATTATAAAAATATGAGTCTCAAATAATAAATTAGTTATTATAACACGACCTCCGTGGTCACGTACACACCGATTTTCAAGGTGTCACTAGCTCTGAGGTTTCGGGTTCAATCCCCGAACGGGTCAATGTAGAAAACTACTTTTCTACATCTTGGATCTGAATCCAAAGTAGGTAGCTAAAACACTTGTCTTGTGGAATCAGAGACCAGAAAAGGGTGGTACCTTTTGTAACACAAGTGCTTTAGCTACTGACTTTGGGTTCATTATCGACACCTGACGAATATAACTGCTAGGGACTCCGAACCGAATTAATAGGGAACATTATCTATGGATAGAATCAGAGAACGGTTACTGTCCATAATGTATGCGGAAGGAGGAGGACCAGGAGTTGTGGCGCTGCTAGACAGAGGCCTACATCCAGCAGTGGACCGTTGTAAGGCAAGTTGAAGTTAAAGAAAGAAAAATAAAAAAAAATAAGGATTAAGGTCATGTGGGGTAAGAGCGACTTGGGGGGAAGAGAAAAAGTCGTTTGAAAATCAAAAACTATAAACTCTACTTCCTTGGTTGATTAATACTATTTTCGTTTGTGTTTGTATGTGAAATACCTACTATTAATCAACCAAGGAACTAGAATTTATAGTTTTTGATTTTCAAACGACTTTTTCTCTTGTCCTGTAGTCGCTCTTACCCCACATGACCTTACCAAATTTTTTGATTAAGGGAACAAACGAAAGTAAGAAAATTGAGCTATTTAATTAACACAGTGTAAACCCTGAACACTTTTCTCTCAAACATTGTAATTTTTTGGTATTTCTACCTAAAGATCTGTATACAGCGCCAGTTTAAAAAAAAATATAGAAAACATAAATTAGTGTAGCTAGAAGATTCAACTGTTTTTATTCGGCAAATATTAAAGCCACTCCCCTAATGTGTAATATGTTTTTTTTAACAATGTTATGTGAAAAAACTGGCGCTGCAGACACGGCTTAATAATTATAAATAAAATATCGAATAACTTTTAGAAGGTAGTACACGATAAACGAAATAACAATCCTTTGCCTATAAATAGAGATGAAGCGAGCATTATCAGTGACTTTATAAGGTAAAGCTTGGATAGTTGCTCCAGGATGTAATTGCCTCAATTGTAATTATTTTAGTTTGGTGGATGAATAACATGTTAATTCATTTATTTACCGAAAGATTCTACAACTAAGTTATGTACGCTACATGTCAGGAATAACGAGCTTCGCAGTAGAAAACCAAACACATAATTACTACACAAACATATTTAATTCGTTCTCCACAATATTTTGCAAAAACTTATTGAAATAAATCACTTCATAACAAATTGGTCCTGCTCTGACTGACCGTTAGTTGTGTCTTTGGAGGATGACACCAAACGTCATGCACAAACTTAACGAATAATTAGCGGTTACCAGATATAAGCTAACAGTTAGCCGTGTTGCATATTATTATCTCAGTGCGATTGCATAAGAAGGCAAGGTATAATCAAAGTTTTTTGCCGGTAATATGTAAAATTTTCTCGGCGGTGCATTTACATGGATTAGGCAACTATCCCGTATATGGGATAGTTGTCCCAATATTTAGAGGTCGGTAAACATCGCCAATACTCTGGAAATATCAAAGATAATATTTTGCAATTTTTCTAAACTAAGCAGTAGATAAAAAACCAAAGCTCCTACCCGTTTTACAAATCAGGTATTTCGCTTTTTATACTGGCAGATATAATGTAATAATAATATTATGCACCGGTAATTAGCGCAAACATACATAAATAAGTTTTACGTTTCGCTGTTCGCTATGGCGGTTGTCAACTAAAGCGATAATTGCTTTATAAAAAACACTGTGAAAACACAGATTTCGTATCGTCTAACTTCGACGACCAACTAGATCTCCTACAACGTACTTGGTCACCGACTTTAGCCGATACTAAATTTGCGTTTTTTACTGTTATTTTTATCTATTAAACATCGCTTGGGTTGTCAACTGGAGATAGCGAATAGGCCTACAGGTTACACCGGCCGTGGTCGCAAGCACACTCTTGCAATCTATTAAGATAGTATGGTTGCAAACTATAATAAAAAAATACTTATAATTTCATCTGTATATTTCTTGTTTTACGCGATACACCACTCCTGAACCAATTAGAGACATTAATATTTCCTTCGTTTGATCCATATCCTCGGATATCTAAGATTTAATGATAATAAACATATTGCTTTTTAAGGTTTACGCGAATATTAGACATTGAAATAAAACTACTTTTAACGGATTCTACCTATCTCAGCTCTGGGTGTTTAACGTCAGATATATGTTCTTTTACGCGGGTCCCTACGCTGCGTAAAAGAACAGCTATTGAGATTAAAAAGCATCCTAATTTCAATAGAGAAGATGGCTGGAAGATATCACCTACTTGGGACCCAATAATACACAAACTCAAAACCAAACCCAAGAGCAGCGCTGCAGAACCTCAAGACACAGTGAGCTCATATTGCGTCGGTCGGAAAACAAATAATTAATTAAAATATGAAGGTAGTACGAGCAACATCAACTGTCAAGACGAATACCACCTCAGTCTGCCCGAGACCATGACACCTGCAAAGGCGTCGAAACGTCGGGAACAAAAATTTAAATACAAACCGCGATAGAATCCGTTCAAAGTAGTTTTATTTCAATGATGATAAACATTATGAGATGTATTAATTCATTTGACATGCCGCGCGATAATATAAAAGTTAGATTTAAAGTAATTTCAAAAAGTGTGGCCTCTATCCAGCTGTTACCCTAAACGAGATTACAGACAGTACTTGTGTAATGGTTATTATTAAGTCCTGGATTCTTCACGATGTGTTCCTTCACCTTCATCTAGTGATGACTGCTGATAGCTGAGTAAGTATTTAAGTTTTATAGTCGTTAGTAGTAGTTTGACGGTGCTGGGTTAGAAATAGTGAACTTAAATATAGGCACGCTTGCACAAGACCAGGATATCTTTTTAACTCAGAGTTGAATGCTAACACGAGGTTAAAAAGAAGATTTGATAAATAATAAATAAATCTGGACAACATCACATACATTGCTCTGAACCCAAAGTAAGTAGCTAAAGCATTTTTGTTATAGAATCAAAGACAACTAAGGTACTACCAACACCCAGACCCGAAAGTGGTTTTGTACATTAACCCGGCCGGGGATCGAACCCGGGACCTCAGAGCTGGCAACACCTTGTTTTCAAGGTGTTGCCAGCTTGCAAAAACCGGTGCGTACGCCACTCGACCACGGAGGTCGTCAAATATAATATAAACTTTCAATAAAAAACTTACTCTTAAACAAAATTACTGCTAAGCCGATTTGGACGAAACGTGCATCAACACATAAAATACACTTTACTGAGATAAGTATTCGGTTATAAAAAAAAACTACATTAACTGACTTCAATCTATACTTTTAACAGACTAAAACTAAAGAGTTAATTTGTTAGTTTGAACGTGCTATTGTTTGAAACTACTAGTCGGATTTGAAAAAATCTTTTTTTCATTCGATAACCCAAATCTGGACGAAGATTATAGGCTATTGAACTTGACGTATAGGAAAGTATTCCTTAGGAGAAAATAAAAGCGACTGAATCCACGAGGCACAGCTAGCTACCTACTTAATATGAAAATAAAAAACTGTACAGTATATGTATGTTTATATAATTATAGTATTATATGACATTATGATGTATATTTTAAGTATTATTTTTATGTATGTGTATTTTTATTGTGATGGTGCACTTCTTCCTATCCTCATGAGATATTTGAATTACTCTATCACCCAAAGGTTTGCTGATAGAGAACTTAATTTTGAATTAAGCTCGCCTATATACATAAACTAGCGGTCCCCCGCGACTTTATCCGCGTGTTTTAGTTTCAACGCTTTTTCATTTTTGCAACATTTTTCATTCATGCTCCGCTCCTTTTGGTCGCAGCTAAGTTATATAGCTTATAACCTTCCTCAATAAATGGGCTATCCAACACTGAAAGAATTTTTCAAATCGGACTAGTAGTTCCTGAGATTAGCGCGTTCAAACAAACAAACAAACTCTTCAGCTTTATATTAGTATATATAGATTTTATTATTTTATTACTGTTTTATGTGTTACGTGTACAATTAAGAATTAAAAGAACGTGAATTACAAAAATATCTCTAACACCAAGATTTGAACCCTAAATCTTTAATTAAAATCCTATACAACTAAGAGTACATGTTACTCAAAAATATACACAGTAATGTATGCTTTTACAACGGCGTCAGGGCTGCCTCTCGAAGTTTTTCCCTAGCCCCACACAATAGCCAGTTCGAACGGAACTCTCTAATTGGTACAGCCCTAGGCGTTTTCAAGTCAACGGAAGAATATTTTTCAGAATAACGAATACATGGTTACAACTTATAATGATTTTAGTTTTATAATGCGAAGTTTATATCTTTCTTTCATTTTTAGTTTTTTTTCTTTACTTTTTAGAGGCTGTTAAGATCTGTCGAAGATAATGTACCTATAACTATTTAAATACATACTAATATTGTAAATGCGAAAGTAAGTCTGTCTGTCTGTGTGTTAGGCTTTCACGGCTGAACCGCTGAACAGATTTGATTGAAACTTGGTATGTGTTAAGTTTGGATCTAAGGAAAGGACAGGCTATGGTGCGGTACGGTCAGATAGGCAGTTGCTTTATGTATATTCTACACTAGCTGTCCCCCGCGACTTTGTTCGCGTGTTTTAGTTTCAACGGTACTATACTATAATAAAGCACAAAACACATAACAAATAACTATATAATATTATAAAGCTAAAGAGTTTGTTGGTTTGTTTGTTAGTTTGAACGCGCTAATCTCAGGAACTACTAGTTCGAATTGAAAAATTATTTTTGTAGTGGATAGTCCGTTTATTGAGGAAGGCTATAGGCTATATAACATCACGCTACGACCAATAGGAGCGGAGCATAAATGAAAAATGTTGCAAAAATGAAAAACCGTTGAAACTAAAACACGCGGACAAAGTCGCGGGGGACAGCTAGTATCTTATAAACTAACTCTAAACCCGATGTCCTCTTCACCCCTTTTGGATAAATATAATCTTTCGGTAACACCATGTATACACTATACACATCCTGTATAAACTGTGTAAAAGAATCAGGGTAATTATTTCTTACTAGCTGTGTCCGCGACTTCGTCCGCGTAGAATTTAATAAAAGAAATATTTAGTTTAATTTTCGTTTTTGCATTTTTATTTTAATTACTATCTGCTTAGATAATTATTTTTCAGTTTTTATAAAATAGGAGTAGCCTAAATTACTCCTAATTACATCAGCTATCTGCCAGTCCGTCAAAATTGGTCCAGCCGTTCCAGAGATTAGCCGGAACAAACAAGTTGACAGACAGACAAAAATTAAAAAAAATATATATTTTGGTATTTAGTATATTTGGTACTAGTAAAAAGCGATTAATTTAATAAAACAAACAGACTCTTCAATTTTAAGTATTTATTTGTGTAGATGGTATAAAAATCTTGACATTAGTCAATTTAGTTTTAAACATTAAAGCAAGAGTATTTACCCCAACTATATATGTATAACTATAATACTAGCGCAATAGTGCAGAGATGAAGTATTTCACAGTTATAGTAATATAGCTGTAAAAGCCTTTCCACTGGCAAATATACAAATATGCAAACTTTTGGCATTCACTCCATATTAGAGGGTAGGAGTGGGACAATGTCGATAGTATTTGTTTATTATATATCGATAAATTGAGTGTTAGTTATAATTAAGTTAGTATTTGTAAATAATTTATAAAAAAATAAAATCCGTCTACAAAATATACCACATAGTCCTATCCTAGACTAATTCTAGTAAGAATAGTGTGCTGACTTTGGATTGTGTAGATTATACTTTTAATTTCATAATCGTACCTATCGACCTCAAACGCTTGTTTATTTGGCGTGGTCCCTAAATGTATTTTTTTTATTATTCGTTATCGGAAAGACAGCGTGCTGCTGTGGAGTTGTTAGGAGTTTATAGCGCAGTTTCTTCTCCACAACTAGAGCACTTAAGAAGCGGTGTAGGGTGGGTGAATCAGGGCGCTGCCCATTTTATTATTTTGGCTACTTTGTAGCCTATTTAAAATAATAAGATCTGAATTTAAATTTGAGTTTGACTACAGACAACGCTGTCACTCTGTAATGAACTACCTCGATCCCCGTAAATAATATTTGTTTAAAGTCTGGATTATGTAATTTGAATGATTTTATAATCTCTATTGTTGTATTCTCCAGCACGGTTATAAATTATTTACCAAAAACAGTAAAATTGTATATTGCATTAGAAAGTAAACAGTATCAATAATTTAATCCTTGCTTTGCTATTTCAGAATCTATCTATACATATTATAAAACAAAGTCGGCCACCGCGTCTGTCTGTACTGAACGCGATAAACTCAAAAACTACTCAACAAATTTTCATATGGTTTTTCACCAATAAATAGAGCGGTTTAAGATGTATGCTTGGGCGGGTCAATCTATACTAATATTATAAAGCTGAAGAGTTTGTTTGTTTGTTTGGACGCGCTAATCTCAGGAACTACTGGTTCGAATTGAAGAATTCTTTTGTATTGGATAGTTCGTTTATTGAGGAAGGCTATATGCTATATAACATCACGCTACGACCAATAGGAGCGGAGCATAAATGAAAAATGTTGCAAAAATGAAAAACCGTTGAAACTAAAACACGCGAACAAAATCGCGGGGGACAGCTAGTAGTTAATATAGAGAACATTATCTTCTAAATAAGCGAACAGTATTTGAATAAAATAGTACCTAAGTATAACACGCTAAAAAAATATAGTTTTATATTACTTATACTCTTTACAGGTTCATACGATACCCAAATATTACACGATGACTCGCCTTGCTCAAAGCCACAGAACAGCTGTGCCCAAAGCTCATAAAAATCTTAGCTGTAATCGATATAAAAATATTAAAACATCGACAAGACCCCACCACTAGGCCTCTCATCTACGGGGCGCGTTCTCAAAATATATTCATTCACTATTTTAAAAATAAAAGTAATATTTTTTAACATATTTCTACACTCTCCTGTCTATACAAACACTTGTTTTCATTTTAAAATTAAAAGTAAAAAATATCTTTTTTCGAAAGTAGCTTTGCATGAAAACTCGTATTTTAGCTTTTTTTCTCTATGAGTGGAAACAGGTTAAGTGTATTTATTTATAGTAAGTTAGCTAGAAGAAGGATGAACAGTGCTCTATATTTATAATTATTTATTTACATTCCACAATGTTATTACGTATGGTAATCACTAATCATGTTTAAATTCATAATCTATACTAATCTATACTAATATTATAAAATTGAAGAGTTTGTTTGTTGGAACGCGCTAATCTCAGGAACTACTGGTTCGAATTGAAAAATCCTTTTAGTATTGGATATTCCGTTTATTGAGAAAGGCTATAGGCTATATAACATCACGCTACGACCAATTGGAGCGGAGCATAAATGAAAAATGTTGCATAGATGAAAAAACCGTTGAAACTAAAACACGCGGACAAAGTCGCGGGGGACAGCTAGTTATTGATATCCATAATAATATTATAAATGCAAAAGTAACTCTGTCTATCTATTACGCTTTTACGGCTTAACTGGTGAACCGATTTTGATGAAACTAAGTATAGAGTAAACTTGAATCCTAAGAAAAGACATAGGGTTATTTTTTGCACGATAACCGACATCGTCAAAGCTAGTACTGTAATGATAAAGTTGAACTTCTCCGTGCCTCCTAGACTTTTGTCACACAGACGTTGACCTTTTGACGGTAAGTCATTACCACAGAGTATAGCAATATACTAGACAGTCATTACAACCAGTCTTACTATAGGATACTGTGTTACCCAGTAAAATGGGTTGTGGAGGTCAGATAGGCAGTCGCTCTGTAAAATACGGTATTCAGCTGAATCCGGTAAGACTGGAAGCCGACCCCGACATAGCTTGGGAAAAGGCTACGCAGAAGACATAGGTCTCTTTGTGTTACTTCTGACTTGACCGATATTCGGTCTCATTATTATTTTCAAGTAACAAAGTTGCCTAATTAGAACATTTCCCTATAAACTGGAAACTGTATAATTACATGAAAGTACGTAAAGTAACTTAAAAGCGACGTTTAAGGCGAGAAAGGACGAGTCACTCAAACTGTATTAGAGGACACCTGAGCCGGGCCGGTGGCACCACGTTAACTGTAGTTAACGAACTCGTTTAAACACAAAAGATTAGGTAAGAATTTAGGTTAGAATTTGTATACAGTTGATAAATATAAATAAAGAAATTAAAAAATCATCGAATATCTTAGAAACTTGTTAATAATTTTTAAGACGCTGAACAGAATTTAATAAATTATAACCTAGAACCATCTCGATAATGTCAGCTTACAAACAAAAGTAATGTGATCCACAAATGCTTGTTTTAAATCTGGGTGTTCTTTGTGCATTTGAATTGAATGTTTGTTAAATCCCCCGCGACTCAAAGATTAATTTCCTTAGTGCGGGAGTCGATTTAAGAAAAAAAAAATCTATTTAACAAAATAATTTTAGTTACTTCCTAACGAAAACCTAAACCACAGTTGAAGCTATATGCATGATGATTTTCATAAACAGGAGATTGTTAACTAAAGATTAAGATTTCGTTAAGGAAAGGTGCAATCAGCCCACTGAAATGACGCTACCAGGGGTAAGATGGAAAAACTTTGAACAAGTTTTTGTTGCGATATTTATTTGGGCCATTAATTAAACATATATAAACCTTGTTATATACAAGACAGTGTCATTGAAATAGATACTCCTTTGAGAGGTTAAGCATCGTTATTAGGGCGGGGTTTAAGATGGGTGGCAAAGTACAATAAAGATGATGAATGGGTATGAAAATAACAACCTGTTTAGTCCGAAAATGCCGTAAAATTTTCTCTTTCAAACTATTATTGAACTTTAATTTATTTGGTACGATTTCTTTGCTTTAGTAAAATTAATCCAAGATCACCGAGACACGGTGCAATCGTACCAACGACTTTTATTTTAATCATTATTAAGCATACGTTTATCAAATCAACTAATATAAAGCTAAGTACAATACATGAGATTAAAGTCGAAAGACTTTTTTGTTACCTGTATGTCACGTCGACTCATTTGGCACGCAGGCTTGCGGAGTCACGTTCTAAAAAGCTAGTGTTGTGACTTGTGTGTTCGATTTTAGTTGATTAATTTTGTGATCTGTTTATAGTAGACGTGTTTAGTTTTTATCGATTAATAATATACCAAAAAGGGAAACGAGACACTTAATTTAAAAAATATTTATATTTAACTAGATTTAACCCTCGGTTCCGCCCGCGTGGGTGTCGGTTATGGCGGCAAAGAGTCACCTATGTCTTTTTGTGGGATCCAAGCTTACCCCATACCAAGTTTCATCCAAATCGGTTCAGCAGTTTAGCCGTGAAACTGTACCAGACAGACAGTTATTTTTGCATTAATCATATAAGTATGAATTTGGAAAAATTACAACATTTGCGTCACCATTCCATCCATACTTCAATACTAATATTATAAATGTGAAAGTAACTCTGTCTGTTACACTTTTACGGCTAAACCACTAAACCGGTTTTGATGAATCTTGGTCTGGAGTAAGCTTGTCCAAGCTTACTTGGAATCCTCCAAGAACATGCTAAGTACGTACTTTTTGTCGCGATAACCGACATATGCACGGGCGGAGCCGCGGGGAACAGCCAGTAGGTGGACAATATTTTAACTTCGAATTAAATAATTGAAATACTTTTTTACTGTAACTTAGATACCTAAATATAATTTTTACCTCAGCAAAATATAAATGAATAAGTACACCATCTTTATAGATCGTAGCTTTTCAATAAAGTAATCACTACAATAGAAAAACAAAATGGCATTGAAGTAGTCAGTTTTGTATAGATCTATGTGCCTGGATTTTTGCCTGAATAAATCTCTATCTAATCCTAGCCATAAAGTCTGGCTAAACAAAGTCAGGTAAATATTACTCTTAGATCTGCGAACGTTTCATTCTTTCGTTCATTCATTCATATCGGGCATTGTGCATTTGAATGAAAGAGTGCTATCGAATTGTGCGGCTACGTTCGTGCATTCTCAATAATGCCCGGATCATGAGCTGTAATACGGGATATGTAGCGGGTGAGTTAGGAGTCAAACATTTGTGAAAATGACTGGGGTTAATTAAAAATGACTCTAAGCATGAGCTAATTTTGAATGATGTAGTTTTTTAATTAAGTACCTAGGCAAAGAAATGTGTAAACTATATTTTTTTTCTTGTAATGTCTAAGTATTTTAAGTTGGAGCTACAAATAAATAAATAAGCTCTAGTTAAAAGCTGAAAATAATGTAACGTATACAATGTAATTAGGTACAAATAACTGCATATAGAAACATGTAACTGCAGTCACCAAATACCATTTTCTAAGAAAACCAAAGATTTTATTACTATTAAACAAATTTGACATAGTTTCTCAAATTCTTTTAGCTAAATACAATACAGAAGTATGCTAATGCCGGTCAAAATTATTTTATTTGGATTGTTGATCAATCTAATTACCTGAATATTGAATTCTTCTTCTCAACACGAGTTAATAATGTCAAATATGATGGTACTTTTTTTTAGGTTCAGAACCCAAAGCGTGACTACGGGACCCTATTACTAAGCCTCTGCTGTCTGTCCGTCCGTCCGTTCGTCAGTCAGCGGGCTATACCCTTTTTTTTAATGGCTTCGACCCACGCCGAGGGCACGACGTGGGGATATGTCGGACTTGCACCGACTAAAAACACCCCGGTCCCGTCCTTGCCTTTGCCGGAGTCCCGGTTTCGCTCACGCATGCTCGGCGGGGCTCCGGTGGAGCGGGCTATACCTACTGTCCGTCCGCCCCTCTATCAGTTGAAATTTTCAGTGTGAATTTCTGTTGCCTCGTCGTATTGTCGCGAATAAACATACCTTTCTTTCACTCATCCAGACATTTCACCATTTACCTAACTACTACAGTCTACCTACAACAGGTACATACAAATCCAGTGTTATTGCGCATTGAGTGGCAACTGGGCGCTTGTACCACTGAGTACCTTCGTGGTACCTTAGCTGAGTTGATAATACCACCTTCAGAAAATATTTATTTATTTTTAAAATAATATCACCTGTCGTTATTCCACTGTTGAGTAAAGTGACCTTTATGCTGCCAAAGGGATGAGATTTGATAAAAAAAAATCATTTGTTATTTGTAAATACATATTATAAGATATTAAAATAATATACGAGCGCTCTGTTTTGCTAGCAAGGCATACAAATAGTTGACAGTAATATTTTAATTTTTCCGTATAAAAAATGCGTTTACATAGAAAAAAATACATTATTAAAGATTTTATTTTACGGAATGAGTAAAAGTTAAGACAAAAGACAAATCTTATTGAAATTTATCATTTAAATCAACACCCTTGTCGCTTGCTCACTTGCGGGTTGACGATTTTATAAGCCAATGTTTGGAAGCCACCCCCACGATATTTTCCTTCATCGATTGTCAATAATGTCAAAGAATAATTAAGTACATTATAACTTCGAAAAAGTCACGTTGGTCATTGCCAGGTTCGAACCTGCAACCTTGAGCACACACAAGTCCATTCATTGAACCACTAAGCCATCGGTCTGTAAAATACAGTATTCAGCTGAATCCGGTAAGACTGGAAGCCGACACCAACATAGCTTGGGGAAAGGCAACGCAGAAATAAAACAAGCTTTTGCCAAGATTACTTAAAATCAGCTATATTTACAGCATAGAACATTTTCTTCTTATGAAATAATTAATCAACAATCAAATAAAATAACCAAAATTAACTAAATAATTCGTTCCAGCTTTTCTCAAGTAAAATGCTAATCATTATACAGGTTTTTTTTTTTATTATTCTTACATAATATATCTATAATAATATACATTGGGACAACTTACACATGGCCATCCCAATCTAGATCCCAAACTAGGATAAGCCTAAATTACGGCAACCAGACATATGCTAAACATACTTATATATTACTAATTACATATTATTGATAAATTTAAAAAACAATATAAAAATGTGGAGAACATCACATACATTGCTCTGAACCCAAAGTAAATAGCTAAAGCACTTGTGTTATGGAATTCAGAGACAACGAAGGTACCACAAACACCCAGACCCGACACAATGTAGGAAATTGGTTTTCTACATTGACCCGGCCGGGGATCGAACCCGGGACCTCAGAGCTGACGACACCTTGAAAACCGGTGTGTACGCCACTCGACCACGGAGGTCGTCAAAATTACACCCAGACACAGAACAATAATGATCTATGATGTCTTGGAATCTATTTCTGATTTGACTTTCTTCCCTCTATTCTGAATCAGACGAATCAAACATTCTTGCAGCATCTTGCCTGAAAATAAACATACTTTTTAATAGCAATTTAATAAAAAGAAAAATATATTTTAAAAAACTCAACTCAATAGAAATAAAACCTTTTTTGTTACTTGTGACATCATAGATCGCATACGCATATGTTATACCGATTTTGTTGCGATTTTTTTCTATTTATAAGCTGAAGTTAAAGAGATGGTTCTTAGCTATTTTAAACAAATAGCTCTGTTTGGTACCATTACTACAAATATAGATTTAAGCAGTCCTGTTTGTTAAATTATTAAATTGTTTCTTAAATAATTTAAAGTTATATTACAATGTTAAATTATCATTGAACAAACTCGCTTATAGACCAATTGGAAATATGACAATAAATTTTAAAAAACAAACTTACAATAAGTATCGTACCTATCGAAATAAAACTTCTTTGAACGGATTCTATCGTGGTTTGTATTTATATTTTAGTTCCCGACGTTTTGACGCCTTTGCAGGTGTCATGGTCACGGGCAGACTGAGGTGGTATTCGTCTTGACAGTGGATGTTGCTCGTTCTACCTTCATATTTCAATTAATTATTTGAATTCCGACCGAATCTAAATACAAACCGCGATAAAATCCGTTCAAAGTAGTTTTATTTCAATGTCTAATTTTCGCGTAAACCTCAGAAAGCTATAGGTATGGTATTATTTGACAAAAACTGCGATATCTACTAAATGCATGGCTTACTGCTGTCTCTGAAGGACGATCCTCATTGGTTCCTGCAGCAGGTCTGTCAGCGCCTCCACTGCTGCAGCCAGCCTATTTGTAGCTGCCACTTGAGCCTGTAGGCTCTCAGTTTTTGATCTTATCTGCTCAATTCTTTCCGTCATAGCTGAGCGCAAAGGGTTTTCCTCTGACAAAAAAAAAGTTTTTATTAAAAACCAAAACAAAAATTAACAGGTAAATGCTTAAACATGATCTATGATCATAGTACTTGTAAAGACCAATCAAACGAACTCAAACACGATAGGTCTGTGTCGCTTGGTTACAGAGTTATAGCTACCTGGCTCCATCATCAAACCAGCTCGATAGAACCTACCATAATAATTATTGCTTTTCACTGATAACGCAATGCAAGTTAAATTAAAGCTTGGACAAGTAATTTTAATTAGTAATCTTCTATATACATATAAAAAAGTCTTGACGTCTTTAATTACACAATGTATAACTCAAGAAGGGTGGGTGGACCAATTTTTTTGTTATTACATTTGTTGGAGTCGTCTCTGCCCCGAATAGCAAAAAAGGATTAAAAAATCAGGATAAGTCGCGTCAAAGCTTATTAACTTCATTTTATATAAAGCTGTATATTTTGTGGTGTTCTATAAAGAGTACATAATAAAAAAAAATGTCTAACGGGGACTACATACGCGGGCGAAACCATGGGTACACTCAACGCGCAATCAGCTAGCTTGAATTAAATATTATTACGTAAAAAGCCCTAGTACAACTCAAATTATATAAAATAACTAGCTGTTTCCCGCGGCTCCGCCCGCGTGGGTGTCAGTTATCGCGGCGAAAAGTAGCCCATGTCCTTTCACTGGCTCTAGAATATCTGTGTACTAAATTTCATTTAAATCGGTTCTGTAGTTTTGGCGAGAAAGCGCGACAGACAGACAGACAGGCAGAGTTACTTTCGCATATATCATATTAGTAAGGATAAAGTACGCACCAGTTTCATGTTGGGAACTTGTGTTATTTGTTAGTTCTAGCTGCCCCTGAAAAATATTTAAAAGTTAACGGAAGTTATCATCTTAAAAAAAAAAAAAGTATAATAACTTTCGTGAGAAGTATTTATAATCATTTAAAACAAAACGGTTCACTTACACATATTATCTACTAGTACTAGTAGAAACTAGTCGGGCGATCCCGAGAATATGCGTGAGTAAACCTTTTTGTTTAAAATAATTAAAAAAATATTAGTAGTACTTAGGCTCAGCGCAGACAGAACGGAGCGCAGCGGAGAGGATTTTATGAACGCACTTGAAAATAAACTTTAAAATTATTAGAATAAAGTGCATAATCGTAGCGTATCTTCGAGGACGCGCGAGCATTTTTTGTCAGGTTCAAGCATTTATGCACTTTCAACTTTTTAAAATCCTCTCCGCTGCGCTCCGCTCTGTCTGCGCTGACTCTTATGGTCCTGATTATCCATAAACATAGTTTTATTCAAACTATAAATAGAAATACCGGCCTATAACTGTCCCATTGCTGGGCAGAAGCCTCTTCTCACATAGAGAAGGAACGAGCATTGATCACCACGCTTGCTCGCTTACGGCCCGGATTTTAGATCCTCATTTTTTGAATCCAGATTCATTTACCACGTTTCCCTAAACCATTATACTATATCTTACAACTAAAAACTGCATTTAAATATATAGTAACTTTTAAAAATAATAACGAATGCTCTCACGCGAAGACATCGATGATGCCCGACTAATTTCAGGCACAAACGGAGGTCCTAATCATGAGCTCATTACGAGTCGGTGTCGCGTAACTACACCGATAGCTTACAGTACCAATTTTTACAGTACTTTGAGCTGAATGCAGCGAAGCCCAAAAAAAACCTTCTTTTCTAAACAAAATATTACTACAATAGTTATTTAATAATGCAAACATTCTTACTCGTTTGCGCCAGAAAGAGGTTTATTTACCGAGTTTATTTATATTTGTTTCTTTGACCCATTCGCAGCCTAAACGGCTTGATTGATTTTAGCTTGAGAGGTGTCGTTGGTTTTGTCTTAATTGTGAGAATGACACGAAAAAAATTTCACTGTTTTTTTTTTATTAAATTCCTTTATCCGCTTTGTAATTTTTCGCGCATTCGGCTAAAAATGTTTGCATCTTGTTTAAATAACATCAAAAGGTTTGTTTTTCAATATTTAAAAAAATAAATAACTCACAGGTAATGGATCATCCAGTGCATCAAAATGTCCAACAATAGCGCATAAACGATTTTGTAATGGCGTCAAAAGTTTTTTTTTCACTCCAATTGATATCTCTCCTTAATGACAAGAAAATATATAATTACAAAACCACTCGCAAGAAAGCATAAATTTAGGTTTAAAATTAGCTCTCAAAAATTAAGGATTTTAATCCTAATGTGTGGAAGAGGTCGTCTAAGTGTAAGCCGTAAGGTTTAAATTGGACCGATAATACAGGTTAAGCCGCGCTCGCCGCGGTTGGTCCGTGGATTGGTGGCCATGCTTGGGATAACACGTAAAGTCGTTGGTCCCGAGTCATACATTGAGCTTTGGCAGTCATAAAGACATTATTCTGACAACCAGTCTTACCATGGGATATCTACTAGTACCCAGTAAAATAGGTTGTGGAGGTCAGATAGGCAGTCGCTCCATGTTAAACACGGTATTCAGCTGAATCCGGTGAGACTGGAAGCCGACCCCAACATAGCTTGGGAAAAAGCCTAGGCACAACAGAATCTCCCTTTTAGGTTAACAAACATTCAAATCACATGCACACAGAACACATACATACTTGGAACAGATGTGAATTACACAAATGTTTGTCCCACGCGGGAACCGAACCCGTAGCACCGTGCGCAGTAGTCGTTGACGTGTGCACCTATACCATGAGGTTATCTGTGTAATTTTCAATAAAAAGAAAAATATATTAATATTACCCGCAGCTGCTGTTGTCTTCATTATTTTGACTTTTTTTAAAGTTTTACTCTTATATTCGTTGTAATACTGAAACAAAAACATTAAAGTAAAATAAAAATATTCAAAACATCTGGACACCATCACATACATTGCTCTGAACCCAAAGTAAGTAGCTAAAGCTCTTGTGTTATGGAATTCAGAGACAACGAAGGTACCACAAACACCCAGACCCGAGACAATGTAGAAAAGGGGTGTGTGCATTGACCCGGCCGGGGATCGAACCCGGGACCTCAGAGCTATCGACACATTAAAAACCGGTATGTACACCACTCGACCACGGAGGTTGTCAAAAGTTATAGAGCATAGAACCAAATACTCAATCGTTACTCAATCTGTCGTAGTCTCATGCTGTCAGTAGGCTTCAAGGCCGCCCGTACAAGCACTGCTCGAGGCCTCGAGCATTTAGTCAGTGGTCAACGTAAACGGACTGCGCGAGGTGTCGACCGCTCTCACGAGTCACGAGCGCCTCCATCGAGTTTGCTTTTTGTTTTGTCGAAGGCTCAAAGCATTCCAACTGGTTCAAGCAGGCCGTTTGCCATAGAAGTCTCCATGCAGTTGCAGATTGAAGCAGTCAGTGTGTCGTGCGTCCTACCGTGTAATGTAGCGATATATAAACTTTTGTTAACGTCTAAAGAGTTCGTCAACAAAACGCGTACTTATCGCCGCGTCAGTGTAACTATGCCAAGCAATACGCAATGCTCTTTCGGAGCGTTGGACGGTTTTGCGCAGCTATAGACAAACAGTCAAGTTCTTCTTTGTAGGTATAATAACTATAACAATTTCACAACTAGAAAAGCCACAAATGGAATGAATTATCGGTGATGCTCGACTATTTACAGGCACAAAAAACGAATTCCTAATATAAGGGCCCCGTTTGGGTCTGAATTAAGTCAGGCATCTCCGATATCTTCAAGTGAGAGAGACAAAACTTACCGTACGCCAGTGGTCTGCACTTTTCTGTATGCAGTTAGGTGATACGTTATTTAACAGGATTGCACACTCCTCCCAAAGTTTTACCAATCGAATGCGTCCCTCTTTGGACCGTGCATAAACCGGATCTGCCATGTTTGGGTGTGCCTCTATGAAATCAAGGAGCGTCGAGATTTGATTAACGCTGATTACTGAACTGCAAAACACGGAATAAGTAAATATAGGTTTTTTTATTTTTGGAAGAAATTTACGCAGTTAGCCTAAGCGCAGGCTTTGATTGCTTCGCCGGAATTTTGTCGAAAACCTTAAGGGCCTCCAGCCAGAGCAATAGAAAAACTAAAAAGGGGTAAATATAGGTATATCATAAACACTTCGTCACGCGACACCGTTTTGATGCGCTCGTGATTAAAAGCTCCGTTTGGGCTCGAAACAAGTCGAGCATCGCCGTTATCCTCGCGTTAATATACCCAGTCGTTTTGATCATTACCTGTCATAACATACCTATTTAAAAAGAGCATAAAACCAGAAATATAACTATAAACGAAGTGATGCTGCCAAAAGAAGTTTACGTAATTTAAATTAGGTCAAATGGCGATGGCGTAAAATATGATGTAATTATACGCGAATTTGTATTTTTTTTTATTCGCATGCCTGTCTATTGCTACCAAGCCTATTACGCACGTCGCACAGATTCTAATTTAAGTCGTGAGGAGTAAGGATGCGACGCGTAGGTGCCTACTACCTATGTAGAGTATAGTTCGATTCAAACTTAATGGCGGCTGTGAAGTTCGCTAAACGCTGCGCAGTACCTCGCCCCGCACCCCCGCTGGCGCATAAGTTTGGTACTGCGCAGCGACTCGACTCGTGTTCACAGCCGCCATTAAGTTTGAATCGAACTATACTTACTTACCACTTTTATACCTACATCGGCAATATTCGTTTACGCAGAAAACCGCGACCAAAAACCGAATGTGAATAGGTAAGTGCTTACGTACTTATTATTTTAATTCAACATTAGTAAAAACGCGTGGTATCTTGCCAGTTTGATCGTCCTCATATAATATGGCGCGTGCAACAAGCAAAGTTCGGTTGGATCACCATTTCTAAACATACCAACTTCTACGCAATGTCCCTACTACCAATATTGGCATAAAATATAAACGTAGGACCTTACCTAGTAGGTATAATAATCTATTTTGTTTTTTTTATTTTGCATGCATTTTTTTCCTTACGTCACACGATACATTTCGATTGCGATTTGCGAGTGCGACTACGACACAGTGATGAAATGATACAACGCTAAATTGCTACGATTTTGTGAGGCAAAGGCAAGGCATCTTTCTTCCAAGATTCGGAGACCATTCCTTCGATGATCGTCAACTGATACTGTTGTACTGAACAAAGTTTGGCAAACTAGGTTATCATTTATTAGGTAGGTCACGCATTGCTGTATTCATAGCTACAAACTTCTATTTGAGCACTGCACTCATGCACTGGTGGTGGCATAATTTGATTTGTTACTGCGCACTGGTCACAAGTGTTGCGTGAACTTAACAAAAAAAAATTAACGCGATTACGTTGCGTGGAAAAAAAGCAAGTAAATATTGTTGTAGTTACTTTTTCCTTAAGTAGGTATAATATTTTATCCTTTGATCTTTAAATGTGACGCCTGACGGTTCAAATTAAAAGATAAATGGAAAAATGTCGACGGCGGACGGACAATATTGTTTACGATTAGTGTCAATAATTCAGTACAATACACAATTTGATCATAAATACTCAAGTATCTGCACTTACTTATTAAAATTCATTTTAAATTCAAACTCAACGTGTTACGTAGGTACACTTTATAATAATAAGCAAAAATTCAATGATAATTTATATTTGTAATTTGAAATTACAAACTTCTTGAATTTAACTTTTGAAACTTATGTAACTGTCACTGTCATATCTATTAATCTATGGACTATGGCTAAAGCAATTTACTTTTAAATTGTGCCATAGACACCCAGCGTTATCGGTTTTATTTTCTTTGATAGAGTCTTTGTCTTCCCTGTTTTACATACTTTTTGAAATAATAATCTATGCGTTTTGTAAAATTGTACATAAAATATTGAACGAAAATGTAAATAAGTTGTGATATTTTTATGGGCAACACTAATTTCGTTTAATTGGAAAGAACTCCTCCTAGGATTTAAGATTAAATATTACGTAGTAAAGCAAGTATACTTATAAAATTAAGTCAGTGTCGGAAGCCCTAGAAAACGAATCTTATTGCAGTAATATAATTTATCTTGGCGAGCTTTTTGCTTAGGTATAGTTAGGTTAAGGCTGCGTACCTAGTAATTTAAATGCTAAAAGTAGCTCAAGAAATTAAGACAAGTGTGCCGCAAGACTATCGCTATCAATTTCGCCGCCAGGGGAGCTAGTCGCACGGTCCGGTATGTCTGAAAATGTCAAATTCCATAGTTTGTTTGTGGGCTTTGACAGCTGACGCGCCAGTGGTGCCAATTGGTGAGTGAAATAGCGGTAGCCCTCATTAATTTAGGGGGCCACTCGCGTTATAATAATAATTTAATTTTTTATTTTATGTACTCTTACGTTTAATGTATGTACGTAGTTACATACTTATTATATATAGTAGTTACCCACGATATTACAATAAGTACATACCTATGATATATTTTTTTTCAACGACTAATATTTTGTTATTATTAAATTTGTTTTATTTTACAGTATAGGGCGTAAAATTATGTAACAGTAAACTAATACCAATAATGGTTATATGCAAGTTTTAGAGTTCGTAACGTACGTAGGTATTAATGATTTTTGCAAAAAATCGAAATTGCAGCTCTAGTGAGATTCGCACTGGCAATAATTTGGGATTAAAATATGCATTCCCAGATATTATGTTTCTTTTCAAGTCTAGTGCTTAAGTTGCCTTAGACTTGTATTAGGTCTTAGTTATTCACGCTTTTTCGACTGGTGTAAGCAAAGATTGGAGTTTGTAAAAGTGCAAATCAGTTAACCACTAAAGAGTTTTTATTTGAGACGCTATTGTATATTATTACTTGTAATATTGAGACCATTATTTCTGAAGCTTTAAATAAAGACCTTGAGAAACTCATTTATAGACGCCATTTTTTTTCTAATAATTGACGGGTTAAGAAAAGTTTGTTATTTACATAAGAGATTACACATTTCAGTGTTCGTACTGCAGTGCGTATCACTCAAATGTTATAATTAACTAGCAATGGCATACAAATTTAGAAAATTAAATGTGAAGGAAGAAAAAAATAAGTGTCTATTTATTTAGGACTATAGTAGCTGCAGCCTAGCATCGTGCGTATGACAGCTGTCAGTATGAGACGACTAGGGAAGTGGCACTATTCGAACGGTGCTATCGATAAAATAATAAAATAAAATAGTTACATCGACCTTTTTTTAATATTATGTATTTTTTATTGATCGCTTATTAACATCTTGTTTAATTATCCTTTTATATAATATAAAATACAAATAATGTATACTCTGTGCATGTACATAATAAACCTATATTATAATGCAATTAATATGAATCTAAAGGTATACACACATTACGCTGTACATGCAGTATTTACAGTAAATAACCTATAGTAATTACTTTGACACACAAAAAGTTAACATAAGTTTTAGTAATAACAAAAAATTAAGTGTAAAATATGATTATCGAGAATTTCGTAGCAGTAATTTCCCATCTCTAAAAAAGTCGATGACATTACGTTACATGCATAAAGATTAACATCGCTTAAAAACGTTTTTAACTTATTTCATAGTATATACACCATAAATGAGTAAAATTTTGGTAAAAATGATTTAATTTAGTTGTGTTACCAATAATTTAGTATTTTACGCCTGTAATATTCAGGCTAGCTCAGAAATTATTTACGATCCGTTTGATCACTAAAATATTAATTAGTGTAAAGGAACGGTTTGTCAAATGTCATACGCACGATCCTACAACGCAGGAACTATAGCTGTCTTCCGCGACTTTGTTCGCGTGTTTTAGTTTTGACGGTTTTTCATTTTTGCAACATTTTTCAATTATGCTCCGCTCCTATTGGTCGTAGCGTGATGTTATATATCTGCCTATAGCCTTCCTCAATAAACGGACTATCCAATACAAAAATAATTTTTCACATCGAACCAGTAGTTCCTGATATTAGCGCGTTCAAACAAACAAACAAACAAACTCTTCAGCTTTATAATATTAGTATAGATTTTATTATTATGTGATTACATAAATAATTAAATAAATAAGATTATGATACGTTTTTTTTTTTTTTTTTAATTATTATATATTTAATGCTATTTACAATTTTAAATATATACAAACTTAACTATATATACACTTAAAACAAAACTAAACTCTTAAATAATAAAAAAAAATCAAAAAAATAGCGTCAAAAAATTCATCCGCATCGCTGTCGACTGGAAGTGTACCCAAAAGACTGGCGGCATTGCCACGTTGAATGGCAATGCTTATTCTCTGTCCAAAGTAAAAGCCAGCCCTTGGGTCACGCGAGGAGTCAACAAGGCGTTTCGCCAGATCTTTATATAATATGTGTGCACTCGGACCCCACGGTCCAAGTGTTTCAACCCCAAACGGCTGGAATGTATAACTTCCAATAAGGTTGTTATATTTCCGCCACTTGAGGTTCTCAGCAGCCGCAGCAGCAGCGCCAGCACAGCACGATGAACTAGGAATATGAGATGGCGCAAGAGTATCGACACAAGTAGCGTCCCACACTAAAGGCCTACCCATCTTCCAAGGGAACAAAGACATGCCGTCCGGTCTCTTGCCGTCGTCGCGTGCCAGGCCATTAGGTTCTAGTACAGCCGGAACGCCGACGGCAACAAGAGCTCGTCGGATGATGTCGTTGATATTCGCGTGCCGCGCCAAGCGACCTGCGCTACGGCTACATGACAGCCCGTGGTGTCCGAGGCTGTTGACAAGCTCGCCACAGTGGCAGCGATGCGGGGAACAACACGCAGCGCCTAAGCGTAAGGAAGCGGCGAGGCGGAAAGTAGTATCGTCAAACAAGGTGCCTATGTTTGACGACGGTAGTAGATGAAGCCAAAGTCCTGACTCCCACTCACCCACAGCCAGCAGGCGCGCGCGTTCTGCAGTACTAGCAGACGTGGAAATTAGGTTCTGCTGAACTACTCTGCAGAGCGGCTCATCCCACCGTCTCTGGGATGACGGGAAGTCAGGAGGATTTAAATTTGGGCAGGCGAGTCATTATGATACTAATTATGAGTAGATTATGATACTAATTATGTAAGGCCCACTTTTATAAACTCTTCAGATATAGTTTTAAATTTTTAAACTCGACAACCGAGAACTTAGTTCATTGGAACTTGGTCTATTGTAACCGGTGCAATCGCCCCTTAAGTAGTCATGTACATAAACTTTGTATAAACGCCATCTGTGTTTCATACCTTGAACTGCTATGAAAGTTTGACTTCTTGAACCTTAGAGGAAGAAATAAGTGAACTATGGAGTGCGCGCATCGAGAAAAATAATCGGAAAATCACATATATCGGTAAACGAGCGCTTTAGCTAAAAATGTGACTACTAGCGATGCGCACGCTTTATGTTTGTCTATATTTACTCCATGTCTTGAACCCTTTTAAGTAAATCTTGTGACAGCGCCATCTATGATTTTTATTATGAACTTTAAGAACTTAGAGTCAGCAGAACCCTTACAAATGTTCTTGCTGTAGTAGTTACAGTTTTGCGTTATAGGGATCGCTAGCAACATTGAAAGAGTGGTATGCAAATAAACATTTTGATCAATAAAACTGTATACGAAAACGTGAGATCATGACAAGATCTCATAAGATGAAGCAGTAAAATCAATATAAAATTGAAAGAGATAGCCGCTACTACCTATTTTCCATTTTTACTCGACTGCGGCGAAGCCAAAAAAGGAGGGTTATGTGTTAGACATGTATGTGTGTACGTATAGTATGTTCTTTTCTATGTCCGCTGTTAACTATTTAACGAGTCAATCGAATTTTTAGACATTTTCTATTATTACAATTTAATTAAAAAAAAAATAGGTAGATAATTGTATTATATAATATTATAAGTGATATTTATATGAAATAAAGTTTAAATAAAATTATGATCTATAGTCTATTTGATATTAGAAAACCTGGATTTTAAACTAAAACAAACACAAACTCTTAAATCCAATAAAACACAGAAACATTTCACATTTAAATATTTATTTTCAATAAAATGCTATTAAATTCCCCCATTTACAACTTCATAAATGCATTTCTCTTAACTTTTAAATAAAAATAACTTGGCAACATAAAAATTGCTGCTACTGACTCCCGATTGGCTGAATGTCAGAGAAAATGGCGACTGACATAAGCGCCTCTATCGGCCATTTTAAAAACTAAAACCGTTAATTCACAGCAATAATTATGTTTATCAACAAAGATCTCACAAGTTGTTTCTACAACTAGAAGATGTTTGCTAAAATAATTTGAGTGGTTAAAATAATACAGTTTGAACTAACATAAAAAAAAAATCATGGCGAAATTACTTACAATCTTAATTTAACTTAAAATTAGGTAAGTCTTTCAAGGTTTTTATAGAAAAATATTGTTCGGGGAATAATAAAAAAAAATGTAACACTAAATTTATGGTCATGGCTTAGAGTATTTATATATTACACTAGCTGTCCCCCGCGACTTTGTTCGCGTGTTTTACTTTCAACGGTTTTTCATTTTTGCAACAGTTTTCATTTATGCTCCGCTCCTATTGGTCGTAGCGTGATGTTATATAGCCTATAGCCTTCCTCAATAAACGGACTATCCAATAGAAAAATAATTTTTAAATTCGAACCAGTAGTTCCTGAGATTAGCGCGTTCAAACAAACAAACAAAAAAACTCTTCAGCTTTATAATATTATAGTATAGATAGGCAAGCATAGAGATGTTGTACCGAACGTTTGCAAAATTTTAGCTGTAATAACTCCGCTTGATTTCTGATTTAAGTGTTTTCCGTGCGAAAATATCGATAGTTCCAATATTATTAGAGTAATATTAGGTTTTGAGAAGGTTTGATGTATTTGTGAGTACGTTAAATGACCATTAAGTGATGTAAATACAAAAAATTAAGTGTTGTAAATACAAAAAAATGTGTAGCTCCCCTAACTATTTTTCATAACCTCCTTGACAGACTATAATGTATTTTTGTAACACCTTTTTTAAACAGTCGAGTAAAATACTTATCAGAAAAAAATCAAGGTACTTATTAAAAACCAAAATCACTAGTTAAATGTTGGTCCAAATACATTTTGATTTTTCTTCAACTTTCCCAATAATATTTCTCTATCATTTATAATAAAAACTTTGTTTAAAAAATAGTGTTACTACTTGATAAAACAATTGTTTAATACGTTGTAACTGAATCTGTATCCGGATTCTGGAATATCATCTGTTACCAAGTTGTCACTCTTGAAAGACACGTACAGGGGGCCGGGAGGAGTCGCTGAAAAAAAAAGTATAAATAATTATGACTGTAGGTATATGGCTGACCTATTCGTAAAGCGGTTAGTAACCCTAACTGCTGAGCCAGAGGTCGTGGTTTCGATACCCACCCAAGACAAATCTTTGTGTGTCTTTGTCTTTGTCCAACTGCTGGGCTCACGCTTCTTCTCATGTAGAGAAAGACGGAGAAGAAGGAACGAGCATTGATCATCACGCTTGCTCATTGCGGGTTCGCGATTTTAGATTCCAGTTATTGGAATCCAGATTCCCTCACGATATTTTCCTTTACCAATTGTCAATTTTAAAAGGTAACTTCAGTACTTTCCTGTAATGGGTTCGAACCTGCAACCTTGCGCATACAAATCCGTTCATTGAACCGCTGGTCCACCACGGCATTTCATATACGTGCACCCGTAAAATCGCAGGGTTATACTTACAGGCGATAATTTGGTTGGAAGCGCTGGTCCCACAGTGCTTAGATCCTCTTAACCCGTCAGCGGTCTCTGCTTCGGGGATGAACAGATAGTCCTCAGATTGCGCAACCCCTTGCGTCACAGGGTTGACCTGACAGTCAGTGTCGACATACAGGTTCTCGTCGGAACGGTACGCTAACTCGAAACTTGCTGCAGTCAATCTGTGAAGAAAGTAAATGGTTTAATGAAATTTATTAATCATCCACACTAGTCTAAGAACCAGATGGCGTCATAGCACATCAAACGTAGGGAGGTTTGGTAGCCAGTATTTGCAGGGAACCAGATAGCATACTAATAAAAAACACACATTATTGCAAAATTAAAATGTATCCTGACAGACGCACACCGATTTAATTCCGAGACGCAAACAAATATTACGCACACTATTATAGATTTTCTTGTAATGACATTATACACGATACGTCATTTTTTACAAAAGGCTACGTTATATTCTACCGTACGGCCAGTATGTACTTTGGCCGAGGGGAACATCAGCGTATGGCATCTCCCATTGATTGACAACCGCCGCCGCGTCAGCTCATGATTACGGATTCCTATTGATTCTGAACTAGTCGGGCGATCCCGAGAATATGCGTGAGTAAACCGTTTTGTTTTAAATAAATAACTTAATGGTTACGGTGACCGCCTTGCGATCGAGAGGTCGCAGGTTCAAACCCCACCCATTGCATTATTGACGTAAACCCACTCCGGATACAAGCATATTCAGCTTAGTTGGAGGGGTTAACAAGATTGGTAGTAATGTGAATTCAACCCACATTGCTAGAAAATTAAAAAGAAAGAGATATTGACCACAAACAAACAACATTAATGAAGATGACATACTTAACACCACAGACATCGGACGTCCTCTTGAAGCAGGTGGCGTACATGAGGTTGGCTATGTAAGGCCCAGAGCCGCGGTTGTAGTTGAACGACTCGAAGAAACCGCTTCTTTCGGGGTAGTACTGCAGACAGCCGGGAGGAGCTGGAAACACCAGGTTATTAGACCTTGCTGCCATAATATATTAAACGAGGTTTTAAATGCTTTTTTTGTCATTTTCTAAAGGTCCGTCAGGTAACCCTCGTAGGAGACAAAACTGAAAGTACAATAACTTTCGTGAGGAGTATTCATAATTATTTAAAACAAAACGGTGTGTCAGTTCGACTCTCGACACCACCGCCGCCGCGTCAGCTCATGATTAGGGACTCCTATTTTGTCTGAAACTAGTCGGGCGATCCCGAGAATATGCGTAAATAAACCGTTTTGTTTTAAATAAAACTGAAATTTACATTGTATTTCTTTTGATGATCTCCGTAGTCGAGTGGTGTTCACACTGGTTTTCATGTCACCAGCTCTGAGGTCCTGGGTTCGATCCACAGACGGGTCAACGAGAAAAAATACTTTTCTACAATGTCTCGGGTCTGGATGTTTGTGGTACCTTCGTTGTTTCTGATTCCATAACACAATTGCTTTAGCTACTTACTTTGGGTTCCAGAGCAACGTATGAGATGTTGTTTAAGGCCGAAGTCCGGTGTGGTAAAGATAAAATGGCCTAAAATGAATACTTACCAATAAGGTACTCATCTCTGTCAGCGGTGGATGCGAAGGGTGTTGAAGGCAGGGAAGACGTAATAGCCTCCAGGAAACCGTCACGGTATTTACTGATGATGGAAAGGAAATAGTTTAAAAACTAAACTTTTTGTAGGCAAATAGAGAAAGTTCCAAGTATTTGTTGGAAATTTTTTGTCTTTTGAACTAACCAGAATTTGTTTTTCATAATAAAAGTAAGGTAAATTTTATTTTAATGTCGTTCATCATATTGCTTTCTGAGGTTTACGCGAATATTAGACATTGAAATAAAACTAATTTGAAAGGATTCTATCGCGGTTTATTTTAGATTTTTGTTCCCGACGTTTCGTAAATTAGTTTTATTTCAATGTTCTTCATATTGCCATCCTAAACGATGGATTTTTTCCTAATTTGTCTGAAGACGGCCAAAATTTTTATCTATGTGTATGTTAGACTAGAATTCACGAAGAACGCTATACCTACGCTATTATGAGAGTTAAGAGATAGTTAGTTTAGGGCGTAACTTTTTACAATGCCAGCAATATCTACCACTCGCACTGGCGTTACTTTACTTGATAATATTCTTGGTGGGATCAAAATCTAATAATTTGTAAAAGAAATGCTTATTTGGTCTTATCGAAGTTATCCAATTTAAATTTATCCATCACTCTCCCCATATCTTATTTAGTTATTCTGAATGCTCTAGCCCAAAATGCTTTCTTTCATACAAAACTTCTCAAGATCTACCTAGATTTGTTCGCAGCAGAGAAACGCGCTGACGGCACGCTCGAGAGTCTCTCACCCCTCAAAGAACAGTTAAACTCACCCCAAGGTGTTGAAGCACTCGAGCTGGGTAACCTTAATCTTCCAGGTGGCTTGCGGCAGGTTTGGCTGCGAGTTGCGGTCGGCTATCTTGAAGTTAATGCGGATTGCGCGACTATTCGTGGACGCGTTTACACGGACGTACACTATAAAGAAAATAGGTGTTATATTGCGGTAAGGTTGGCAGTTGGATCGGTTTTAATTTATTTCGGCTTTTGATCCTCTAATGAGTTAGAACAGAATAGAAAAGAATAGAATATTAATGTGCTCAGAATGTGGGTATTTACAATAAGTTGGATTCATAACATTAAAGAATTCTCCTACATTCTACCATTTTGGCATGCAAACATCGATGCAATTCATCATCAAACATACAAAACATATTCGATACACAACTAAAATTTTGCACTGAAATAGTAACGCATGCCTAGGCGTACAGGTTAACCATACAACAATTAAATCTCATTCCTGAAATGAAACGACTCCTCGTAATATTGTATTGAATGAAGCACTTACTGTGCTGGCCATTGTTGTCTCCACACAGCGGGGGCAGGAAGTCGGAATTGGCCTGAAGGTTGGTGACCTGGAAGATATCGTTCCTGCAGATGTAGCCAGGACGCTGCGTCACGTTCTCGACTGGTTCCACCTGGAAAATAAGTCATTATAAACCTGCGTCTGAAGTTCAGAAGGTCAGAAGTTAACAGTCTTTCTTTTCATGGGAACAAAGACCAGGACCAATATAATGAAGATGTGGACAACATCACATACATTGCTTTAAACCCAAAGTAAGTAGCTAAAGCACCTGTGTTATGGAATTCAGAGACAACGAAGGTACCACATACACCCAGACTCGAAACAATGTAGAAAATTGGTTTTCTACATTGACCCTGCCGGGGATCGAACTTGGGACCTCAGAGCTGGAGACACCTTGAAAACCGGTGTGTATGCCACTCGACCACGAAGGTCGTCACGGAGGTGGTAGGTATGAACATTTCTTAGAGTAAACATAAACTAGCTCTAGTTTACCACCAGTAGATGGCGGGACGAGCTAGACTCATTTGATAGCAATTGGAGGGAGGATAGAGAGACCTTTACCCTGCAGTAGGACAGAAATGGTTATTAAAAAAAAACGTCTTACCGTAGTAGGAGGAGCCAGATTAAAGGTCTCGAAGTCGATCCTCATCTGGCAGACGTTGTTGTTATTGATCTCTACGTTGTAGGAGCACTCCAGACCTGAGGACTCGCGGTTCAGAGGAGGGTTGATGAAGAGTGCCACCTTCGTGTTCGTGCGGACGTCGCACGCGTTCACTGGAAGATAAATCGATGTAAGCTAAGTTTCTTGGAAAAGTATTTAGTATGGTTTTACTGCAAATCCTTGGTTTTATCTTCATCTTGAAAGATAGGTCAGATGCAATAGGAAATATCCTATTTATTTGCCGTAATTTTACTTAGATCATTGCGATTGCTCTTTCATGCTAATGAAGATATTATAACAAGTTGAAAAAATTAAGGCACATAAGGTCAAGGTGAAAGGGCCGCTTCAAGGTGACGATGGGTAGGGAATGGAAGAAAAATATATTAGGGGAGACTTTTTCCAGCAGTGGGACCACACAGAAGCTAGAAAAAAAAACCTGTGTCCAGGTCTTCAATCTTAAGAAATTGTATGCACTTATTGAATAGTGCATACAAACCAGAAAATTGAAGAGAGCCAGTAGCAGGTTTGAGTCCTGCCTGAGGTTTAAATTTTTTCTTTTCTACTATTTGTAATTACAAAAACTTGAATCTATATAACCTCAGGCGAAGCTTTTCTTGATAATTTAAGCACTTACATGAACAGCAAGTAGCGAAGACTCCACAGAACCCGATAGCCTTCCCACCCTGAGTGTTGCACTGGTTTCTGGACAAACAGACCCCACTTGTGGACCTGTCGTTACTGAGACACTGCTCCCCGTTGCCCACGGTGAAGATGCTACCTGGGGCTTGCCGGCCCGCTGCAGAAGAAGAAATAACAATAATTATAAAATTAGTTATTGGTTTTTATAGTTAACTAATTTAGTTTTTGTTAGTATGTAAGTTTTGTTTGTTGTATAAATATAATTAGTGTAGATTTTGTAGAACGATATTTTTGCTAAGTGACAAAGTTTTGAAATAATAAGAAAAAAAATAAAATACCTCAAAAAAAAATAAGTATTTTTTAATAGGTTTTCTTGAATTATAGATAAGAATACTTTATAGTAAATCTCCTTTTGAATAAAATATCATCGTAGGTTCGCTTATTTAGGAGCTCTGATGCCAATTGCCACGAATAGATTAAACATTACATACAGGCGTTAATTAGGTTGTCGATCTTTTTAATCAACTTCAAAAAAAATGGTTGTTGATTCGACAGCTGTTTTTTTTTGTATGTTTATTACACAATATCTCCGACAATTGTAAATCGATTTCAAAAATTCGTACACGAATTACATATTTGAGTAGTTAGTCAACAATTCAACGCACACGAACTGCGCGAGCTGTAGGGCGGCCACTTTTTTTAAGAACAGTTGAACTCCTTCTAGCAGTCCATGTGCGCGCGAACAAGCAGGGTTATTCGGTATGGCGGTTGTCAACAAAAGCGATTGTTGCTTTATAAAAAAGAAAGTGAAAACACAAGTTTCTTATCGTGTAACTTCGATGATAAACTAGATCTACTACTACTTAGTTGGTAACCGACGTTAGCCGATACTGAATAATCATTTTTATACTTATTTTTATGCGGTAAACATCGGTTGGAACATTATACTTACTTCTAGAATTTACTCCGTCTAAAATAGACCCGCTGCTGTATTGAGCTGCTACACATAGTAACACCAGTCGTAATACTCTTTGTAGCGCCATCTTGTGGTAGCTGTAACAAACAAAATAATAATATAATATCTTGGGACAACTCACACACGGCCATCTGATCCCAAACTAGGCAGAGCCTGAATTATGGCAACCAGACAACTGATAAACTTACTTATATATTTCTAAATAAATACATACTTATTATAGATAAATTACACCCAGACACAGAACTAATGATCGTGCTCATCGCACAAAGATTTGTCCTGCGTGGGAATGAAACCCACGACCTCCGGTTTAGCAGTCAGGGTCACTAACCAGTAGAGCAACAGGCCCGTCAAATAAAAATAAATCTATACATAATAATCAAACTGAAACTGAAAGGGATAAACTTTAAAACTACCGAACGCATTTTCTATTATCACCAATAAATAAACCGATTTAAAAAAAAAGGTTTTAATGTATAATTCACCCGCGCGAAGCCGGGCTGGATAGAAAATAAATAAATATGTTTTTTTATTTTAATTTAATGATAATTTAATACTAAAATGGTCTAAAATCAAAATCAAAATATTCTTATTTCGTGTAGGCCTTTTCAGGCACTTTCAAAACGTTAAATGACTCTAGTTGCGCGGTTCCAAAATGTCACTCCTATGGAGAAGAACCGGCAAGAAACTCCATAGGTTACTCTTTTTAAAAAAAGGTAATATGTTGATACATACAATGTTAAAAAAGAAATACAATTATCTTAAAATATGCGACAACAACGTAAATAGCAAAATGTAGTAGACATGACAACAAAAATGGAAAAAAAATAAATAAAAAATAATTAAGAAATCGTACATTTTGCTTCAAATTACATTGTCGACACATTAACAATAGTCTGATGCCTGAAGCACAATAGAAAATAAAATAAAAATAAAAAATATAAGTGAAAAAAAAAAAGGAATAATTTACATATAATAAATATGTAGTCCGTAGTAGAGTAGTAGTATAAATAAGAAGCCATGGGCAGTTAACTGTCGTAAACAAGTCTATTAATTATTTTATTATTTGTCCGAAAATTAATTCACAGTAATCCCGGGTAAATGCTGTTTTTTATTAGTAAGTAAAACTTGATAAAATAAATGTAGATACATATTCTTGTCTATCTCATACAGGCCTATAAAAGTATAAATGTCCCACTGTTGGGCACAGCCCATGTCTCATATAGAGAAGGAACGAGCATTGATCACCACGCTTGCTCATTACGGGTTGGCGATTTCAAATTCCAATTTTGGAATCCAGATTTCCTCACCGATTGACAATGGTATCTTAGAATAATTAAAAAAGTAGTTACATATAACTTTGCCAAAGTCACATTGGTACTTGTCGGTGGGTAGTAGGGTTAGAACCTGCAACCTTATGTATAGACATCCGTCCATGGAACCGCAAGGACCATGACATCTTAATTATAAGTTCATAAACTAATCTATATCTATATATAAAGCTGAAGAGTTTGTTTGTTTGAACGCGCTAATCTCAGAAACTACTGGTCCGATTTGAAAAATTATTTCAGTGTTGGATAGCACATTTATTGAGGAAGGCTATAAGCTATTTAACATTACGCTGCGTCCGAAAGGAGCGGAGCATAATTGAAAAATGTTGCAAAAATGAAAAACCGTTGAAACTAAACCACGCGGAAGTCGCGGGGACAGCTAGTTATCTATAATACAGCCTTTATTAAGCCCTTTTATAAAAACCTTCGTAATGATAACATTTTAAACACGGAAGGGCTTTTAAAGCCAATTTATTTGTACAGTTATCCAATATCTAACTAATAGTTCGTCGAACCACAGACCGGTTCTGAAGCAAACATACAAATTACAAGGTATTAGTACCTTGACCATGGGGTCTAAGAAAAGCAGCAAAAAATTGAATATGCGCCGGACACACGAAGCATAGAAAAAAACAAAAAACTGTCTTCAGCGTCAACATGTATGTATGGTAAAAAAAGCTATATACCTACTTTGAAAGATCGGCCGTAGTTGGACCTTATACTGCTTCTGCTTCACTGAACTGATATCAGTTTACTTACGATAAATTATTTAATTTGCAAGTAGGCAGAGTCAAGCATACTGGAGAGCCAATCCGGAAATGCAAGACAGAGATAATAACTGCTTGCTTACGGGACGAAAAGAGCTAAACATATGTCAAGGTCGCGAAAGATTGTCTTAGAAATAATAACGTAAGCGACAAAATGGAAAATCTCATATTAATCGAAATCTTTTAGATGGAATAAAAAATCAATCAACATGATTATGCATCAAATAGTGTATAAAAGAAATTATTAAGTTGAATAGTTTAAAGTGTTTTTATAGAGCTGATTTAAAAAATAAAACTAAGTATTGGAAAGTTTTTTTAATCGTGTAACTGATCGACATTTATTTTTATCATATCCTCTTCTATCTGGGAACCAAATTTCAAGTCAATATCTTTTATAGTTGCTAAGTAAAACCGACGCGAAAATCTATACTTAATATTATAAAGCTGAAGAGTTTGTTTGTTTGTTTGAACGCGCTAATCTCAGGAACTACTGGTTGGAATTGAAAAAATCTTTTTGTATTGCATAGTCCGTTTATTGAGGAAGGCTATAGGCTATATAACATCACGCTACGACCAATAGAAGCGGAGCATTATAGAAAAATGTTGCAAAAATGAAAAACCGTTGAAACTAAAACACGCGAACAACGTCGCGGGTGACAGCTATAGTTAATAAATTTATGTATCGCCTTAAGATATCCGTCATAAAAAGCTATGCCTACTAGTACGAGATCCCGCTGCAGGATTGGTGTGCTCATCGACTTTTTGTTTAAAACCACATTTTTATGTTTATTTATAATTAAGAGAATATATATTTACTAGGTTGCCTATCAAAATTTGGCCGCCATTATTTTTAATTAAATTATTTTTAATTGATTTTTGGTAAAAAATTTCGTTTATTTATTTTTAAAAAAAAATAACGTCTACATCACGGTAATTAATATGAAGATTCTAAAAAATCACGGTTGCCGTTGCGCACCTGGCCGCACCTCTTTGCAGCCAGGTGTAAACAGGTGTGATTTCGATAAATTTATACGTTTATAACCTATTTTCATTAATTATATGTCATATTGAAGCTAATTTTTTTCTATTAATTATCATATAAAGTTGCCTAATTAAATCTGGCCGCAAATAAGGGTTACTGGCTGTTAAAGATAATAAATATTTAAGGTAGAGTGAAAGAGAGTTAGCGCGTAACATCATTTGTCAGACGAGGACAGCGATTGCCGGCTATGCGACGCTTTTAAGCCATTGCGCATGCATCGAACGTTAGTGTTCTCAACCACCGGGGAGTAATAGATACGACTTATAATAAATACTCCAAAAAATAAGTAATTTTTTTCAAAAGGACAAATTTAAAAATTGCAACAAAAAATTAATATTGATTTGATATATCGACGGTCTAGTTAGCAATTTGTCTAACTCCTTATTTTTTAGAGGGTGATTTTTTTTTACATTTTGATGAAGCAATAATCCAATTACAAATTATTTGAATGATTCAAACTTAAATATTATATCTCTATTAGATATTAATGATATTAAATGGTTTTTTAAAATGATAATAAATTTTGAAGTAATTGTTTTTTTCGTACAAATAAAAGATTCTCTAAAATGGAGTTAGATAATTTGCTAATTAGAACGTCGATATTTAATATTAATTTAAAAAAATAAAAATTGGTTGCCTGTAAAGTCGGTATACGGGCGAAAGTTTTACGTGACAACGACTGTCAATGTCAATGTCTGTCTCTCTCGCTCTTAGGCGGGCTAACCATGCCCGAGTGGAAGGGACGCGTGCCTCTCACTCGCTCTCATTGTGAGCGCATAACGTGAGCGGAGCGTTACCCAGTTTCTTGAAGTGTCACCCGGCAAACCAATTTATAAGACGTTGTCACGTCAAAAATAACATTAGCGAGCACTTTTGGAATGATACATTATTAAAGTCGAGTACATTGCTTTTTTCGTTACACAAAAAACACGACTTCATCTTTATCAATTTTATTTTACGTTAATTAATATAATAATTTTTAGATGCACAAATAAAATAACAATGTAAATATAAAACGTTGTTTATTACGAACTCCAAAACAGCGTGGTTTTTATGTTTTTATAACATTCGACGCATGCGCAATGGCTTAAAAGCGTCGCATAGCCGGCAATCGCTGTCCTCGTCTGACAAATGATGTTACGCGCTAACTCTCTTTCACTCTACCTTAAATATTTATTATCTTTAACAGCCAGTAACCCTTATTTGCGGCCAGATTTAATTAGGCAACTTTATATGATAATTAATAGAAAAAAATTAGCTTCAATATGACATATAATTAATGAAAATAGGTTATAAACGTATAAATTTATCGAAATCACACCTGTTTACACCTGGCTGCAAAGAGGTGCGGCCAGGTGCGCAACGGCAACCGTGATTTTTTAGAATCTTCATATTAATTACCGTGATGTAGACGTTATTTTTTTTTAAAAATAAATAAACGAAATTTTTTACCAAAAATCAATTAAAAATAATTTAATTAAAAATAATGGCGGCCAAATTTTGATAGGCAACCTAGTAAATATATATTCTCTTAATTATAAATAAACATAAAAATTTGGTTTTAAACAAAAAGTCGATGAGCACACCAATCCTGCAGCGGGATCTTAGACCATACACTGTTATTTTGACACGCACTTAATAGAAGACGTACGCTTTGATTGATGTCCACACGCGAAGCTTCAGTAATAAGTTTTTGCTTCAATATTTATGTTTACGACCGGTTTCACCAACGGTAAAGTTGTTTAAACTAGCCAGGGTACTCCACAATCAAATACTGTTAATTCTGACGCAATGTGTTAGTTAAGTGGCTGACCGTTAGTTTAAACTGTGAGTTTAATTTGTGTTTACTGTGAATATTGATGAGAAAAACTGTTGATCAAGTTTTGGGTGCACTATACTCGACTACGACGATGTAAAAGATATACAAAAAACGATTTGTTCGACTATATTTTGTTTTGTTTAGAAAATACCTACCATTCGTAAGCAAAATGAATAATTCTTCAATATAGGAAACGGCTTTAAGTTATTTTTTACATAGTACAAAACAAAGTCGCTTCCGCTGTCTGTAAGCGTATATCTTTTAAACTACGCAACGGATTTTAATGCAGTTTACAGTAATAGATAGAGTGATTAAAGACGAAGGTTTATATGTATAATACTGCACCCTTGCGAAGCCGGGAGGGTCGCTAATTCAATAAATTAAAAAAAACCCGACTGCTGGTTATTAATTTACCTACATTCTTTAATCAAAATGACATATAAACATGCAAGTTAATGTATATGTATATTAATAAGCTATTTTAAAATTCTTTATTTTGATACCACACTCTATTTTGATATCACTTTATTTTGATATCACACTTGATAGGTTATGATGAAAAAAAATATATAATCGTCGTTATTATCTATAGCGCTAAAAATCGGCAAGTTTAGATTTCTTTACTTTTTTTTTACCCTTAAGTGTCTCTCACAATTGAGAAGAAACCTAGAAGCACATTTCAAGCTTACACCAAGCGGTTTAAGCTATAGAGCTTGCCAAAGAAATACACATACATACATATACCTACTCAAAACATAACACTCCTTCTAACGCTGTCGGGTAATAATTTAAGTAAGAATTAAGAATTAAATAACATAAATATTGCACTAACTCCATTAGGTTTGCCATTGGTCCACATTTTAATCTTACAACCATGATCGTTTCTTAAACCTGGGGTTGGTAGGGACTCTAACCGGCTAAAGTCGCATGCAAAGCATGTTACGCAGTGAACTGTGCCACAGGGGGGCCCCGCCGAGCATGGCTTTAGCGAACCCTGGACTCCGGCAAGGGCAAGGACGGGACCGGGGTGTTTTTGGTCGGTGCAAGTTAGATATATCCCCACGTCGTGCCTTCGGCGTGGGTTGAAGTCATTAGATTTTCATCCCGTAGCAAAAAAAAAAAAGAAAACAAGTGCTACTTTCTTTTCATTTTTGGGACCGGAAAGAAACACATTTGAAATTTACTGCCGCAAATCAATTAGGTACAAATACAATATATTATTTTACCTATTGATTAAATTAGCAAAAAAACATAGTTAAATTAACTTTCATTATTAATCATAGCTGTCCCCCGCGATTTAGTTGGCGTGTCTTAGTTTCAACGGTTTTTTTTCATTTATGTTTCGCTCCTTTTGGTCGCAGCGTAATGTTATATAGCTTATAGCCTTCCTCAATAAATAGGCTATCCAACACTAAAAGATTTTTTCAAATCGGACCAGTTATTCCTGAGATAAGCGCGTTCAAACAAACAAACAAACAAGAACAGTACAGATGTACAGTTTGCAAGGTACCTGGCACATGTAGATTAACTTGCACATGTACATTGCCAAGTTAGGACCGTACGACGAACACTCATCGCCTATTGTAAGCTGAAAGGCATCAAACTTTACGATTTCCTGAATTCTATGTCTTATTATGCGTCCAGAGGTTTTAACTGTAGACTCGAATAACTGTTCTTTATCCCAGAAATATTTTTTTGTTCCTAGCTTAGACTCTCAGCGTTCTCCTCTAAGACATCTTTAAACTTAATGGTTAATCACGAAGGTTTTTCTACATTATATTACAATGGGCATGTTTCCTAATTTTTTTAATGTCCGCTTGGTAGATTAATGAATTTTATTGGACACGTATTTTTTCTTATTTCCTACAAACAAAAAATGATCAAAATACAAAGAACGGAAATTTCGCGTGACGTCACTCATCGCTACAATTTTTACCAAGGCGAGGTGTCATAAGCCCTCACTCCGAAACTTTAAAGCGCTGTATCTTTGTAATATTTTATTTGATAAAAGAAAAAATACGTGTCTAATATTTTTTTATTATCTAACTGACGGACTAAATATATTTTAACTTTTCATACCCAGTCAACATCCCTATTTATATGAAGTGACTTGTCCCGGCTTTGCATGGGTATTTATAGACACAAAACATCCTCTTCAGTCACTCTAGCCATTGGTGAAAACTGTATGAAAATCTGTTCGGTAGTTTTCGTGTTTATCGCTTTCAGATAGAAAGACAGACGCTGCGGGGACTTTGGTTTCTATACTAATATTATAAATCATCGATCCTTCACATATCATATGTGAATGTGGTGCCGGCGCAAGACATAGCGCATCTTCTGTCCTGCACTACCAACTGCACCCTCCAGGACGTAATGGAGGCGAAAGACTGGGCCATACAGGTGGCAACTTTTTGGTCGGAAAGAGTTTGAGAGTCATTTGACACGAGAAGAAGAAGAAGATTATAATGCGGAAAGATTTGATTGTTTGTTTGGATTGCATAGGCTCCGAAATTACTGAACCGATTTGAAAGATTCTTTCACTGTTGGGAAGCTACACTATTCCCGGGTGACATAGGCCATGGTTTTTTTTTTTTTTTGTTAGTATAATATAAATAGATTTCAAACTTTTGCAAATGTTACTGTAGAATTTAGATACCCTTCTAAGATAATAAATATACACCGTATGACGACGTGTAAATTAGCCTACAATGGAAAACGATTTATCTAGGAATATTTGTCGCTCTTTCACGTAAAAACCATTTGAATTTGGACGAAATTGACACATGGCCACTCGTATACGCATAGTTGCTAACCTGGATTTTCACTAGATAACACTTTTTATTGCTTTAAGTCCACAAAAAACGGAAAGTCTACGCAAATAAATCCTAAACCCCCGGGACGTAGTTGTCATTATTCACTAATGTGTTATGCAATACATTGTCGAAATTACACAAAATATTAGAATTTTTACGTATAAGTAATAATAGCTTTGAGTTCGATATTGCATGTGTACCTACTCATCGTCAATCCGCATGAACTAAAAAAGCAAGCGGAGTAATCTATGCTTTTTAATAAACTAACCTATTTATCCTTTCCGATAATATCGTTATTTTTGATGGGTTAAGTTTTTTTTGATGATTTACGCATTTAACCTGAGCGCAGGCTTTGACTGCTTCACCGGACTTTTGGCGAGAACCTTAAGGGCCTCCAGCCAGAGCAATAGAAAAGCTAACTACGTCAACAACGTTCACTAAGGGCACCCCCTGTGGGGTTCGGACCTCGACTTAGTGCGTTGCTAACAATCTTAATAAGGCAAAAACAGCAAGGGAGGACTGGATCTAAGGTTTTATTAATTAAGGACATATTTTTATTGCTAGTTTGGCCGGCTCGGGCCAGCTTGATTTAGGGACGGCGTTGAATTAAGAGACGTAGCGACTAGGGAGGGCGAATTTGTTCAGATTTTCTTACTTATTTTTCACCTACCTTCTGCCATGATTATTTCAGTTTCATTATAATTTTAGATTGGATCATTTATGGTCATTTGTGGCCTTACTATGTGTTGTTGAAGACGCCATATTTCGATATTGTTATTAACAAAATAACTTCACTATTTGCATTCGGTTAAAAATTGAACCTCTAGTACTATTGTCACATGGGAGATATAATTACGTTTTTAACTGCAACTATGGCGGACGAAAATCTTCGTTCTTAATGACAAAAATTAATTAAGGCACCCTAGTTATCTAAATATGTTATTTTAGTAAATAAAATAGGTTATTTGTGTATGAGAATAGAATGTTTGTGAAACCCCGCGATTAAGGGATTAAATTCCCTAATGCAGACTTATTTAACTTCTCTGGATTTATAAAATAACTTTTTGGCTAAGATACTAGATATTTATTATGTCCTAGCGAAACAAAGAATTGAATCTGGGTACGTATGTCGCAATTTAATGTCTTATTGTAAGGAATTGGCAATAACACTGTCTTAAATAATAAACAGAAATCCTTACTAAGATTATAAATGCGAAAGTAACTCTGTCTGTCTGTCACTTTCACGCCAAAACTACTAAACCGATTTAAATTAAATTTGGTACACAGATAGTCTAGAGCCTGAGAAAGGCCATGGAGTGCTTTTTGACGCGATAACCGACATCCACGCGGGCGGAGCCGCGGGAAACAGTTAGTAAATTAAAAACGAGCAAAAAACAGTAGAAAATCAATCATTACATTATAATTAAATCAAAGCTGTTAAAGTTTTTAACCAAAAATGCCTAAAAAATTATCGTTAACTTAGTATAAAATATAAGTTAATACATACGTGTGCTCCGGCGTCGCTTGCGGAAGTGCCAGAGTTATGCAACTCGCGAGCTTATATAGAGACAAGTGACCGCTAGTTGCCTACTACAAGATTGCGACATGAGGCCTAATGCACAGTGAAAGATAGGCTATAGGTAGCAAGCATAGCTTCAGGACTTCTTTAAGGTTTTTCTATACTTTTTTGGAAGAGATTCACGCAGCTAGCCTGAGCGCAGGCTTTGACTTCTTCACCGGACTTTTGGCGAGAACCTTAAGGGTCTAACCTATCTATCTGAACGCGAGAAACTCAAAAACTACCGAACGGATTTTTAGATGGTTTTTACCAATGGATAGAGTGATTCAAGAGGAAGGTTTGTGTGTATAATTCATTAATGTTATGTCTACCCGTGGGGTGGGTCGCTAGTATAGGCTATATATGGAAAACTTCAAGTAGACATAATATTATGAGTCTTCGCAAAACCTACCTAGCTAACTATCTAACGAACTTAACAGAGTAGTACTAGTAATAAATTATTCACTGTTTAGTTTTTAATCGACTTTGTCTGTTTGACGTTTTTTTGCTACGTGACAACCCCGGCAATTCAGGATCGATTACTAAAAATATTTTTTCCATCGATAGGGTATACCTCAGAGTTGGTCCCAAATAAAATAAATTATATATTATAGGGTAGCGGACTGGGTATAAAAAGGAAATATCTATTTAGTCCACCTGATACATAAAAAAATGATAAAAAAAACTCGTATTTTTTCTTTTATTAATTCAATGAAAAATTACAAAGTCAATTCACTGTATCTTCCTCATAGTTTGTTTAATTAAAAAAAGAAACATACATGTCTCATATTTTTTTAATATCTAGGTATATGACGTGTAAATGAAAAAAAAAGTAGTCCGATCTCCTATTGCCCTGCCTTGCCCATAAATGCCCTGCCTAAGCATGTCTTAATGTTTCTTAGCAGAGCAGTCGATTTTTTAATGTTTATAATTACTAATACAACAGATTTGTAGTTGTTGGAACATGCAGTGTCGTTGATAATTATATTATTAATAGCTTTTAAACGCTTATCTCTCACTGGAGGCAGGACACGCACCTCTCCTATCACCTGTGTGTTATTATATTCACAAGTGCATGGTCATGGAGGGAAATAACAACATACCAAACACCATGCGATGAATTTTAACACTTTAAAATAAGCTTTTTCTCTGTAAAGTTGAAATAGGGATGTTGACTGGGTATGAAAAGTTAAAATCTACCTATTTAGTCCGTCAGTTAGATAATAATAAAATATTAGACACGTATTTTTTCTTTTATCAAAACAATAAAAAATTACAAAGATTCAGCGCTTTAAAGTTTCGGAGTGGGGGCTTATGACGCCACGCCTTGGTAAAAATTGTAGCGAGGAGTGACGACACGCGTAATTTCCGTTCTCTGTATTTTGATCATTTTTTGTTTGCAGGTAAAAAGAAAAAATACGTGTCCAATAAAATTCATTAATCTACCAAGAGGACATAAAAAAAAAAAAAATAGGAAACATGCCTATTATTGATGCAACCCACCTAAAGCCTACGTACTTTCTTGGGATCCAAGCTTACCACATACCAAGCAACATCAAAATCGGTTTAACGGTTTAACTGTGAAAGACTAACAGACAGACATAGTTAGTTTCGCATTTATAATATTAGTATAGATAATAATAATGCAATTAAAGAACTTGAAGCTTCTTTAAATAGTTTGTATTTATATTTTAATAATTTTATAATTTGACGACCTCCGTAGTCGAGTGGCGTACACACCGGTTTTCAAGGTGTCGCCAGCTCTGAGGTCCCGGGTTCGATCCCCGGCCGGTTCAATGTAGAAATACCACTTTTCTACATTGTCTCGGGTCTGGGTGTTTGTGGTACCTTCGTTGCGTCTGAATTCCATAACACAAGTGCTCTTGGTACATACTTTGGGTTCAGAGCAATGTATGTGATGTTGTCCACATTTATTTATTTATTTATTATTATTTATCTTAGAGTAAATATACACAAGCATAGAGTGCGCGCATCGCTAGTCCCTTATGCCAAGCGTAAGCAAATTTCTAGCTGTAAGTAGGTAGGTACTTCGCTCGATTATTGATTTAAGTGATTTTCCGTGCGACGACAGACGTTTATGCGAAAATATCGATGGTTCCGATATTATTAGGGTAATATTAGGGTTTGAGATAGTATTAATAAAACTGCGCCCTCTGTTTCAACGACATTTATTTCTTTGGTTTAGTTCATGTTTTAAGAGCAAAATCATTATAACACTTTTTATGCAAGTGTATTCATAAATATGCGTCAAACTCGCGAGGTAAGCAGAGATGGTCTTAGTTCATTACTTTGAGGCTTAAGTTCATGTCAATACCTAAGGTTATGCATATAAACATGAAGTTTGTTTAAAAACAACTCTCTTCTAAACTTTTTTCCTATAAAAAGCTCCGTTAGTATTTGGCAGTAAACATCTATTTAACCAATTAAAATGCTAAGTGGGTGGGCGCAAGTTTATTAGATGACCTGGCAAAAGTTGTTTTGACAAATAAATTTGTCTAAAAGGTAAAATAAAAAAATCTGGAGAGGCTCAGTTTTATCACCTAGCTAGGGGCATAAAAAAACAACCTACGATCTATTCTTAGACCTACTAAATATGCACAAAAAATTCCATAAAAAAATCAGCCGTTTCGAAAGAGTTCGATAAAAATACTGTGAAACGAGATTTAAAAAAAAATACAAAATGTCTATAATAATATTATAAAGAGGAAGGATTCGATTGTTTGCTTGTTTGCATTGAATAGGCTCCGAAACTACTGAACCGATTTGAAAAATTCTTTCACTTTTGGGAAGCTACATTTTATTAGGCTATATTTTAATTTTTTGTTAGATACCCGTGTGAAGACGGGCGGGATGCTAGTATAAATATATAAAATACCTAAAAGCTATTGGCAAGTCTAATTTAGTATCTATTTTTTTCTATCCATGCTTCTGAAGGTGGATTAAATTATCTAAGTATTTATCTACTAACGATTATTTTTTAGAAGATCCAGGTCAAAAGAGTTCACTTGATTAAGACGTTCGCAGTTTTCTATGTGTACAAAGAATAATAATATACTTCTTTTTTAAACTGGTATATATAATGGGTGCCAGCGGGACCGTATTACTAACCTCAACCATCCGTCCGTCCGTCAGTCCATCTTTCTGTCAGCGTGCTGTGTTTCTTGAACCGCAATAGAGTTGTTTGAAAGCTTTGGTTGAATTTTCCTGAAAGCTTACTCCAAAACTACCGAACAGTTTTTCATATAGATAGATTGATTCAAGAGTAAGGTTTTTCATTATTGTTTTGTGCACCCGTGCGAGCCGGGGCGCGCCGCTAGCCTGTAATATTTCTTACTTACCTCAAGAGGCTTTTAGCTGATAAAACGTACATAACAAGCGCAAATGAAGCTTCAAACAAAATCAATCTATACGTCATGGAACAAGTTTGTAATAACTTGATAAATTGCCTCTCATGTTCACTGTCTAATAGACTATTAATTTATTTAACTGTAAATATTGGTAGGGTTCAGAGTCCTCGCTTTAACTTCTGAGAAGCTAGACATATGAGTGACAATATGTCCGCTGGACAGAAAAAAAGCTTGAGTATTGGGTGCTGTGGGAAAGGGGTTGTTCATTAACCACGTGGGGATTGAATCAAGGTAAGGGATTTCGGACAAAATCACAAAATTTACAAGTGTTCGTTGTGGGGATATCACGTGTATTTATTTTTTGTTGGAAAGTGTACTGTATTATTATTTTTATACCAGTTAACAACATCCTGCGACGTTTAATGTCTGTTGGGGCATTTTTATAACAGTGCTTGATTTACCAGATATAAAGATCCTAAACTAAAAAAAATATACATTCTTTGTACCAAAAAATACACGTGATCTTTGGTAGGGGGTAATTTAAAACGTCACTCGATATAACAAAGAGGGAATGTAAAGTTGCTAAAAACACCACGTAGTTAATGTAACACCCCCAAGTTAAACTCAACAATCAGTGGAGCTTTGAGTTCAGGACCACAATTTTTGGCTGGTCAGAGGGCCAGCGAACAAATTGTGCATCGTCTACTCAGCACTGATAGCTCTCATGACTGACGCGATTGAACGCGGGAAAAAGCTGTATTATGCTATACTAGCTGTTGCCCGCGGCTTAGCTCGCGGGGATGTTGGTCATCGCAGCAAAAAGTAACCTCCGTAGTCGAGTGGCGTACACACCGGTTTTCAAGGTGTCGCCAGCTCTGAGGGGGTCCCGGATCCCGGGTTCGATCCCCGGCCTTTTCTACATTGTCTCGAGTCTGGGTGTTTGTGGTACCTTCTTTGTCTCTGAATTCCATAACACAAGTGCTTTAGCTACTTACTTTGGGTTCAGAGCAATGTATGTGATGCTGTCCACATTTATTTATTTATTTATGTCCTTTCTAAGGATAGCTTACCATTACCAGAGTACCCAGTTTCATCAAAATCGGTTAGCAGTTTAATTGTGAAAGAGTAACAGACAGACAGAGTTACTTTCGCATTTATAATATAAGTAAGGATTTTTCCTCTGTCAGTAAATTGATATTGACAGTACTCTTAAAAAATTAACATAAATATTACCAATCATGTTTACTTGTCGAGTTAAAATTAAGGAGAAATATGATGTATGGAGCTAAGTATAAATAATGGGTGAAATACACGTTGTTAAACATTAAATAAATGGGTTTTTAAAGTATTTATAGTTTACTAGCTGTCCCCCGCGACTTTGTTCGCGTGTTTTAGTTTCAACGGTTTTTCATTTTTTCAACATTTTTCATTTATGCTCCGCTCCTATTGGTCGTAGCGTGATGTTATATAGCCTATAGCCTTCCTCAATAAACGGACTATCCAATACAAAAAGAATTTTTCAATTCGAACCAGTAGTTCCTGAGATTAGCGCGTTCAAACAAACAAACTCTTCAGCTTTATAATATTACTAGCTGTCCCCCGCGACTTTGTTCGCGTGTTTTAGTTTTAACGGTTTTTCATTTTTGCAACATTTTTCATTTATGCTCCACTCCTATTGGTCGTAGCGTGATGTTATATAGCCTATAGCCTTCCTCAATAAACGGACTATCCAATACAAAAAGAATTTTTCAATTCGAACCAGTAGTTCCTGAGATTAGCGCGTTCAAACAAACAAACAAACAAACTCTTCAGCTTTATAATATTAGTATAGATGAAAGGCGGATCAATTAATCTGTCATCAAAACTAATGTCAAATATTGTGATTAGTTGATCGAAAGACTAACAACTATGCAGACTGAGGTGGTATTCGTCTTGACAGTTGATGTTGCTCGTTCTACCTTCTTTTTTTTATTATAGTTTTTGCGACCTACGGAATATAAGCTCACTGTGTCTTAAGATCTTGCAGCGCTGCTTGTTTGGTTTTAAGTTTGAGTATCATTGGGTCCCAAGTAGGTGATATCTTCCAGCCACCTTCTCGGGTAAAACATGACAGAACATTTAAAAAAGGTTGTACAAATCGAAAATAAGTCATTGAATCGTCAAGTATTGACAAATATTGGTTCTCGAGAGCAAATAGACAAATATCTCTGAGGGCAACGCACGGCAGTACAGGCACTGGTAATAATGGATGCTAGTATGTTTAGTAACGTAGAGTCCGGTTTGTTGGTGTACTTACTTGATAAATATGCGCTATGGTATTAAATCGGATGGTCAACGTGAATGTGTGTTGATTTTTATTATGGTGTTATGAAAATATGAGGGCAATGACTTGATGAAGCAATAACAATTCGTATTTTATAAGCGTTATACAGAATATGTTTTTCGACAAATGTATTTTTAATCAGAAGCTTTTAAATCAGCTAGGATCACAGTACTAGTGAAGACGAATCAAACAAGCCTAAACACTGTACTCCTATAAGTATAAAAAATTTCATCTCGATTGAATGTCTAGAAGAGTTTCTAATTTAACTTGCAAGATTTCACCCGAACAAATATACATACATTGCAAGTTAATTAAAACTTGTAAATAATACATACGTATTATAAGTAGGTACAGTTAAAAAAAATCGTGTTTGCCTAGCGGTTTAATAAACGGATTTGTATACACATAAAGCCACTGCAGGTGAACAAATAATTATTGATTAACAATCCAAAGTATTGTTGATCAATCATTCAATTCAATTTTTATTATCAATGATTAATAAATAATTTCAATTAAATCAAACCAGCTTACAAAGTCACTGCAGGTGAACAAATAATTATTGATCAACAATAAATAATAAAAAAATACTTTGGATTCATAGTATTTTTTCATTATTTATGATTTATGTACGCATGCGGTAAATAGAAAAATAGTCAATAAAAAAGGCAACAATATATACTTATATACAGGCGAGTACCAATGTAACTTAAAGTTAAATGGACTTTCTCAATTATTCTATGACACTATTGGCAAACGGTGAAAGAAAACATCGCAAAGAAACCAGGATTGCAATAATTGGAATCTGAAATCGCCAACCCGCAATGACCAAGCGTGGTGATCAATGCTCGTTCCTTCTCTACATGAGAAGAGGCCTGTGTATAGCGATAACGATGTGGAAAAGTCCGGACAAACGGATAAATATCGTTTAAAACAACATTCTGTAATATCTGCTATGAAAGTTATTGATATCAATACTTATTCTTTAATATCTCATCACCACCTTATTGCCTTTAGAGCGTGCAGTCTCCACATGAATAGCGTTTTTTTTTTACAATTGTTGCCGTAAAGGGCGATAAAATCAAATATATCATATCATACCTAATTGATGATTGTAATAAGTAGATAGAACATAATCGCCTTTTCCGCGTAAGAGTAAGCTCTTAAAAGTTAACGAATATCGCTATCGATGTCTAATAAGCCTAGACTCCACGTTCAGCCCCTAGATAAAAATTTACGATGTTACGTAAATCTGGGGGCACGGTAGTGCCCCCGCCAAGACGAGCCAAGCGAAGCACACGGGCACTACCTACGTTTTCTCGAAGCGCTTCGTCGTTTTTTTGAACCCTCATAACTTGGGTTTGGATTATGCTAGATCAACAAAATTTTCGGGATATATTGTCAATAGCGGACTTATTGAACATATTAAGTTTTAATTACATTAGCTTTTATACTTCAGATTTTATTTATATCTAAAAAACGCTAATTTCGTCACTGACTCACTGATGATCATCAAAATTCTTAAGGTATTTCCTAATGTCCTAGAAAGCTGAAATTTTGTATGTAAGCTAGTATTAGCACACAAACAACAAAAAAATTATAAAACTTGTAACTTTCATCCCCCAACCCCTTAAACTAGGGGATGGGAGTTTGTATGAGACCTGTAATTTTAAATTAAATTTTGATGACGCTAGAGGTCTAATCTAATAATCTAAAACTTGGTTCCCCTAGATATATATATGTATAGGTACTCCTTGTAAAAAAAAAAAAAAATTGTTACAAACAACTTACAAAAAGAAATGAAATCCCACCAAAAACATTTTCATGTAAAATGTTGCCAAGACGAGCCCATATGACTCGCACTGTCAAAAAGTTATCAGATCTCATGTAGAGCCAAGCTTCTAACACTACACGCCCTAACTCTACAAGGCCTAACTTCACAAACTCTACACCTTAGTCAAAATATGTGGCTTGGCCGTTCGTTACTACAAGAACTATTGTATAACACAAAAGTAATGAACAGTGAATTAATTTTTCACCTTACGCCGATGTGAATGTAGCGAAATGGCCAAGCCACATATTTTGACTAAGGTGTAGAGTTTGTGAAGTTAGGCCTTGTAGAGTTAGGGCGTGTAGTGTTAGAAGCTTGGCTCTACATGAGATCTGATAACTTTTTGACAGTGCGAGTCATATGGGCTCGTCTTGGCAACATTTTACATGAAAATGTTTTTGGTGGGATCAAATTTACCAAATACCTAACCCAAATTTAAGCGGTGTAAGCAAACTGCATTCAATCAACCAATTAAAATTAACTGTAAATTAATTACTCAACTATTGACACTTTAAAAGTGTGATTTAATAACGTAACGAGTTTCAGAACTAAACGGTATCAAGATTGGGCAATAAATAATAATAAAACTTAAATATATTACTGCAATAGAATGTTATTTAATTCACAGATTAAAGACTAAATTTAATTGCATCAGCCCAAACGTCAAACTTATAATTCTGTTTACTAAAGTAGATAATAGCGCCATCTGTTATTAATCAATGGCAAGTATTTACAAATGTTGTACAAGTTGCCTTTTTTAACCAAAAGATGTCGCTGTTTCAATCAATTCTCGTTTCTAATTTCACTTGCGACTTCTTTTTTAGGGTTTTCTGACTAACTGATGCCTACAGCTTTGCCCATATTGATAATTAATGGTTTTAACGCAAAGTCTACCATAATGCTACTTCGATTTTGTAATTTGTAAAAGGCTTGCTTTATCTTGTAAGACACATGAATAGGATTATTTTTTCTTGTGAGAATCGAACCCACACCCTTTCCCAAAGGTTTAAATAAGTATTATAAGAAATAAAAACCTTACCTATTTAAAGTTTTAACCTAAATACTTAATGTAAAAATGAAACTAATATTTCTCGTTGTTTACATAATTTTTATTTACTTAAAATAAATATTCAGTACAAAAATATATATTATTTATCTTTCACGATAAAAGAACGCTGCATCTAAAAAGATAATTTTACCCAATCTTTTAGACGAAAGTAGCTAAAATACAATTTTTATATTAAAATCTAATTGTATGACTATTTATTATTATATTTAAATAATATTCCTTAATATAACAAGAAAATAGTTTCCAAAGTTTTTTTTTTCTAAATATTATTGTTATCTACATTTTTATTTGAGTTCTTATACCATCATGACTGCAAAAATATATTATATATTATACTAGCTGTCCCCCGCAACTTTGTTCGCGTGTTTTAGTTTCAACGGTTTTTCATTTTTGCAACATTTTTCATTTATGCTCCGTTCACATTGGTCGTAGCGTGATGTTATATAGCAAAAAAAATTTCAATTCGAACCAGTAGTTCCTGAGATTAGCGTTCAAACAAAAAAACAAACAAACAAACTCTTCAGCTTTATAATATTATAGTATAGATTTATTATAAACTATGTTTATCCAGGAAGAATGTCTATCAGGTAGAAAAAAAAATATATATATTTACGTATTTTTTATATTTTTATGTTATCATAAACTTACGACGATACATTGATTTAAAATGTCGCATAACGTCACAATGTCGTACGGTTTGTATAACATCATGACGTAATTAGCCCTTCAGGCAATAATTTGAATGACTGAAGAAAATATCTAATCTATACTTATTATTATAAAGCTGAAGAGTTTGTTTGTTTGTTTGAACGCGCTAATCCCTGGAAGTACTGGTTCAAATTGAAAAAACATTTTTGTATTAGATAGTCCGTTTATTGAGGAAGGCTATAGGCTATATAACATCACGCTACGAGCAATAGGAGCGGAGCATAAATGAAAAATGTAGCAAAAATGAAAAACCGTTGAAACTAAAACACGCGAACAAAGTCGCGGGGGACAGCTAGTATAATAATAACTTGGTACAACTCACACACGGCCATCTGATCCCAAACTGACAGATCCTGTACCGACTGATAAACATACTTATATATTACTAAATACATACGTATTATAGATAAATTACACCCAGAAATAGAACAAATGATCATGCTCATCACACAAAGATTTGTCCTGGGTGGGAATAGAACCCACGACCTCCAGTTTAGCAGTCAGGGCCAGTAACCACTAGACCGAGAGGCCAGTCAAATAATATTTTTATTACCCTACATGACAGTCATTTAAAAACAATTAAGTTAACTATTCCAATATTACAGTACTTACATTAAAATTGCTGAAGTTAAGTATACTTCACAGAAAAATAAGATAAATGTATGTATTTATTATTAATATATATTTATTTACAAACCGGTATCTATGGCCTAGAAAAACTGCAAAAGATATTTATTTTCTGTCAACTATAAATCTGAGACTACATTGCAAGTGTGGAGATAAATGCTTGTTTCAACTCTATGGTAAAACTATTTTGCCCAGCTGTGGGACTGTCAATTAATGATAGTATAATAAAATAAAATTACAATTTATAGCAGTAAACATTATTTTTACATAATAAATTCTGGTATCTAAATTATGTATAAATAATATTTTACGGGTTTTATTTTTTACGGCCTGCCTTATAAATTTAATGGTTTAATGGTTATACGGCAGTTGTAGAGGTATTAGGGTTCGATTCGGGTAAGTCAAAATTAATAACAAAGTCATACTTAAACTACAATTTAATAAAAAATTGTAATAGTAGAGTGAAAATTTACAAGTATATCATTGGGTGAGCAGTAACTTAATGTTCCTAAAACACTTTTTATTACTGCAAAGTTTCATCGAAATCGATTTAGTCGTTTCGGAGATTAGTCTCATCAGGCAGACTTATTGTTTTATTGGTATGAATAAACAGGACGGCATAACATTTATTTCTTCTTAAATACATTATATCATGAATTCTTACTAATATTATAAATGAGAAAGTAGCTCTGTCTGTCGCGCTTTCACGCCAAAACTACTACACCGAATTAAATGAAATTTGGTACACAGATAGTCTAGATCCTGAGAAAGGATATAGGCTACTTTTTGCTGCAATAACCGACATCCACCCGGGTGGAGCCTAGTTTTACACAAATTAAATTAAGATGAGGGAAATTATTTCTTTATTTTATATCTTAAAGCTTAAAAACCACATTAATTAGTGATAATATTCGATGCAAGCAGTCTTATATACAAAACTTAATTTATTTAATAATTACAAATAATAATATATTTTACATAACATTCGTATTTTTATAATAATAAATTAATATTGTTTTATAAATGCAATGTTGTTGTAGCATTTTATTTTTTAATTAATAATAATTATATGAAATGCAATATTTTACTATTTTATTCATATTATTATAGTTAATGGGGTTTAAGGTAAAAACTTTGCCAATTTTTTTTTTTAGCAAATTATAGTTACGGCAGTGTGATAGCCAAGTTCGCATAAAAAAATTTACAAAACAGTTGATAAAATAATAATATTTGTACGGATTCTATCGTTCAAGACTCAAGAGTAATAAAAGATCCTTGTAAGAAATAAACCATGGGAGACTTTATGTTTATGAAAAAAATGTCGATAAAATCCGTTCAAAAAAGTAACTCATGACTATAGTTTCGATAACTGAATATGACATGAATAATTGAATATAGTTTAATTTTCAACTTTTGCGCCAATTACATTCTCCAGCCACAGACAATTAAGAGCCTCTCAAAGTAAAGTAGCATTTGAGTATTCGGCAGTGTCTTTTACTTTCATGAATATGGTTTTACTTTTAAGTTAGCACCTATTTGACGTCTCAAAGTTCAGCTGTGTGCGACAGATATACATTTGAGAACGTCTTATAGTTAAGTGCGGTAGAAGGGCGGGCCGCGACTCACGGTGTATGTAGACAGAGGGATGCCTTTAGTGCCGTATATACCTTCCGCGTTCTCGTACTCCACGTCGTAGTAGATGCCGGTTTGATTCTGGGCAAGAGAAAATGTATTAAATATAGTTTGAAGAAACTATCGCAAATACAAAACTAAAAAAAAACATACAGTGGCACATAGAACCACCTCCTGTTTGGAAGTTGGTTAAAAAGTAGAGTTCATTTAAAATCTTTTTTTAAGTCAGGTAAAAAATCATTCTGTACCCTATGGAACTATTATTAAATATCTGTATATCGATGATATTTATAGATATTTAATAATAGTTCCTTGGGACAACTAAGACACGGCAATCTGATCCCAAATTAGCCAGAGCCTGTATCACGGCAGCCAGAATAATTAACAAACTTATATGTTTCTAAATACATACATAATAATAGATAGATTACACCCACACACAAATCAAATGATCGTGCTCATCACACATTATTTGTTTTAGGTGGGAATCGAACCAACGATCTCCGGATTAGCGGTCAGGCTCACTAACCACTAAACCAAAAGTATATTACTTAAATTATTCATCAGGAACGCTATGCCCATTTTTTTAACTTAATTCATTATGGTGGCCAAATGGCGCCATTATCCAATTTTTGAGAGGGGTAGTCATGTGTTTTAATTTGACGATGATAGACTTTTGTCACCGTTTGTGACTGACGTGACTTATATTTGTCACTTCCATAGATTAGACCGATTCCATCAGCGTTTACGATTGTAGGAATACCAGTTGTCTATGGTGGCTGGTTAGATATCAATGTTAGTCGTTAAGACATAAGTATTTATATTGGTACTTACATGCATACTCCTAGCCCTAGACTTGGGTCTGGGCACGAGCAGGTCAGCGCGCTCCTGGACGTGAGAAGATGCCTCAGAGCTGGTGGACTCCGTCGCCATGTGGTTCGTGTAGCCTAAGAAATGAGGGTAGTTTAGATTCAGGAAAAAAAATAGTGTTGTTTTATTAAGGCAGTAAGTTTCAATCGAGTTTCATGAATTTGCGACCTTATTACGCCACTTGCAAAAGCTACAGCAATTGACAGTAAATTGTTTACAATTGCATTGATCCCCAATCGCTCACTTGCGTGTTGGCGATTTCAGTTTTTTTGGAATCCAGCCAGGCTTGTCTGTAGTGGGTTCAAACCTTCAACCTTGTGCATACAAATAACTTCGATGAACCACTAGACCACCATACCTCTAAAACCTTTGATTAAAGATATTAACTTTTTTATTCATCTCATTTCTATGTTGCACTTAGGAATCGAACTTGGCCAAGCCCTCTACCAAATTATACTAAAATAACTAATGCGAGTGTTTGTGAGAATTTATGTTTGTAACTCAAAAACTACACGCCGGATTTGGACGAAATTTAGCACACAGATAGTTTATAATGAGATTAACATATTGGATATTTTTTTATTAAAAAAGTTCACGGGAATGGAAAAAACCGCGTGTGTTTGCTAGTTTAACTTACCGTATAAGTTGTGATGCGAGGCGGCTGTGTTGGCTCTGGACGCTACTGTGTTTAGTGTACCGTTGTGAAGGCTGCCATGCATGCCCATCCTAGGAAATTATGGTTAAATTTAATCTATACTTAATATTATAAAGCTGAAGAGTTTGTTTGTTTGTTTGTTTGTTTGAACGCGCTAATCTCAGGAACTACTGGTTCGAATTGAAAAAATCTTTTTGTATTGGATAGTCCGTTTATTGAGGAAGGCTATATAACATCACGCTACGACCAATAGGAGCGGAGCATAAATGAAAAATGTTGCAATATTGAAAAACTGTTGAAACTAAAACACGCGAACAAAGTCGCGGGGGACAGCTAGTAAATAATAATAATAAATAAATATTTTCAAATTTATATGTTTTTTTTTAATTTATTTTAAACCTTTTAGGCGCTTAACTAAGTATCTATTGCCGTGCCCATAGCGCGCGGATACAAATCGATAAAATTCAGTTTATTTTTGTTTAAACTTTTCAATACTTAGAGCTTTGAGATATAATTTTAAGTAATTGTTTTATGTTTTGTAACAATGATCGTGATCTGTGAAATAACTGGCGCAGCAGACACGGATTTAGTGTTTATTTGTTAGTACATATCTGATTTTGTCTGTACATTTTGATAGTACATACCTGGGTAGTGGCACTGGAGGTAGTGTGGGGTACCCGCCGAACATTGCCGACGACGGCCGAGTCGCCATCTGAGCTGGTTCCGGCTGGAAGATATACCAATATTAGTAATTTATTTTTTTTGCCTATATTTTCCCAAGCTTTGTCGGGGTCTGCTTCCAGCTTAGAGAAAAAAAATAGTAAACTATAGAGCGCGCATATCGAGTATGAACTGTAGGCACTAGAGTAAAATTAGAGTCGGAACAGAGTGCATAATATTACCCTAATAATATCGGAACCGTCGATACATTCGCATAAAGGCATGTCGTCGGACGGAAAATCACTCGATTTCGATCTCGATCTCGATTTCGATCTCGATCTCGATTTCGATCTCGATTTCGATCTCGATTTCAATCTCGATTTCGATCTCGATTTCGATCTCGATTTCGATCTCGATCTCGATCTCGATCTCGATTTCGATCTCGATTTCGATTTCGATCTCGATCTCGATTTCGATCTCGATCTCGATCTCGATCTCGATCTCGATTTCGATCTCGATGTCGATCTCGATTTCGATCTCGATTTCGATCTCGATCTCGATCTCGATCTCGATCTCGATCTCGATTTCGATTTCGATCTCGATTTCGATCTCGATTTCGATCTCGATTTCGTACCGATTTCTCGAGGTTAATAAACTTTAAAAAGTATTTTTGTGTAAACCTAATCCCACCAAAAACATTTTCATGTAAAATGTTGCCAAGACGAGCCCATATGACTCGCACTGTCAAAAAGTTATCAGATCTCATGTAGAGCCAAGCTTCTAACACTACACGCCCTAACTCTACAAGGCCTAACTTCACAAACTCTACACCTTAGTCAAAATATGTGGCTTGGCCATTTCGCTACATTCACATCGGCGTAAGGTGAAAAATTAATTCACTGTTCATTACTTTTGTGTTATACAATAGTTCTTGTAGTAACGAACGGCCAAGCCACATATTTTGACTAAGGTGTAGAGTTTGTGAAGTTAGGCCTTGTAGAGTTAGGGCGTGTAGTGTTAGAAGCTTGGCTCTACATGAGATCTGATAACTTTTTGACAGTGCGAGTCATATGGGCTCGTCTTGGCAACATTTTACATGAAAATGTTTTTGGTGGGATTTCATTTCTTTTTGTAAGTTTTTTGTAACAATTTTTTTTTTTTTTTTACAAGGCGTACCTATACATATATATATCTAGGGGAACCAAGTTTTAGATTATTAGATTAGACCTCTAGCGTCATCAAAATTTAATTTAAAATTACAGGTCTCATACAAACTCCCATCCCCTAGTTTAAGGGGTTGGGGGATGAAAGTTACAAGTTTTATAATTTTTTTGTTGTTTGTGTGCTAATACAAGCTTACATACAAAATTTCAGCTTTCTAGGACATTAGGAAATACCTTAAGAATTTTGATGATCATCAGTGAGTCAGTGACGAAATTAGCGTTTTTTAGATATAAATAAAATCTGAAGTATAAAAGCTAATATAATTAAAACTTAATATGTTCAATAAGTCTGCTATTGACAATATATCCCGAAAATTTTGTTGATCTAGCATAATCCAAACCCAAGTTATGAGGGTTCAAAAAAACGACGAAGCGCTTCGAGAAAAGGTAGGTAGTGCCCGTGCGCTTCACTTGGCTCGTCTTGGCGGGGGCACTACCGTGCCCCCAGATTATAATTAACTACTCACCGCGTAATGGCTGGCTTGAGCCATCGCCTCAGCAATCTGCGCCCATCTCATGCGCTCCTCTATTGACACCTAGACAAATTAAGTTCATTTATAATACTGTAGATCACTGGGTATGACTAGTCAAAATCTAATTAGTCCGTCAGTAAGATAATAAAAAAATATTAGACACGTAATTTTTGCTTTTTCAAAATAAGAAAACCCTAAGTAAGTAGATAAGGCAAGTCAAAGTTCAGAAGTGGGGGATAATGGCGTCATGCTTGTACGTCGTACCTACTAAATGCATGAAATTGTGACGTCATGCGACATTTCTAATAAATGTATCGTCGTGAGATTTAGGTTAAAAAAATATACGTGTCCATTTTTTTTTAATCTCAGTGGCACTGCACCTGGAGGCATATATTAATCTATGCTTCCAGTATTAAATAATTATACAAATTATTTAAAAACTACAAGTACACATTACCTGGTAAGGCGGCTGTCCACCCGGCGGTGTTTTAATAGTATTCGCCGCCATGTAGTTGAAGATAGGAGACCCCATGCCCAGCGCCTTCTGCTCTCTCGACCATTTGCGGCTAAACATAATGTTAAGTTAGGCATTTAATAAATAATACTACTTGGAAGAGACACATCTAAATCAAAGAACACAAAAAATATGGCGCACTGTCTTGTATTCTCAGACTAAATTAAAAATAGCAACCTAATAGTGTTGTCCCTAACCGAAATTGGCTTACACACTGCTGTGCACCCTGACAATATTGTGTCTTAGTAAACTTCTCTAACTAAACTTGGCTGCACACTACCGTGCACTCTAATATTGGTCCTTAAATGAACTTGGCTGCCACGCTGCGGTGCACCGTAATATTGTTGATTTAAACTGAACTTGGCTGCCAAACAATGCAAGCACTTTTATATTGTTCTTACTTAGTGCACTTGGCTGCCACACTGCCGAGCACCTCATATTGTTCTTACTTAGTGAACTTGGCCACCATATTGCCGGGCACCCTAATACCTATAGTCGACACTTAGTGAACTTGGCTGCCACACAATGCAAGCACTCTTATATTGTTCTCACTTAGGGAACTTGGCCGCCACACTGCCATGCAGCTAGTATTGTTGTCACCTACTACACGGCCAGTGCGGCATCAGTATAGTTTATTTTTCTCCGGCTCCCAGCACCTCGCCGTCCCTCTCGCACGCACACTGTGCTTACCTCCACGACAGCAGCGCGGCCAGCGTGAGCGCGATGACGAGCGCGGCCAGCAGCGACGCGCCCACCGCCACGCCCACCACCTCGCCGTCCCTCTCGCACGCGCACACTGTGCTTACCTCCACGACAGCAGCGCGGCCAGCGTGAGCGCGATGACGAGCGCGGCCAGCAGCGACGCGCCCACCGCCACGCCCACCACCTCGCCGTCCCTCTCGCACGCGCACACTGTGCTTACCTCCACGACAGCAGCGCGGCCAGCGTGAGCGCGATGACGAGCGCGGCCAGCAGCGACGCGCCCACCGCCACGCCCACCACCTCGCCGTCCACCTCGCACGTGGACCCGTAGTAGCCCGACGTACAACTAGAACATTCAAATACCCAAAATAAATCTTCTTCCTACCCATTTTCCAATTTACTTGGGGTCGGTACGAAATGTAATTTCCTTCCATAGAGCATACATAGACGAGCATAGAGAGCGCGCATCACTAGTAGTCGGTAACCCTTTGCTGCGGTGATTCGAGCGCAGTATATGTCTCGATTTCGATCTCGATCTCGATCTCGGTCTCGATCTCGGTCTCGATCTCGGTCTCGATCTCGGTCTCGATCTCGGTCTCGATCTCGGTCTCGATCTCGGTCTCGATCTCGGTCTCGATCTCGGTCTCAATCTCGGTCTCAATCTCGATCTCGATCTCGGTCTCGATCTCGGTCTCGATCTCGGCCTCGATCTCGGTCTCAATCTCGGTCTCGATCTCGGTCTCGATCTCGATCTCGGTCTCGATCTGGGTCTCGATCTCGGTCTCGATCTCGGTCTCGATCTCGGTGTCGATCTCAGTCTCGATCTCGGTCTCGATGTCGGTCTCGATCTCGGTCTCGGTCTCGATCTCGGTCTCGATCTCGATCTCGGCCTCGATCTCGGTCCCAATCTCGGTCTCGATCTCGATCTCGATCTCGGTCTCGATCTGGGTCTCGATCTCGGTCTCGATCTGGGTCTCGATCTCGGTCTCGATCTCGGTCTCGATCTCGGTGTCGATCTCAGTCTCGATCTCGGTCTCGATGTCGGTCTCGATCTCGGTCTCGGTCTCGATCTCGGTCTCGATCTCGATCTCGGTCTCGGTCTCGATCTCGATCTCGATCTCGGTCTCGATCTCGGTCTCGGTCTCGATTTCCATCTCGATCTCGATCTCGGTCTCGAACTCGGTCTCGATCTCGATCTCGGTCTCGATCTCGGTCTCGATCTAGATCTCGATCTCGATCTCGATCTCGGTCTCGGTCTCAATCTCGATCTCGGTCTCGATATCGATCTCGATCTCGGTCTCGATCTCGATCTCGGTCTCGATCTCGGTCTCGATCTTGGTCTCGATCTCGGTCTCGATCTCGGTCTCGATCTCGGTCTCGATCTCGGTCTCGATCTCGATCTCGATCTCGGTCTCGATCTCGGTCTCGATCTCGGTCTCGATCTCGGTCTCGATCTCGGTCTCGATCTCGGTCTCGATCTCGGTCGCGATCTCGGTCTCAGTCTCAATCTCGATCTCTATCTCCGTCTCGATCTTGGTCTCAGTCTCGATCACGATCTCGGTCTTGATCTCGGTTTCGATCACGATCTCGGTTTCGATCTCGGTCTCGATTTCCGTTTCAATTTCAGTCTCGGTCTCAATCTGTCTCACAGTTTAAAAAACGGCGCGCTCTATTTTGAAACTAATTTCGCGATTTTCCTTGTTCATACTGGTGCCCACAGTTCATGCTTGCACTCTATAATAGTTCACTTATTTTTACTCTAAGGTCTATCTAATATAATATCTGTGGATGATCTTTCAAACTTCCACTAAACTTCTCATTTCTTTGGAAAGCACAAAATCTTTAATACCTGCAATACGGTTGTCCATTTGCATACTTGCAGGCGCCCCTGTCGTTGCAGTGTGATGCTGCACAGGATTTGCACTCCCTGCCTGTCTTGGTTGGAGACGTGGCTGCGTCCAGGGTGGAGTCAGGACATTGGCATCTGGAAGAGAACAGGTGAAAGGACCAGTGTAATGTTACCTACTATATGGATCTAAGGACCAGGTAATTTTAGTCATCTATTTGCCAATTTTAAGTTAAAGGACCAGTGCCGTTATCCTGGGTTACAGTAATTTCGTCCTGGGGACTCTTGAATGAATTTAAATTCTAATACAATGCCAATGCAATTTTTTTTTTCATTTAGCAGGCACACAAACAACACACAGTACAAAAACTACTCTCAATGTTTAGATTCCAGTTAGTTGACAACATCTTTTTTTTAGAATATTGAAAGCTGCTAAAATAATATAAATTTTGCATTGGCATTGTATTGGAATGAAATTAATTGAAGAGTAAAGTCAGATAAGCCATAAGAGAAAAATACAGAACAAAATTAACTAAATTTATATGCTTCAAACTAAATCAAAATCTCTAGTTTCCTATTAACGCATTATTTTGATAATTATACGGCTTTTTGTCGATGTTTCTTATAGTTATTCTGCAATTCAAGGTGGAGAGGAACCCAACAAATCCACACGTTTTTGAGCTATAAATGGTGTAACTAACTCTACTTCGTTTTATATAGTTATCGAAATGTATAACAATTTAATATCTTGGGACAACATACACGGCCATCTGATCCCAAACTAGGCAAAGCCTGTATTATGGCAACCAGACAACTGATAAACATACTTACATATTTCTAAATACAATATCATAGATAAATTACACTCAGACACAGAACAAATAACCATGCTCATTATACTAAGATTTTTCCTGGATGAGAATCGAACCCATCGACCTCCGGTTTAGCAGTTAAAGTCACTAATCTCTAGACCAACAGGCCAGTCAATATAGTCTTTTATGGTCCTTTTAAAGTCTGTACTAACCTGAAGCCTCCCCAAGTGTTAGTGCAGGTCGCCAGCTGATGGCAGTCATTTAAGTCCGGAGACGAACATTCATCTAAGTCTGTTGATAAAAAAAAAAACTTACATCAAAAAATATAATTTAAATGATACACATGAAAAAGTGTCGTGGTGGCCTAGCGGTTCAATGAACGGATTTGTGTGCACGAGGTTGCAGGTTCGAACCCATTACAGGCAAGTACCAAAGTGACTTTTTTAAAGTTATATGTATTTTCTTAATTATTCTAAGACATCATTGATCGTTCCTTCTCTATATGAGAAGAGGCCTGTGCCCAGCAGTGGGACATTTATAGGCTGGTATTATTATTATTATATTACATGACAAATATCGGTTTCTATCGCTATTGGGGGTTAGAGTATACATAGACAAGTGTAGAGTGCGCGCATCGCTAGAAGCATTATTCACATATACTATTTTTATTATTATTTTTATATGTTTTACTATACATTTTTTTTTTATTATTTGTCCTTTGCTTTATACTTTGTTACATCTCACTCCGGCCCCTAAGATAAAAGCTTTGGCTTACTTTGGGGACCACTGTCAACAAAAATTTAAAGGCTAATAATGTCAATTTTTTTTTTACTAGCTGTCCCCCGCGACTTTGTCCGCGTGTTTTAGTTACAATGGTTTTTTATTTTTGCAACGTTTTTCAATTATGCTCCGCTCCTTTTGTTCGCAGCGTAATGTTATATAGCTTATAGCCTTACTCAATAAATGACCTATCCAATACTGATAGATTTTTAAAATCGGACCAGTAGTTCCTGAGATTAGTGCGTTCAAACAAACTCTTCAGCTTTATATATTAAGTATAGATTCTTATTTTAGTACTGTGACCCTAGCTGATTAAAAAGCTTTTGTTTTTTTTTTTTTTAATTTAAGTCTCGGAAGGATTCTTGATGAGACTGGCACAGGACCGGAGAGAATGGCACATTAAAAGAGAGGCCTATGCCCAGCAGTGGGATGACAAAGGCCCACAGCCTTTGTCATCCCACTGCTGGGCATCATGATGATGATTATTTTTTTTTAAACTTCTTCTAATCCTTCTTAAAAGTATTATCCCAGCAGTGGGACAGGAGCTCACCGTTTAGCGGCAGCACGCTGCCCGCGGGCGAGTCTACATACAAGGCCGACGCCCCGACGTTGTTCGATCTCCGCCGTATCACGCCCAGCAAGTGCTTCTGGATGTCCGTCGCCACTGACGAGCGTAGCGTCTCTGGAGTTTCTTGCATCTGGAAATTCATCATTATTTAAGAATATTGGAATATATACCTCACGCATATTCTCGGGATCGCCCGACTAGTTTCAGACTCAATAGGAGTCCCTAATCATGAGCTGACGCGGACCTCTAGAAAAGTGACATTTCGACAAGGGATAACGCCACGTGTCTAGGGGGGCTGATTAAGTAGTTCGACTCGCGACACCGCCAAGTTAGAAAAGACATGAGACAAGTATCTGGAGATACAATCAAGTCTTCGTTAATGGAGAGCATACATAACCAGAAAAAATAGATCACTCTATGGTGGCAGTTTTTGAGTAAAACATTGTTAGAAATATATGTATAAGGCATAAATTTGGGATGTTGCCTAAATGCTATTAAATTTAGCATTAAGACTGCCAAACCGGAGGTTGTAGGTTCGATTCCCACCCAGGACATTTTTTTGTGTGATATGCTCATCACACAAAAATATGTCTCGGCTTTTGTTCTGTGTCTGAGTGTAATTTATCTATAATATGTATGTATTTAGAAATATGTAAGTATGTTTATCAGTTGTCTGGTTGCTATATTACAGGTTCTGCCTAGTTTGGGAGCAGATGGCTGTGTGTGAGTTGTCTCAAAATAATTATTACATTATATTTTTCTCATATTTGCCCTAAGCACGTCGCACAAAGTCGAGCAGTTAAAATATTCAAATATACCTTGGCTATGAGTTTATATATTAAACTTACCAATACAGTTAAGTTGACGTAAACCCCGCGGTTATTCTCATCTCCCTTGTGCACTGAATTGACGGAACCGCTCACGAAGTCATCGGAGAACGGTGTCATGGAAAATGCTGAGTCGATCTAAAAAAAGAATATTTATTATAAGATTAAACACAGATTAAAGATATTCTTTATTGTACACACATACACAATTTACAGAAATACAATAATTTATAATTTGATGTACAGAGGCGTGCTTAACTCATAATAGGCATGTTTCCTATTTTTTTTTAATGTCCGCCTGTTAGATTAATGGATTTTATTGGATACGTATATTTTCTTTTTTCCTGCAAACAAAAAATTATCCAAATACAGAGAACGGAAAGTACGCGTGACGTCACTCCTCGCCTAATTTTTACCGAGGCGTGGCGTCATAAGCCCCCTCTCCGAAACTTTAAAGCGCTGTATCTTTGTAATTTTTTATTGTTTTGGTAAAAGAAAAAATACGTTTCTAATATATTTTTATTATCTAACTGACGGACTAAATAGATTTTAACTTTTCATACCCAGGAAACATCCCTATTGGGTTTTCTACCAGCAAACCATAATAAGGATAATTATATCACCCTACTTTTCGAGCTGGGGTTCACAAAGACATCAAAGTTAAAAGTTGCGTTTCAAATCTATCCTTAATCTATACTAATATATAAAGCTGAAGTGTTTGCTTGTTTATTTTTTCGTTTGTTTGTTTGTTTGAACGCACTAATATCAGGAACTACTGGTCCGCTGGCAACAGCTAGTACTAATATAAAAAGCGAAATCTGGACACATCATAATCGAAGTAGACAAAATGTTAAAGAGTGAGTAAGTTACTCATAGTTTTTGACCCTTGTATCGCGGGGGCTTTTAACAACAAACAATTCAAATCACATGCACAAAGAACACCCAGACTTGGAACAAGCATTTGTGGATCACACAAATGCTTGTCCCATGCGGGGATCGAACCCGCAGCACGCCGCGCACAGAGGTAGTTAGCGTGGTGACCTGTACCACTCGGCTATCCGGGCTGTCGTGATTGATTTTAAGTACTTACAGCTCGGATTGCTTCATAGCTCAGCTGTTGGTATGGATCGGATTCCCTGTCTGCCAGTTTGGAGTCCCATGCCACCTGATAAGAGAGTTAAAGAAATAAATAAGATCAATTCAATTCTTCATTGCATTCCATATGAGTTAAATAGGTGTATCATAAAAAATCGAAAAGGATTTTTTTTTGTTGTGTTTTATTGAGTTTATAATCTATACTAATATTATAAAGCTGAAGAGTTTGTTTGTTTGTTTGTTTGTTTGTTTGTTTGTTTGAAGTTGAACGCGCTAATCTCAGGAACTACTGGTTCGAATTGAAAGATTATTTTTGTATTGGATAGTCCGTTTATTGAGGAAGGCTATAAGCTATATAACATCACGCTACGACCAATAGGAGCGGAGCATAAATGAAAAATGTTGCAAAAATGAAAAACCGTTGAAACTAAAACACGCGAACAAAGTCGCGGGGGACAGCTAGTCTTATATATAAAAATGAATTGCTGTTCGTTAGTCTCGCTAAAATTCGAGAACGGCTGGGCCGATTTGAATAATTCTTTTTTTTGTTTTGTTCGCTAGAATACAGGGAAGATTTAAAAACAAAAAAAATAGTAAGGGTAGGGTAGGTAGGGTAGGGTAGTGTAGGTAGGGTAGGGTAGGGTAGTGTAGGTAGGGTTGGGTAGGGTAGGTAGGGTAGGGTGGGTAGGGTAGATATGGTAGGGTAGGTAGTCAGTTGACGGGAGCGAAGCCGCGGGCACAGCTAGTTATGTATATTTTATAATATCGTAACCATGTATTATTTAGGCTATTGTATGTACAAAGATCAAACATTAACTCTCACAGAAAAAGATGGATATTAAAAATGAGGCTCGAAGAAGATACAAAGTATGCTCGTATGACCTTACCTTCCTCTCATAGAGCCTGTCGACCCTCAGATTGAGGAGCAGGGACACGACCCTCCGACAAGGATCGCGCTGGATGCGGCGAGCGTAGCCTGGCCGGCACTGGCAGCTCGATATACCTAAAGTAAAGAATGGTTATGTAAATGTGGACAACATCACATACATTGCTCTGAACCCAAAGTAAGTAGCTAAAGCACTTGTGTTATGGAATTCAGAGACAACGAAGGTACCACAAACACCCAGACCCGAGACAATGTAGAAAAGGGGTTTTCTTTATTGACCCGGCCGGGGATCGAACCCGGGACCTTAGAGCTGGCGACACCTTGAAAAGCGGTGTGTACGCCACTCGACCACGGAGGTCGTCAAATTATGGTTTGAGAAGTCTAGCGTAAATTTATATGAAAGGGCCCATGAAAAATCCATAGGTACTAATAGCATAAATGCGAAAGTAACCATGTCTGTCTTTTTGTCTATCTGTCTGTTTGTTACTCTTTAACGGGTAAACTGCTGAACCGATTATGATGAAACTTGGTATGCGGTAAACGTGATCTTACTAAAGGACATGGGCTACTTTTGGCCACGAAAACCGACACCCACGCGGGCGGAGCCGCGGGCTACAGCTAGTCTTAAATAGAAAGATCGGGTTAGAAAATTTTATCTTTGCGTTTAACTAGGACACAAACATTTGTGAATGTCCCAGTGCGGGTATGCAGGTAAAAGTGCATAATGTGCGTGTCTTACCAGCTTCTGTTCTGCATTTTTCATTTTGCGCCTGATCGCAAGTGGAGTCATCGCCTACAATGCAAGTGTCGATCCTGAAACAGACATTACTATTACACTATTTGATTTTAATAAAAAAAAAACGTGTTCGTCTCTGGACGCCCGACAGAAAATATAACTTTAGGCGCTACACGAATAATTATTCCGTTTGCGAGTAGGCGGAGTCAAGCGGACTGGAGAGCCAATCCGGAAATGTAAGACAGAGATAACACTAACTGCTTGCTTACGGGACGAAAAGAGCTAAACATATGTCAAGGTCCCGAAAGATTGTCTTGTAAATAATAACGTAAGCGACAAAATGGAAAATCTCATATTAATCGAAATCTATTGGATGGAATAAAAAATCAATCGACATTAATCTAGATTATGCATCAAATAGTGTAAAAAAAATATTATTAAATTGAATAGTTTGGTGGATTAGGCAAAAAGTTTTTTAATAGAGATGATTTCAAAAAATAAATGTATCGATGTAAGTTTCTTTAATCGTATAACTGATCGATATTTATTTTCATCATATTCTCATCTATCTCTCATAGCTAAGTAAAAACAAAATGAAAATAGCCAAAAAATTTGTGTATCGCTTTAAACTAACTGCCTATCGCTGCATTTTCAAGACACGTGTTAAGATAGAATAAATAAATAAATGTGGACAACATCACATACATTGCTCTGAATCCAAAGTAAGTAGCTAAAGCACTTGTGTTATGGAATTCAGAGACAACGAAGGTACCACAAACACCCAGACCCAAGACAATGTAGAAAAGGATTTTTCTACATTGACCCGGCCGGGGATCGAACCCGAGACCTCAGAGCTTGGAAACAAGGCGACACCTTGAAAACCGGCGTGTACGCCACTCGACCACGGAGGTCGTCAATGATCATCTCTAAGAGAAAAAGTGAACTATAGAGTGCGCATATCGAATATAAACTGTACGCACTAGTATGAACAAGTAAAATCGTAAAATTATTGTAAAACCAGAGCGCGCCATTTATTAAAACCATCTCAAAACCTAATATTACCCAAATAATATCGGAACCGTCGATATTTTCGCATAAACGTCTGTCGTTGCACGGGAAAACACTTAAATCAGTAAACGAGCGGAGTGCTTACTAAAAATTTGCTTACGCTCGTCACAACGAGCTACGGGCGGTCTAGGTGATAAGGGTGGCCCTGGAATAACAATGTTTGCTGGGTCAGCAAAGAACTCACCTAACAGTGGGCTGTGGTCTTCTCAACCCTTGCTGCGGCCGATGTAGCTGCGGATGTGGGTGTTGGTGAGAGTGGGAATGAGTGGGTCGAGCTGGTCTCCTGGCTGGTGGGAGTGGGATATCGTCCGCTGGGACTGCGACGCCGGTGCCTATTGTGGGGTCGAGTGGCGGTGGGACTAGTGGTGGCACTGAAAGTGGTACAAATTTGAGTTAGGATGTGATAAAAAAAAAATAGATAACTAAGTAGTACTTTTTTACTTGCTGTTCTTTAAACAAACAATATATGTATGTTTGTGTAGGTCCAATCTTGCAAACTTAATTATAAAACCACTTCTAGACATCCGATTGAGATAATATTTTGCATACTGATGTAAATTCAGTGACAACATAATATTACGTTACTTTTGAGCCGGTCTGATGATGATGAATACTATCGAATTATTTATTTATTACAAATATTTCTATTAACAGTATTAAATTGAAGCAGAACTGAGAAATAACATCAAAAATATACACGAATACAAAAGCTACAAGCTTTTAAAGTTATTATTGATATATGATTCTACCACTTTTTCGCAAAACGACGACTTGTACGGGACAGCCACAGATTATTATGGAGAAAACAATAGTGACGTCACATTATGTTATAGCTCTCTCTGTGGTTGTAACTTTAAAATGAGATAAAAAAATCTTGTCAAATACCTAATTAGAAACAGTTTTATAATTCTTACCAGATTGCGGCAGATTCTGGACCTGCGTGGGCCTGATGCTGGGTCCTGGCGTGGAGGTATCGAAGAGGTTCAGGTACGTCCTCTTGCCATCAATGGAGACGAACCCTTGCTCCCCTGATGGGGACACTATGATGTCATCGTGCTCGTGGCCGGATAGGTTCACGTTTTCTATGTGAACTGGAAGGAAAATATTTGTGAGGATTAGAATTTAGAAGTCCAGCTATCATACTTATTTTTTCATTTAGCAAAATTGTTGGCAGAATAGATTTTAGATGAGAAAAAATGGATTGTTTAGTTTTGTTTTTGCTTTGAACAAAATCGGTACCATTAATAATCGCGAACATGTTTTGGAGGACTCTGCAGGGAACCAACATACAAGATACAAAGTCAGCTGTGTGATCTGCACCACTAAGTTACGCATTGCTTTTGTGTCGTAGACCTATCAGTCTTTTACTGTTCATGAAGATAAAAATTTGTATGTTTGATGAATTCGCAATCGAATCTCAATATTTAATATCATAAATAACTTCAAAAATAAATACATATTGGCGCGGCGGCCCCGGTGTCGCGAGTCGAACTGACCGCCGTGTCAGCTCATGATTAGGGACTCCTATTGAGTCTGAAACTAGTCGGGCGATCTTGAGAATATGCGTGAGTAAACCGTTTTGTTTTTAAATAATTATGAATACACCTCACGAAAGCTATTAACAAATTAAAAAAATGGCTACCAATCCACAAATTTCATTTACTGCTGACTAATGGTTTGCCGCCATTCCTTCTAGCAATTTCGGCATACCGCGTCCTTTTGCAAGGGTTAGATAACAATTTTTTTTATGTTCGTCAGAATTATTAAAAAATATTAGACTCGTATTTTTTGCTTATTTTACGTTACCAGAACCTCATGATGATACATTGATTTAAAGTGACATCACAATTTGATGCATTTTACAGGCAAGCATGAGGTCATTAGCCCCTACTCCTGAACCTTGATCCGCTTTAAACACATAGTATTTACTCATTTTTTTTTAACTGACCGACTAATCATATTTTGTCTTTACATACCCAGTCATCTCCCCCATTCCCAAGAAACGCATCCAGTTCGTCCCGCCATCTTTCGTTGTAAATAATAAAAGGTACAAAATATAAATCCTTACCTGAACCGCCACCCCCCTTTTCTCCTCCCAACCCCTGTATCGCGGACACAGTCACGTCGAAGATCTCGCCGTATCCTGGACGGCTCTCAGGGGCGGTGATGACGGACACCTCTGCTTGGGGCCTGTACCGGGACCCGTGCGGCTTGAAGTCCGTGTCGTCAAGGACTATACCGGGACGGGGACGGTAGGGATGGTAGGGGATGCCTTGCGATGCTGGAAATAGATATAATAATTGTTTGTTAGGTAATATTAAAGGCAGAATACAGTAAATAATAAATAACCCCCAAACTTAGAGTTAACATAGACAAGCATAGAGTGCGTGCATCGCTAGTATAGCCCCTTATGACGATCGTAACCAAATTTTATAGCTGAAAGTACAACGCTCGTTTACTGATTTAAGTGATTTTCCGTGCGACGACAGAAGTTTATGCGAAAATATCGATGGTTAAGATATTATTAGGGTATATTAGGATTTGAGATAGTTTTAATAAAAAGGCGCGTTCTGTTTTGACACTAATTTTACAATTTACTTGTTCATACTTGTTACTTGCCTACAGTTCATTCTCGATATGCGCACTCTATAGTTTACTTATTTTATCTCTAAGCGCCAATATTACGACGTGTTAAATCCACCTCTCGAGTAACAGATGATATTGAAGTAACATTGACAAAAAGCACAAATACAAATAATTCCATTACTAGGGAAGGTTCTGGAAACCTTAACAGGCCTTATGTAAACTTTTTCTAAAAAAATAACAACGTCTTTTTTATTGACCTCAAAATGGCCATCACCATCTTTTCTTAGATATATAATAATACACGGGACCAGTATCTTGCGGCATCATTTGACCCTAAATGGCCATTAGTTGGATTTTAATAGTTTTCAAGTAAGTGGAGTGTTGGTTTTCAGTCACACCTAATATTTATATGATCTGAATAACAATACACTATGAGTAGATAAAGCGACTGCTAATCTGGCCTTAGCAACCCATTTACTGACATAACAACCATGTGTGTATATGAAAGATGGGAATTGATATTAATCTATATTATTACTAATATATAAACCTGAAGAGTTTATTTGTTTGAACGCGCTAATCTCAGGAACTACTGATCAGATTTGAAAAATTCTTTCAGTGTTGGATAGCCCATTTTTTGAGGAAAGCTATAAGCTATATAAAATTACGCTGTGACCAAAAGGAGCAGAGCATAAATGAAAAATTTTGCAAAAATTAAAAACCGTTGAAACTAAAACACGCGGACAAAGTCGCGGTGGACAGCTAGTAGAATATATACAACATTTTACTTACTTGGAATCGGCTGAGAATTAATAGAGGATGTTTCAATAACATCCACGGACGAGGATGTAGTGGATGTCAGAGTGGATGACGGCGCATGACTGATTAGACCTTTAGTAGGAGTAGGTACTGCTTCAGCTACAGAACTACTAGGCTTAATCTCAACTAAAGACGGCTCAATAATCTGTATGGCCTGATCTAGAAAATCATCTTTAGTAATGTTTAATTTATTTTTATCTTCGATCTTGAATTTATCTTTAGTTTTATCCTTTTCGCTGAATACTGTGTCTTTCTTTTTGTCAGCTTTAGGTTTATCAATCTTTTTCTCGGTTGTGGTCGTCGGTTTTTCGGTTGTCGTCGTTTTTTCTGTTGTTGTCGTCGGTTTTTCTGTTGTTGTGGTCGGTTTTTCTGTTGTGGTAGTGGGTTTTTCAGTTGTGGTGAGTTTTTCTGTTGTGGTTGCTTGTGTTGTTGTTGTTGTTGTTGTAGTGGTTGTTGTGGTGGTGGTTGTTGATGATGTTGTTGTATCAGCTGCTGTTGTTGTTTCTTCTTTCTGTTCATCTTCTTTAACGTCAGATTCTGTGGTGTTAAATTCAGGAATTGTAAGTGGAAATTCAGAATCTTCATTATGTATATTATTTTCTGAATGTGTCGTTTCATTTTCATTAGCTATCTCTTCTTCTAGCTTTTCATTCACATCAGGAATGTCTGGCATATTCGGGATAGGTGGGTGGTTAGGTTTGTACATCGGGAGACCGGGATTTGGTCTCCTATTTGGAGGCCTAGGTCTTGGTCTCTGCCAAGGAGGTAATGGTCTGTGGAAACCAGGTCTGTTTAATGGAGGAACCATTTGCTCAGGCAGATTAACGTAGACTGGTGGTCTATCAAATGGGTATGGTGGGGGTGTCTTTGTGGGATGATAATGGTGTGGTGGCGGAGTGATAGGTCCATCAAAATCTGGTAATGACGGGACCTCAGATAGTTTCGGTGGACCTCTATTATTAATCCTAGATGCCATAGGCCGTCCAGGTCTTAATAATTGAGAATTCGCCTGAACATTGACTTTGCCATTCAGTAACTTGACAAGTCCTGTAATAATATTTTGTATCTCAGTATTCTGCCTTCCTTCCCTAGGGGTAGCTGTCGCAAAAATCGGCTGCACTGCAGTGGGCCGTATTCTGGGCCCCATAGGCGCCAGTGCGCGCGCTTTTGGGACCCGCTTCCCTTCCCCCGGAAACTTGAACTCCAGCCTATCCCCAAACCCTTCCGATGACAGGATAACCTCATCATCACTTCTTAAATACCCCATCGTTTTAGTCGGATGGATGTCATAGTATTTTCTTTTGTTGTGTAGTTCTAAATGGTTGTCGATTTCATTATTTGATGGTGGTATTTCGTCTATGTTTATTGATCTGGATTCTCTGACTGTAGGGTCAGCAGATCTGGCTATGATGACGTGTTCTTCTAGATTCTCATGAGTGACGACTGGTTCTTCTTCTTTTTCATAATTGACACTAGGTTCTATCCTTAATCCTAAGTCTGGATGATTTGTTTGTAGTACTTCCCCTTGTGGGTATTCTTCGATGCTCGCTGACTTTGGTGATAGTTGTGATATTGTGTACATCTGCTCGTAACCTGAAAAGAGGAAACAGACTGATATGAGTATTTTATGGTATTTACCCAGAATACATTTTTTGGGCTGCAACAGAGAACACTCCAGAGTAAAATTTTTGGAATGCAGACTTAATACTGTTAAAAAATACAAGATACAAGATCATTTATTTGTTCAAAACATGAGTTAATATACATAGAGCATACAAGATGTTATAATCATAAACATAAATCTATTAGTTTAATTTTAGTTTAAGTTTTTAATAGTTTGAAAGACTGTATTTCGTGGTAATTGTATTTAGAATTGCTGCATCTATTGAATTAGGTTTACCTGTAATGATAGATGTAAGGTGTATAATAATAAATAAATAAATAAAATTAATGTTTTGCCTTTGCGGCCTATAAATATAGTAATAGTAATTATATTATATTCCTCACTAATATTATAAATGCGAAAGTAACTCTGTCCGTCTGTAGCGCTTTCACGCTAAAACTACTAAACCAATTTATATGAAATTTGGTACACATATAAAGCGTAAGAAAGGACAGGCTACTTTTTGCCGTGATAACCGACATACACGCGGACGGGGCCGCGGGGAACAGCTAGTAGTAACTTAAAACAAAGTAGAAACAAACGAGATGAACCGAATGCTCTCTGCGTGTTGTTGATTTCAGGCTTCTGACGCAAGTCACTGAAAAAGCTTACTGTTATTTAACAGTACCGGTTAAACGGATTTTATTATTTAACTGGTCTTCATTGGGTAAGATTCTAAGAATCTTATTATAACACAGATGTTTTTATTCTTGTTAGCTCTGAATTTAATACGATGTAAAACTATTATTTTTTTTTATTTCATGTCTTGCTAAACTACGTAATATTGCTGGGCATACCGATGAAAAAAATGATTAAAAAATAGCCGTACAACGTGGCAATGCTGACAGCCTTTTGGGCACACTTCCAGTCGAGAGCGATGTGGACGAATTTATTGATGCTATGTTTTAGGTATTAAGTTTTAATTAGTTAAGTGTATAAGTATATAGTTAAGTTCCTATACTGTACTGAAATGCAAGATTTTTTTCATTTGTTTTTTTAAGTTTTTACACCAAGCGTTTTTGTAACCGATATAGAGATCATAGATTTCGACTGCAGAAAGACAAAAACTCACCTTGTATAAAACTTTTTTTGCTATTTACCCCGGGCTTATTCCCATGAACTTCTCGCTCTGGGGAACTCATGAGCTAAAACCTACTGTAATATTAAACGCAGTATTATTTAAAGAATTTCCTACGACAAGAAAAATGTCTAAAGTAGAAGAATAACATATTACCGCTAACAAAATCGTAATGGCGACGCCGTGTCACCTCGTGACGTAACAATGGCAACGAACAATAGGACAGACGGACAGAAAACACTTTCACTTCTAACAAATTGTTTGAATGCAGTCCTTAGTGCATCATGAAGTGATAGCATAAAATACCATTTAGAATGTATTTTTTTCATTGTAACCGTCTTCAATGTTAGTAATAATAATGTTAACTTGTTATGAAAAGTAAAAATCTATTTAGTGCGTAATTTATATGTGTCGTGGTGGCCTAGTGGTTCAATAAACGGTTTGTGTGCACAAGGTTGCAGGTTCGAACCCATTACAGGCAAGTACGAATGTGACTTTTTCAAAGTTAATATGTACTTTCTTAATTATTCTAAGACATCATTGACAATCGATGAAGGATAAAACCTGGATTCCAACTATTGGAATCTAAAATCGCCAACCCGCAATGAGCAAGCGTGGTGATGAATGCTCTCTTGTCTATATGAGAAGAGGCCTGTGCCCAGCAGTGGGACATTTATAGGCTGGTATTATTATATTATATTTTTGCTTTGTCGAAATAACATAAAACTATTTAAATAAAGCGAATTAAAGTTTAGAAGTGGGGGCTCGATACGTTACAAACCGGTACATTTTGTAGCGGCTAGTGATGTCACGCGACATTTTCAATCATTGTATTGTTGTAAATTTTTGATTAAGTAAAAAAGGAAAAAATACATGTCCAATATTTTTCAGTAATCTACCTGGAACTTAAAACATCAACATCCCTATTAGGTAAGTTTACCTTAATGTCATTGTAAATACATTTTTACATGCATTTCACAGAGTACTTGTATATAAGGAAAATTCATTTACGGTTAGAACAACTTTATTTCTCATAAACAATTGTACATAATTCACTTACTGAGAAACAATGTTTATATTAAACTGAGATAATATTTAGAGCGCACAAATGTACGGAAATAAAATACAAAACATTTTGATTTAACAACCGAAATACTTATTCGATTGTAATGATATTTACAAATATGGGACCACCAAATTCAAATTGTATTTTTTAAGTTTATTAAGGAAGAAATATATATACAAATATATATACTCGTAAATATATGTATATACAAGAAGGAAAGGAAGGAAGGACAAGAAATTGTAAAATGTATTTTTTTATAACAGGTTTTCTTTGTTTTAGATCCAAATAAATAAATAATCATGACAGAATCATTCAAATTCTTTCTATAATTTTAATACCAAAATCCACGTGATCTGCTTACCTCCAAAACTCAAAGATTGAGTGTATTATAACGTATTGCAGTTCAGCGTCGTTAGATCGTCACGGTGTTGGCCTCGACATGCTTCGGTGGTCGGAAGTTGTTAGAGAAAATATACCGAGATGGAATCATACTGGTATTTTTTTATACGAATCCCGCACTAAGGAATTTAATCTTTGTGTCGCGGGGGACATTCAAATCACATGCACAAAGGACACCTAGACTTGGAACAAGCATTTTTGGATCAGAGAATTGCTTGTCTTATGCGAGAATCGAATCCGCAGCACGTCGCGCACATGGTACCTAATTGGTATTGTGACCTATACCACTCGGCTATCCGGGCTGCCTGTGTGACGTTGTGTCTGTGTAATGTGTGTATGTTTCATAGTATTACCTGTCGATCTCAAACACTTGTTTATTTGTCGGTTTTTGCTTGTTATAGTTGGTTATCCCATCGGACTATGAGAGTGAAGAAATAGAAAGAGTGCAAATGTGACTGCACGCATAGTAGCATATGAGTAATTCTGCCGTTTCGTCCAAATCGTCTTTCCAGGAAAAAAGTCATCGTGAATATTTAAATTAATCATAATGTGATAATTAAATAAGTTTACATTTAGTAAAAGCTCAAAGGTGCATAGTTTATAATAGGCATAGTAACCATGATAAAAATTTGATTTGATTGGTGGGGCTTCCAGTCTCACCGGAATCAGCTAAATACCAGGCGTTTACCACAAAATAGCCTTTACTCTATGTAACATGTATATCGTCTGCCTATCTCACCTCCACAACACATACAGCACCATGTATCTCTTGTAGAACTGCCACTGTAGCCAAGTGACATTTCGACAAGTGTTAACGATGATAGAAATCGCATTCATAAATTACATTGAATGTATGGAAATGAAATTTCATTTCGGTAAGCCACGTGACTTGACTTGAGCGATTCGATTAGCGCTTGTAGAAATGTCAGAAAGGCGCTGGTTGTCAAAATTGTAACAAGGAAGTATTATTTAGAATTTAATAATATACGTGTTGATTTCTGTCTACTCCATGGATGAACACAGCGTGAATCGTAACAGATAATCAGTGAATACAAACAGCAGTTATCGAGCACAACGCTTCACCGCGCCTACTGTTTTATTATATTGCTCGAACAATAAATTGCTAATAGTAATCCTAATAACTGCTATATTAACTACATTTTAAATATGCGGAAATATTACAAGGCTTTAGAACTCACTCCCTCCTAACATTCAAGAATCTAAATCTTGATGTATCTTCAAGAATCGCGTAAAAGAGCATTATTTCAGCATATACTTAATTGAGTTTTTATATCTATTGTATATTTATATATTATATTACCTGTCTATATATGTAAGGTTAATTATTATCTTTATATTCTTTATATCTTGTATATATACCTATATATATATATCTGTATATATTATCTATATTTAATTTTAATGTTGCTCACTGTTGGCTATCATTATCTACCACTTCTCCTTTCGCGGGTCTGCCGGTAGAGATTTCTTTAGAAATAAGCAGTACCTTTGTACATCTGTTCTATTATTGATTCTTACGATTTTGTGTGTGTACATAAATTATTAAAAAAATAAACGTGTCGCTCTCTGTCTGATAGAAACCATAAAAATATCGAAGACACAGGACAACTACATAACAGTCCACCTTATCTAACTCCGATCACTCTACGCTGAAACATTTCGACACAGCTTGGAAATGAAATCATTTGCAAATTTCGTCCTACACTTGTGGGTTTGCGTATTCTTGCGAATGTGCGTAACCGGCATAAGAAGTATCGTTGGTTATTTTGCTTTGTTTAAAGAGTTTGCATTTAAATTTAATGATAAAACATTATTTACTTAAGCATCTAGTGATAAAATAAAAATTCCTTCATAATTCCCTGCTTTTACGGAAAAGGTTATTGAAATTATGTGAGTTATGTTGAAAGATATGATACGCCAAACGGCACTTCTTTGATTTGAACTGAAGCTGTTAAAAATATTGTAGTAGTCCACAATGTCTCATCAGATGAAAGTATATCGTAACTTTAACCTAACAATATTCAGAATCATTCTATGACAAATCCATAATATTCGATTCTTATCCAAGATAAATATTTGTGTGATGAGCATTATCATTTGTTATATCATTGTCTGGGTGTAATTTTGCTATAATATGTATGTATTTAACGTAACCTGTAGATATTGGACGTGGTATCTTAGCGTACTCGTCCATAGATCAAGCTGTCCCAAGCCGGCCAAACTAGGAATTAAAATATGTCCCTAAATCTTAAAACTTAGATACAGCCTTTCTTTGCCTTCCAAACCCCACAGGGAAATATTTAAGTATGTTTAGCAGTTGTCATTATACAGGTTCTTTCTAGCTTAAGATCAGATGGCCGTGCGTGAGTTGTCCCAAGATTATTATTGATATCCATATCCAGCATATATAATTATATGTATTCCCACCTACGTAACAGTTCGGGTTAAGTTTTATTGTATTATCATAAGGCCTAAGTAATCTCGGTCAGTTATAGTATCGAATGAAATAGAAAAGTAAGTCAATACGAGCAGAATGCTATCACGCGATCGGCACTAGAACTTGACCAATTTCTTACATTCACTAGTAATTCACGTGGTTCTGATTGCTTTAGTACATATCTCAATTTATCCTTTTAATAACGAATAGTGCTTGGATTGTTAAGATATTACATAATCCACTAACAAATAATAAATTATGAATTATAATAATATCTTCGGACAACGCACACACGGCCATGTGATCCCAAACTAGGCAGAGCTTGTATTATGGCAACCAGACAACTGATAAACATACTTATATATTTCTAAATACATACTTATTATAGATAAATTACACTCCGACACAGAACAAATGATCATGCTCATCACACAAAGATTTGTCCTGGGTTGGAATCGAACCCACATACTCCATCTTAGCAGTCAGGGTCACTAACCACTAAACAAGCCAGTCAAAGTAAGTAAGCAAGTAGCAAGTACACTAAAATAAAATCTCCCGCAATTTAGCCAGCGTGGTGATCAATGCTCGTGCTCTCTACATGGAAAGAGGCCTGTGCCCAGCACCCATAAAACAAAATTCCGAAGGAAAAGGAAGTAGATAGTAGTTGTAAACAGACCGACAAGCAATAATCGTTATCTTACATTGTTACACTTATCCGCCAATACATCTCAAGAACTCATTAGCACTGCGCAATGGACATAAAAAAAACGAAAGTGTTAGAGAAAGTGTAAAATACCAAATTGTTGGATGAAGATGAATTTATTAATAATTTAATAGTCTTTGTCTTTGGTCTGTGTTGTTAAATTGTAGTGTGGTTTTGCATTTTCATGTAAAAGTGTATTATTAAAGTAATCTGTAAGGGAACGAGGAATATAGTTTTGGACATTAGTCTTTTTTTTTTGGAAGAGATTTTATCAGTTAGCCTGAGCGCAGGCCTTGACTGCTTCACCGGAATTTTGGCGAGAACCTTAAGGGCCTCCAGCCAGAGCAATAGAAAAGTAACTACGTCAGCAACGCAATAGTGCGTTGCTAACAATCTTAATAAGGCAAAAACAGCAAGGGAGGGCTGGATCTAAGTTTTTATTATTTAAAGACATATTTTTATGGCTAGTTTGGGCGGCTTGGGCCCGCTTGATCTAGGGACGGGGGGGTTTGGACATTAGTCCCTTAGAGCATTAACTACGGGAGGCGCCATAGCGCACCACACGTAGGGACTTTTGATAACCAGTTTTTGGAGGACGAGGTAGTACACTAATTAAAATGTACACACACTATTGCAAAACAAAAATGTATCCTAACAGACGCACACTAATCTATTTCCGAAACACAAACAAAAATTACGCACACTGCTATAGATTTTCTTGTAATTACATTATACAAGATACGTCAGTTTTCACAAAAGGCTACGGTAGATTCTATCGTACGGCTGGTTTATACTTTGGCCGAGGGGAACGTCAGCGTATGGCATCTCCCGTTGTCAATTCTATAAGATTAGTCCAAAAAATGTGTTAAATTGTTCTTTTTGGAATATTGAAAATAGGTTTTGTGTAAATTAAGATTCAATTTGAATTATCTTTGATTGAATTTCAACTTGATAGGGATGAGCAGCGGACTGCAGACCAGGTGTTCTGGCGTAACGTGGGAGAGACCTATGTCCAGCAGTGGACCGCGATAGGTTAATTAGATTCCATCAATCAAGTCCGCTTATCGCGGTATTGAAGGATATGCAATGCATATGAGTTTCCAGATTTAGACGACCTCTGTTGTCTAGTAGCGTACACACCGGTTTTCAAGGTGTCATCAGCTCTGAGGTCCCGGATTCTCAAATATACCACTTTTGTACAATGTCTCGGGTCTGGGTGTTTTTGGTAGGTACCTTAGTTGTCTCTGATTCCGTAACACAAGTGCTGTAATACACCAAGTTTTTTGATAAACCAATCTCTAATGAAATGCTAATTTCTTTCTTCAAAGTTATTTATATCAAAAAGAGTCGTTTAACAAGAATTGAGGTACCTACCTGACTCAACAGGTGGCAAGTAGTCATCGTATAACCCTATTTAGGAGGTTCAACGACCTTTTGTAACCGTTTCTAATGAATTTGATATTTGACTGAATCTGACAATTTCTTTGTTGGTCCAGTGATTTTAAATTAAGCAGCTGAGACAGAGTTAAATGTTATGTTCAAACCTATTACTGTAATTATTTTAAAGTCGCTCTTGTTGGTTTTTAACCGACTTCCAAAAAGAAGGAGGTTCTATATTTCGCTGTTCACAAGAAAAAAATAATGAGCGAAATTTTTCCATCCGTTCACGCGAGATGCGACCAAGTGAAATAGAGATTAAGTAATTTTTTATTAGTGCTCGTACTTTCAGGACTCAAATATCTCCTAAATAGGAAGTTCTGAATAATAGCTATCTCTTTTACTTACGTGCTTTTCCTATCTTTTGTACTCTTCGTTAGTGCAATTTGACAACATTTTGACCTAGGTATTATACCAGCGGCATCAGATTATTAACTTCTTCAACTATGAAAGTAACATATTATCTATCTTGTGTAATCTACACTAGCTGTTTCCCGCGGCTCCGCGGCAAAAAGTAGCCAACGTCCTTCCTCAGGCTTTAGACTATCTGTGTACCTAATTTCATTTAAATCGGTTTAGTAGTTTTTCATTTAAAGCGCCACAGACAGAGTCACTTTCGCATGTATAATATTAGTAAGGGTTAGGTACCATATTTTAGCGTCGTCGGGTATGACATTTTTTCCCAAAAAAACACTCTTCTCTCTTGTAATATTAATTAACATAATTACCATAATCGTCCTAATTTGTAGTCAATAAAACGGTTCATAAAAGTTCTCAACAACAGAATTAACTGAACATTTTAGTATTAAATAGCAACAGTTTTCGTCTTGTATTACCGGCGCAATCATCTATATCCAAAGGCGAATGACCCTTAAGACCTTGAAAACAAGGTCAAGTCAGCCTTGATTTGGTTTTTATACATGAGAACTCAATAAATGGTGAGGTATAGACTTATATTATTTATTTTTTATTATTTGCTAAGAATTAACGCATACGGAGCGAATATTTGTAATTAAATACAAATAGTAGGAAGTTGCTGATTTTGCCTTCTTAAGATTGTTAGCAACGCCCTAAGTCGACGTCCGAACCCCTCAGGGGGTGCCCTTAGTGAACGTTGCTGACGTAGTTAGTTTTTCTATTGCTCTGGCGAGGCCCTTAAGGTTCTCGCCAAAAGTCCGGCGAAGCAGTCAAAGCCTGCGCTCAGGCTAATAGCGTAAATCTCTTAAAAAAAATACTAGAAAGAAAAACTTAAACCTCAGACAGGACGCGAATCTGCGACTACTGGCTTAATGCGCCAGTCGCTTTGCCAACTCCTGAGGTCAAATTATATGTCACTTAGCTACAGGGGCTGGGCTTTGTGTGTTTTGGCCTCCTGACCTATCACAAAATCGACTAAAGAGTACACTTAACCCTGAATACTGAAACTCCATTCAAATTAACACGTTCTTAAATTTCTATCTGTCACTACTATACACATTTAAGTGACAGAGAGACAGAGATATGTTTCAGTAATCGACCAAACGTAGTACATAATCGACTAAAAGCTTTTGTTTTAAGTAAGATGTGGTGGTACTTCTCCAGGCGAACTTGGCCATACGCTGAGCATCTACAGGCCTTATCGATAGTCCACAGGTTGTCGACTTTATTGAATGGGCCAGTCTAGTAATAAATTTATCAATTTGACTGACGCTACTGGTTTATGTCTTTTTAGATTTGAAACATAAACCTTCTTGTGGTTTTACCCGATTTAGTGAATGCCGCTGCTTATAAGTCACTTTTATAAGTAAGTAGATTCTTTCTTCAAAGACCCAAAAAATCTGACGTCCAAAAACTGGCTCTACGAATACTTACTACAAAATCAAATCAAAAGTTTTTATTTCTTATAAACCTCAAACAGGCGCTTTTTAAACGTTAAAGTTAAAAAACTAAATGACTCTAGGTGCGAGGTTCCAAAATGTCCTTCCTATGGAGAAGAACCGGCAAGAAACTCCATAGGTAATTTTTTTTTAATAAGATTTATACATTCAATGTAGTTACATTATTAGATAGGTCGTCAACAACGCAATGCAGACGGCGATAATGGCAAAAAATAAATGAAATAAAAATGTAATCTTCGACAATGGAAGAAATTCCATATATTTGTATAATAATAATCTACGCTGTTGACGCATTTACAATAAAAACTAAAAAAGAAGCTAAATACAATCCATTCAAAAATAAAAATAAAGAAATAGAATAAAAACAAAAGTTTACATAAAATACATATGTTACTGTATACTTTAAGTTCCGTCCTGTTAAAAATATATAAGTATCTTAAAAACAATTACTCACCAGTAATCACCTGAAAGCACATCACTATCACCAACGCACAGGCGCAAGTCCTCGTCCGCCATTTTGTGACGGCCATCTTGTTTTGGCGGGAAACTATACGCTGGACACACGTATCTTCACATATTTTTATCACATCACAAATGTTTAAGGTTTTCTTTCATTACCTGTAACAAAAAAGAGGTATGTTATTTTGGTTTATTTTAAGTATATCTCGTTGGGTCTCTGTATACTATCGATTGAGTTATTAAGCACAAGATACAAACACAGGCGAAATATTAACCCGATTTTGATGAATCTGCATCTCCTTACTGATATTTTTTTATATCAGTAAGGATGCTTCGCACGGGTGATGTGAGACACTCATTACATTTTTTTTATATAAAAACCTTCTCCTGGCAATAATTCACACATCAAAAAAAGAATTAGCCAAATTGTGTGATGCGATGACCAAGGGAAATAGAGATTCATTTTTATATTTGTACTAACTGGCCCGGTCAACTTTATTTTTCCATATAAATTAAACAATAGAGGTTGGTAGTGGAAGGGTGAAAACTAAGTACCTGCCTACCCTACCTACCCTACCCTACCTAACTTAAATAAATAGTAATATTTACTAGCAGTTCCTCGCTTCACCTGCGTAAGTATTACCGGTTTCCATTAGTTTTTTTTTTACTTTCTACTGCCTGCTATTTGGGGTGAAGATGACTCAAACCAATAAAAGTACATGAAAATCGGTCCACCCGTCCTATAGTGAATATAAATGGTGTAACTAACCCGACTTTGTTTTACATATTGGACTCGGTTACAAAAATCTAAATACCAACGGTACCAATTCTTTCCTCAGAAAAACAGTTCCTTATTTAACTTGTAAATATTTTAGTATGCCAACCCCATATTTTATTATCACACAGCCTAAAACAATAGCCAGTTACCTAATTATATACTCAGTAGGACAGACGGTAGTTGAATAACAATCGTATAACTGTTTATTTATGCGGTTAACACTTATAGTTGTGGTAAGATCTAGGTTAGAGTGTGTTTAAAGCTACCAGGCTACAACTACTAGGTATTAAACTAGATGATGATATTAAGCGTGCAGCCAACATATTCTCTTAGGCAGTTTGTACGCGAACTGCTGGAGCTGTTAGTCAGTGATGAATGTACACGGACTGCGGGAGCTGACAGCGGATTCTTTAAGACCTCATTCTAAACTTCGAATCTAAATCCGCTGTTTCTTGATTGGCATTCCAAAAACTCGGTTGATAATTCGAATTTACACTAGCGCTACCCTTGCGAGGTGTCAGCGAGTTGAACTAAATTGACGTGAGATTTTGACTGATAAAGTATGAGATGACGTAAGTGGGATTCAGACAGATAATTCATTCAAGGTAATTTTGAACCAATCAGTCAATTTTATGCGAAGTGAGAGTGGATAGCGATGTGACTTGCGAGATGTTGTTTGAATTTTACAGAATCGACGTGCTGTGGACCGCTCTTGCGCGTCACATAGGCGTCTCCTCCGCTTGCTTTTTATTTTGTCGACCGCTCGAAACAGTTGAACTGCTTCAAGCAGTGCAGTCCATCGAAAAATGCGATAGTTAATAAGATATATGAAGACAATCACCTTTATCCTACTATTTTCAAATAGTTATTTACATTCATTAAAGCCTATAGCAACGAGCCAAGAATTTGCAAAGGAGGCCACCTTTGGCCCACATACACAAACATTTGACCGAGTCCGTTACACAACGAGTGATGAATTCACAATTTATATCGTTGTCTTGAATATCGATTGTGGTATTTAGGTCTTAGTTGTACCTAGATTTTTAGGTAGACGTCTAGGTACTACCGTACGCCTCTTTCTTCGTCAATCAAAACTTATCTTTATCCATACATACTTATAATAAAATAGTAATCGACAACTTTCTTTTGACGGTTGTCAGATTTTCTGTAAAAATTGCATCAAAAAATACTATAGGTGTACATTGCTGTAAAATATTAAAAGAATAATATAAAAAAACCGTAGAGTGCACTTAGCTATGTTTAAACACGCTATTACATCCAGGTGATAAGAAATGGAGCTTTAAATTTACATAAACTTAAATTTATCTGAAAACCTAAATTGGTATTTTTGATGTATAAACAAAGGGCGACATTAGGTAGCCATAGCAACCAGATATCTTATTTTGATTAAAGTATTATAACTTTTAAAATAACTATCGGTCGTAACAAACAGCTCAGTGGTTGAACGATTGGAGATGAATGTTCTTGATGCAAGTTCAAATCTAATTGTTGCTATTTTCAATTTTTATTCTAGCGTCCTCTTTTTAAAAGAAATTGTGCGCTTTGTTGCTCCAAGTTCGACAGTTCGTAGATGACTGACATCAACGCGAACAACGTCGCGGGTACAGCTATGTACTTGAATAATATATTAAAAATTGAATGTAGCGCCCTTAAATGAAAAGATGAGAGATAAGCGTTTGTCGTGGTATGGACATGTTAGGAGGAGGGATGAAAGTCACATGACTAAACAAGTTATGAGGATGACTGTGAATAGGTAGACATTCAGAGGAAGACCGAAAAGGAGATGGATGGAATGTATAAACGATGATAAGAGAAAGAAAGGAGTTAATGCTGAGATGACGAGTAGTAGAGATGAATGGAAGCAAAATACGCATTGCGCCGTCCCCAAGTAATTGTTAACTGGGCAGGTGATAAAAATTTCTGCTCCTGTCTCACCGAATTCAGCTGAACACCAGTATTTTAATTATGTGTTTTTTACAATATTTCTATTTATGAATTTGCGTATTAATCACATAAATGGTATTTATATACCGTTGTCAGCAAATACAGTTAAATCAATAAAGTTTATTTCGTGTTAGTTGCATACCGTTATGTATATTTAAAACTTCGGAACTAATCGGAAACATCCGAAGCTGTACGAACGAGATGATGCTTGTTTGTTTTTTTATATGTAGTTATACTATATACTTTTGTATCATAAATGACAAATAGACAAAATGTTCAACTGGTGGTAGTGTCACACACAACACAGAGGTCTTACTTTGACAAATTTTCATTACTCTAGTTCAGCCTTTCCCAAAGTGGGCGATAACGCCCCCTTGTGGGCGCTGCAGGCCTAAAGGGGGGCGCTAAGAGACCCAGAAATAAAATCGAATCTCCGCTAATATAGCTCACAATAATAAATTTAATTTGAAGTTATAGTGGTTTTTAAGTAGGTGAAAAAATGTGGACGCTAAAATATAATTTATTCTCAAAGTGGGCAGTAGACAAAATAAGTTTGGGAACCCCTGCTCTAGTTTTTTCCCAAGGCATGTTGGGGTCGGCTTCCAGTCTCACCGGATTCAGCTGAATACCATCTTTTATATGCAGCGACTGCGTAGCTGACAGTATCCCATAGTAAAGCCGGGTTCACATATAGTTAGTATTACTCGCTACGCTATTTGCTGCGAATAGATTCATTCGCCGCAATTTGAATTGAGCAGGTTCAATTTTACTTTCTGCAAATGCGCACTTGCCGAGACAATTTGAGGCGAGTAGCTCCAGATTAACGGACTGTCGAAATACTCGTGTAGAACTCGCTGTGTGTGACAGGTAGGCAGTAAGTAGATGTCCCCCAAAGTCCGCGTGTGTTTTAAATTTTTGCAGCATTTTTCATTTATGCTCCGCTCCTATTGATCGCAGCGTAATGTTATATAGCTTATAGCCTTCCTCAATAAATGGGCTATTCAACACTGAAAGAATTTTACAAATCGGACCCGTAGTTCCTGAGATTAGCGCGTTCAAACAAACAAACAAAATCTTCAGCTTTATATATTAGTATATATAGATTTGAACAATAGTCTCTACATTCATGTGGCAATATGACGCACGGTTGATGGTTGCGCAACCCGGTTGCTGGCTGTGCCACATCCTAGTCTGAGTCAGTCGGAAGACCCACTTTGGTTGACGACTGACCGGTTGGGTTGCTACATAGTTATTTGGTTGCATAATTTTTATGACAGCCCCTGACTTGTTAGTGTCCTCATTTCTTCTTAGTTTGTGACGTATGAAATCATCAATAAGAATAAATAAAATTGAAGTGTCTATTTGTATTGCCAATACAATATATATTATATATTTTTAAGTTCATACAGTTATTTGCTCGAAACCTAACGCCCAAAATACAGTTTTTGTTTTTTTGTCTGTCTGTTCATTCCGGGTCATCTTTTTTATTTCAATATTCATTAAAACCATACTCCCAAAGCTTTAATAGCTTTGTAGGTATTCCGTATTATACATGATCTTTTGGTCCTCAGTACAATCTTCCTAATAATGGAATGGTTACAATTATCAGAAGACAATAGGGGATCCGACTGGCTATGAAAAGGAAAGATCTATTTAGTCCACCAGATAGATACAAAAAGAAAAAAAAACTTTTATATTTTCTTTTATCATTTCAATGAAAAATTTCAAAGTTAAAGCGCTTTAAAGTTCTGGAGTGGCTTGTGGCGTCAATTGTGGGTAAAAATTGTAGCCACAAGTGAGGTTACGCGACATTTCCATTCACTGTATCTTCCTCATGGTTCGTTTAATTAAAAATGCGTGTCTAATATTTTTTTAACATCTATGTGACGCGGAAATAAAGGAACAAATTGTCTAATCCCCTAATAATTTGCTGCGCCCTAACAGGGTTATGTATTCATTAGTTATAAGCCACGCCTGTAACTGTGTGTACATTGTGCAATAAATGAATAAATAAATAAATGGTCGATCTGCTGACTTTGGTCTGTGTAGATTATACCTACTTATAATTTCATAATGGACCTCAAACGCTTGTTTATTTGGCGCGGTCCCTAAATAATACTTTGTATTATTGTAATTACAGTAAGACAGCGTGCTGCTGTGGAGTTTGTTGCGCCGTTTCTTCTCCACAGCTAGAGCACTTAGGAAGCGGTGTAGGGTGGGCAAATCGGGTGCTGTCTAATTTATTATTTTGACGTTTAAAAAGTGCTACTTTGTAGCCTAATTTAAATAAATGAGTTTTGATTTGATTGAATGTATTATCAGAAAACAATTATATATCAAGAAAGTTACTGCATCTCTAACATAAAGTATCGCCGTATCCGCTTGTCGCTAACGGTTAAGCAGGTGGAGTGGCTCGACCCACATACGTTACCGTACGCTTAACTATTGTTTATACTTAACTTTAACTTAACTATGATTGTTGATTGTGTTAGGAATTTGATAGTGACGGTTTTTATCATCTAAATATCGAAATAATTAAGGATTTAGGTATGTTTTGTTTAAGTTTGCGTTAGTGGCATTTATCTTTCTATTATTGCCCTACCAGCTGTTGCCTCAGCTATCTCTATAGCAGTTATCTCAGTAAACAGTAGCCTTGTCCTTTCTTAGGATCCAAGCTTACCCCATACCAAGTTTCATCGAAATTGGGTCAGCGGTTTAGCCGTGGAAGTAGACTGACTAAGTTGCTTTTACAATATTAATATTGGAAAATTTTTGATTTACGTTCTCAGTTCTTCTCAATAGCACAATCTTTTGTATATCCTGTTGTACCTTATATTTGACCTCTTGATAAATAAATTGCATAACTGTCGTCAAGTTAACACGGTTTGTTTAAATAAAACAGAAATGACGCCTAATGTTGCTTAAGTTTATGATTCATGTAATCATGCGTTTCCAATTTTTTCATTTGGGTTTTTTTTTAACTATGCAATAGTTTATTGAAACTATTTCTACTCATATATGTAGTTGTTTGCAGCTTTACGGTATCACGGCTAAATTATTATAAATAAATCTATACTAATATTATAAAGCTGAAGAGTTTGTTTGAACGCGCTAATCTCAGGAACTACTGGTTCGAATTGAAAAATTCTTTTTGTATTGGATAGTCCCTTTATTGAGGAAGGCTATATAACATCACGCTACGACCAATAGGAGCGGAGCATAAATGAAAAATGTTGCAAAAATGAAAAACCGTTTTGCATTTTTGCAACATTTTTCAAACAAACAAACAAACAAACTCTTTAGCTTTATAATATTAGTATAGATAATACATTTGTTTCGGAGCGGATTATATAAAATTTGGTTAAACTTGGCTTGGTGAGCATAAGTCGTAAGAAAGGACATATGTTAGTTTGATGATGATGATAACCGACACCCACGGGGGTGGAGCCACGGGCAATAGCTAGTTTTTTTTGTATAAAAATCCTAATATTTTTATGGAAAAATGTCTAAAAAATTTTATTTGTTAGGATGTAAAGAATTACTATCACTTATACAATTTTGACAACCAGTCTTACTATACCACAGATACTGTTTTTGGAGGTGGAAAAGGCAGTCGCTCCATGTAAAATACTGTTTTCAGATGAATCCGGTAAGAATGGAAGCAGACCCCAACAAAGCTTGAAAAAAATGACTCTCAAGGCCGAATACTAAAACGTCTATCAGTTTTAAGTCGCCGTTAAGTCTCGTGCTAAGGTGCTAAGGTGTACAATGGCGACAGATATACATTTAAGAGCGTCTTAAAGTTAAGTTGCTTTTCATTATTCGTGGGTGAGTCTCACAACTTGGGCAAAACATTCTAGGTACAGATTTTTTGCATTTTCCTTTGAGGGTTTCGTAACCGAAGGGTGCCAACGGGACCCTATTTCTAAGCCTCCGCTGTCCGTCTATGTGTCTGTCAGCGGGCTGTATCTCATGAACCGTAATAGCTAGAGTTGAAATAGGGATGTTTCCTGGGTATGAAAAGTTAAAATCTATTTAGTCCGTCAGTTAGATAATAAAAAAATATTAGACACGTATTTTTTCTTTTATCAAAACAATAAAAAAATACAAAGATACACCGCTTTAAAGTTTCGGAGTGGGGGCTTATGACGCTACACCTCGCTAAAAATCGTAGCGAGGAGTTACGTTACGCGTAATTTCCGTTCTCTGTATTTTGATCATTTTTTGTTTGCAGGAAAAAAGAAAAAATACGTGTCCAATAAAATTCATTAATCTACAAGACGGACATTAAAAAAAAAAGGAAACATGCCTATTGTCAGTGTGTATCTGGTATAACAACAAATAATAAAAAGTACATACTGTACTTGCACTTGGTTGGTTTCATCTTAACTAAGCTTTAAAATAAACGAATCTAACACAACACAGCATTCTTAATCTACCTACTACGTTATTTTCTTAAATAATAATATGTTTTAAACCGTCCGTTATTAGCATATTTTAAACATATTTCATGTGTCGATGCCTTAGTACCGTTATACTCAAATACCCGGCCCACTTAAATTGGAATCAAGATGTTTACAAGTAGGAACAAGTTAGGCAAGTACATCATCATATCAGCCAATTGCCGTCCACTGTTGAATGTAAGCCTCCCCTAAAGAACGCCAACCATCCCGGTCCTGAGCAGTCCGCATCCATCCGGAGTAAGTACATAATGTATTAAAAAGATTTGTTATTTATCATAGTGTCATTCATATTTGACTTTGCCCGAATTTGTTAGAAATAGGTATCAAAATCGGAAAAGTGCAAGTTGGACTCGCACACGAATGGTAATAGCAATACACATCGACGACACCAATACATACGAACCGTTGATATTTTCGCATAAACGTCTGTCGTCGCACGGAAAATCACTTAAATCAGTAAACGAGCGTAGTACAATAGGGATGTTGACTGGGTATGAAAAGTTAAAATCTATTTAGTCCGTCAGTTAGATAATAAAAATTATAAGACACGTATTTTTTCTTTTATCAAAACAATAAAAAATTACAAAGATACAGCGCTTTAAAGTTTCGGAGTGGGGGCTTATGACGCCACGCCTTGGTAAAAATCGTATCGAGGAGTGACGTCACGCGTAATTTCCGTTATTTTATTACCTAAGTTTTGATTTTGATTTTGACTATTATGTATTATTTTCACATGCAAAATACTTCAGGCTTGATGTGCCCTAAAATTACAGAATAAATAAACAAAAGAAGAACAGAGGAAGACATAAATTCTAATAAAAAGACGATCGCCGATAGGGAGTGATCAGACATAATAAATTAAGCATAATTAAGTATTATTCTTTTGAATTTGAATGCGTAACTATCCCACTCTGGAGCAAATATTACGTTCCTAAATCAAATCGTAATACCTATTCTATTTGCCTTGGAAATAGTGACAAAATGTATGCAGTATGACATACATAATTATACTACCGAAGTAAGTAGGTATACAAATGTAATACATGCCCCGCATGCATTGTCATATTTAAAAGTGAAAACCTATGTTTCAAACATGCTATTAGAGATAAGCTGTTATCTTTACCATTTAGTTTAATGTATGTAGGTATATTATAAATTTATAATCCCTGCCTTTTTGTAAGGGACAGGCATTCAACAAATACAACACAAAGTCGAAATCGAAAACGTCACAGAATTCAGGGGTGATCAATCTGCGGTCCGTATAGCAGGCAATTGAATATGTAATTTGAATACGGACTCAAAATAATATAGTCGAGCTAAGTATGCCATCAATATTTTACCAAATATTGAGAAATGTATTTAACTAAGTAACAACTAATTTCGTACAGTCAACAGGAAACTATGTATTTGAAATGCCTATCTTAAGGTGTTGTGTGCTCTATGGTATATCTTCAAATTTGAAAACCCCGATGAGTTAATTGGGGTGTTTATCTAACGTGACTGTCTACGTAATCCAAGCATTATTGTTTTTTTTTTTTTAAAGCAACTTGTTTTATAGCTGCAATTAAAAACTTATTCAGTCCATAGAAAAATCATCTCATTCAATATGAAATTATGTCGTAACTTATTAATGTTTATAATTCAAATTGCTCATTCACAAAAATTATGTGTCCTTTCTTGTATTCATCGTAGGCGCCCAAACGGGTAAACTGTATTTATTTATTTTTGAAATGGGGCTTGATCCGCATGAACCTTATAAATCTCTTCATCCATTTCTATTTTAGGTTTAGATTACTATCAATTCATTCGATAAGAAAATTTTGACGTTATTTTTCTTAATAATGTGTTTCTACGCACTAACGACGGCGACGGTACAAGTTCACTGGTCAGCACACATTCCCTTGGTCGGTCAGGTAACCGGTTCAATGCTATTTGGGTCACTAGTGCCGAGCCACGTTTGTTTACCTGCCGTCCGCTTCGTGAAGGTTTTATGAAGATGTTTTGATTTTTATCAGTGACTTTGTCCGCGTGTGTTAGTTTCAATGGTTTTTCATTTTTGCAACATTTTTCATTCATGCTCCGCTCCTTTTGACCGCAGCGTAATGTTATATTAGCTTAGCTTATAGCCTTCCTCAATAAATGGGCTATCCAACACTGAAATATTTTTTTAAAATCGGACCAGTTCCTGAGATTATCGCGTTCAACGAAAACAAACTCTTCAGCTTTATATCTTAGTATATAGATTTTTAGTTTAGAGTGTGAAGGTAACTGTAGTCACTTCTACGTAGCGATGTTAGTCTTAAGATATTAGGATTGCTTCTTCATCAATACTGGTAAAATTTTAAATAGTATATATTGTCTTGACATTTCCTATGAAAAATATATCCTGTTACCGATTTGTTGGAAGTATTTCTTATAAAATAAGCGTAACTGAATCTCCGAAGCCATTTTGTGCCCGTAAACTTGGATCTTTTCTGTATTTAATCGTATTTTTTACTAAGAACTATTTCATTAAAACGAGTCATCCTTTGAATTATTACCTAACCTTTAGAAATTCAATCATGATCGATATTACCAAATTATTTATGTCAATAATATAAAAAAGGAAACACTAGAAGTTAATTTAAGTTTTAACTTAGATTCTTCTTTTATTTCTCGTTTCCCTGACCCTAGTAAAACTCTTTCCAACAATTTAGTTGCCACCTGGATGGCCTGGTCGTTGGCTTCCTGGAGAGTGCAGGTGGTAGGACGGGAAGGACAGAAGATGCGCCATGTCTTGCTAACTAACTTAGATTTAAAATGGAATAAAATCATCAAACATATTAGATTAATACCCAGAAAGAGAGAGTACAAATTATGAAAGCGAACAGACAAATAATCAACCTTACATAATAATTAAATGAATTTGCAAATCGAAAACGAAATATTTGTCCACCAAACTCTCACATTTCGATACTAAATAATGCAATCGAATAAAACTTTCTGCTCGTATTAATAAGCAGTCAGTTTTACAGTTTACGTGTATTAATTAAAGAATATACTAATTAATTGACAATAATACTTAAGTATTTATAAATATACTGTAGTGAGGTGAGATTTGAAAATAATAATTTCACATGTTATAGAGATTTAAATCCACACCTCCATAATAATATTATAAATGCGAAAGTAACTCTGTCTGTCCGTCTGTTTCGCTTTCACGGCAAAACCGCTGATTGTAATTTGATGTAACTTGGTACTAGGTAAGCATAGATTCTAAAAAATAATTTAGGCTACTTTTTGCATCGATAACCGACACGCGGGCGGACGGAGTCGCGGGCTACAGCTAGTAATACTATTTAAAGTATGGTATTTAGCTGTTACTTGTCAGACTAAGCCAACGTAATCATATTAGAGTTTGGAAATGCAACACAGACAGTTAGAAAAGCATTCAATGAGCTAAAGTTAACATGTTGAGCTGCAAGACTTATTGCTTAATCTATATTTAAGACTAGCTATCCGGCGACTTTGTCCGCGTGTTTTAGTTTCAACAGTTTTTCATTTTTGCAACATTTTTCATTTATGCTCTGCTCTTTTTGATCGCAGCGTAATGTTATATAGCTTAGCCTTTCTCAATAAATGGGCTATCCAACACTAAAATAATTTTTCAAATCGGACCAGTGGTTCCTAAGATTAGCGCGTTCAAACAAACAAACAAATACAAACAAACTCTTCAGCTTTATATATTAGTTAGATTAATATTTCTCCAAAGACCACAAGCATCCATGAATTACATTTGAGCACTGCTCACCCACATAGTACGCCAGCGTGAAGTAACAGTTACCAACAATTAATGAAGAGAATTCGACCGTTACACTCTGCTTTTTATGGCTACAAATTAATTCATTTCACATTTATACGTCATTATTTTAAGTTTGGTTGAATGTGGTGATAAATGTATACAGTACACAGGCTAATAAAGACATTAGTAAAATTATTTGACTTTATGGTGGTTACCCCCGGTTCATAATAGTCTAGCTGTTACCCGCGGCTCCGCCCTCGAGGGTGTAGTTTATTGCGGCAAAAAGCAGCCTATGTAATTTCTTGGAATTTAAACTTACCCCATCCAAGTTTTATTTAAATCGGTTCAGCAGTTAAGCCGTGAAATCGTAACAAACAGATAGACAGAGTTACTATCGCATTTATAATATTATTATGGAAGTAAGGACTAGTATGGATAAATATATTTTACCTGTCAAATCTCATGTCAAATTCTTCTTCTCCTGTCTGTTTTAGTTTTAGTTAGTTAACCAATAGCGTAAGTTATCATTTGTTTTTTTTTAAAGTGTAAAATAATACTTCATTTGGCATAGAGAGATCAGATTCTGACTCTATTTCCTTTTTTATGTATAATTTAGGTTCTAGTAATAAATAGGTTCTTTTTAATATAAACGTCATATTAGAGAAAACTTGAGTTACATATCTGAATGCTTTTTTCTCCATATTCTTGTTTCCCATTTATTTTGCGGTTTACTGCAAAACAAAATTAGGTAACTGTTTTATTTTTTCTTAGAGCAGAATTCTCAAGAAACACGTTCCTATGGTTGATTTATCGTAAAAGCGTACAGTCACATGAAAGTCAGTTCTCGAAATATGTAAGAGGAAGTTTATTAAGAAAGTACGTTTATGCAATATGCATAAGTAGAGAAATGCTGCAAATGGAAGATTTGGAACATACAGACATTTACACGTATTACAGATGTAGCATAATGAACTAAGGATTGGGTCTGTTTGGGGTTCTGTAAATCCGTACGAAATAGGTGTCAACGGGACCCTATTACCAAGCCTCTGTTGTCTATCCATCTGTCTTTCAGGATGTTGTATCTCATGAACCATAAGAAGTATACCCCAATTTTGTGGATTGATGACTTTATTTGAACTGAAATAAACTTAGCTATGAATAAGATAGGATATAAAAACGTAAGGCGGATCATTGTTTGTGTTTATTTAATAATCTCTTATGTTGATGTTCATTTGTTTATTTAGATGTTGTTTTTGTTTATAATAGTTAATACATGGTTGCACCGCTAATGACAAATGTTATGATATTATTATGAAACAGCTACTACTACTATTTAATTACAAAATAATATTATCATTATTCACTGATCTGTCATCACAATGCTGGTCATAGACGTTCTTTAAATTGGTCTCATAATCTATCTACCCATGTCAGACTCACAATTTTACCTAGGTACAGGTATCATCAAATTCATCAAACCATCTTGCTCAATTTATTGTCCCTAAATTAAATAATACAAATAGTATGTACATAATTATAATTTAAAAAATACTTGAAAATTTGCTATAAATTATTGAAAAAATCGCTTACCTACCTATTTGGGCAGAAAATACTTTTTTGGTCTGGTAAGACAGGAGGATTATGGTCATTATGGACATAATAATTATATTATATACTAAATACTAAATTAGGTATTCGTTAGGTAAGAAGAACTAATCTACTATTTTTCTTTTTCTTTTTTCTATGCGACCCACATAAAAGATCCGTTGAGCACCTCTGCCAAAGCAAATCCTGGTGAATGAATTGATTTTCAAATCAATGTTTAACTACTTTCATTCATCCTTTCTAGCAAACAGAAAGTAACTACAAATATGAAACTTTTAAACTTAAAATAACATTTACACATATTTTAAAATAATCACCGGCTAAATTAATCTACTTACCGAATTTAAGAAGTAAAAACAGCTGTATTTACAATAAAAATTTAGTATAACACTTTAAATAGATCCACTGTTTTCTTATACGAAAGAAACTTTCACATTTTGCCACACACTTCCACACGCGATTTCCGTTTACACTCTATTTGATACACAACAAGAAAATTCTGATAAATAATAAACACAATTTTGGATTTAAGAAAAATTATAAAAAGTGTCTTTCAATAATATAAGTTATTGAATTAAAAGTTTTATTAACTCGAAAAGGCCGCCATCTTATTCGAACATGCGCGCGCAGTACTGTCTGAAGTCAACTGGCGCTGCGCGACTCAAAATTAACTTCGATTCGTGTGAGTAAACGAGATAGCAAATACGTAGATGGCGAGAAAGAGCGAAGCAGATAGAGGGTGTCATGTAGCGGTAATTTTTTTTCTCCTTTCGCGCGTCAACGTCAACTTTCTAAAACGCCTTGAGCTGTTTGCCTGTTTGGTTATCTTGTTTTGGTGCTAATATTATTTAAAAAAGGAAGAATATTTTTTAAATATGGATTAGGTATTAACTCTTCTAAATACATTCTAACAATCTGCAAATCATTTTGTATCTTCAATCTTGAAATTGTTACGAAGACGACCTATTACAAAATTATTTAGTATTTTTTTTCATTACTTAAGTATGATTGTGAATATGTAGAATCAATACTATAATTTTTTGTACGCCATTACGGCAAAACATGTAGATACTATTTATATTTTACCACCATGTACTTGTACATATTATTACTCATGTTTTACAAAATAAATATCTTTATCTTTATCTTTATCTTTATCAAAAAACTTAAAATTTTAAAACCTGATGAAAAAATGTACCCTTGTTTTGTTCATTCCAATTCACCATTCTGATACAAAGCCGTCATTGACAGTAGTAATTGAATCGTAAATTCGACGTAAGTTATCACGGCTCGTTGGTCTAGGGGTATGATTCTCGCTTCGGGTGCGAGAGGTCCCGGGTTCAAATCCCGGACGAGCCCGTGCAGTATCATTTGATACCTTTTTGTTTGTTTCGTTCTTAGTTTTGTGTTCAATGATATCAAAATTAATCCTATTTAAATGACAGTTATTCGCGGTTGATGTGCACGTACTTTAATTTTTAATCAAGTTTGTTTACGAAACTACATCTTGGTCCGAGAAAACTGTAAATTTAATGTACAAATATACTACCTTGGCAATTATGTTTTTTTCTATCGAAATATTTATTTATAGCAATATTAATAAACTTTACTACAACACAAAAAAAAAGAAAAACAAAATAAACTAATCTAATTAAAACCTAATATTATATGGCAAGATATAGGTAGGTACACAAATGAAAAGTTTAATGCTCGGACTGTGAATTGACGTCATCACACATGTAGCTGTGTATAATTAGAAATATTAAAATTCTTATCTAGAACAATCAGAAAGTAGGTATGTCGTTTTAATTTAATTAAAAATATTGTCAAATATACATTCTTGAATAATTTAGCGCCACCTAGGCTTTCAATTCAACACTTCCATACAGTTGTTATTCACTAATGTTAACATGTTTTAATAGATGGCGTTGTACTAGAATTTGAATAGTATACAAAAACTCGACCTTTTAAAGAAGTCACTCGATTTAAAAAGGGACCTATGTTTTGTGTGTTTCCTAAATAACCTGTGTAATCACAGCAGGTGGCTGATTTGTTTTTTTTTGTCAATGAAATATCTTTCCCTAGCGCCTTTAAACGAAAGTTGACAGCCAAACAACTTGTAAACACGTGTTTTTTTAGTAACATAATGTAGAAACAGTTACTTAACTGTATAATATAAGTGCTTCTTGTACAATTAGTAATTGTCTTGTGTGTTACTGCTATAGTGTTTGAACTTATTGTAGTACAACAACACCTGTTGTGTTAAAAATGTCGGGGGCTAGTACCTCTCAAAGTCCTCCACCTATGGCTTCGATAAGTGATGTTAGTGCTTTATTTCAAAACGCAAAGAAATACGAAGAATTAAATGTTATCGGCACAGGTAAGAGAAAAATTAACATTATAAATAACCTAATAATTACATGTGCCGGTTGATTTCTTTTTCGCGCAATTTCCGCTATAAATAAACAAGTTATGTGATATTTTTTTTTGTTTAATATATAACAATAATTTTGCCTTTAAAATTATTGTTGTTCGTATTTATATTTAAATAATTAGGTATATTACAGACTACTTTTTAGCTTTGTTTATCGTAATGCAATTTTAAAAAGTCGAAATGTTTTTGCGCTTTTTATCGGTTTCTTCCCATTTTCTGCTGTAAAAATTCAACTCTGCATTAAATGTATATAAAATTCATAATAATACCTACTACTAATGCACAAAAGTTAAAATTTAATAAATAATTAATCATTTACTTTTTATAAGTTTTTAATTGGTTTTGATAGGTTGATAAATGGCCTTCATTTCTTTCAGTTCTGAAATAAAACTTCTTGGACAGTACAATAATGAACAAAGCTCTTTGTGTCTTGTGTTCATTAAATACAGACTGTATATCAAATTCTCTAGTGTATAAAATAACTTCTTATACAGTATTACCCAATGAGAATGGGCTGTAATAGGCAGACACTTCATGTAAATATAAAACATATTTTATCAACTAAATCCCTGAGACTGGAAACCCAACCCAACATAACTTGGGAAAAGGCTTGGCAGAACAGTAAATTCCCTAGTGCAGTAATTTTTTTTAACAATTTGATTCTTCCTTTTTCTAGTTTATAATTGTCTATGATGAGGTTTTCATCATTTTTAGGAGCCTATGGTACTGTATATAAAGCTAGAGACCTCCATAATGGAGGTCAGATTGTGGCCATGAAGAAAGTCAAGATAGCTTTAACGGAGGATGGAATACCACTGTCTACATTAAGAGAGATTGCTCTGTTAAGACAATTGGAGGCTTACAGACATCCTAATATTGTGAGGTAAGATATTTGCTTTCATGTTCTAGTTAATTATTACTCATTACAATTCTGTCAACCAGTCTTACTATGGTATACTGTTACCCCGTAAAATGGATTGTAGAGGTCAGATAGGCAGTCGCTCTGTAAAATACGGTATTCAGCTGAATCCGGTGAGAGTGAAAGCTAACCCCAACATGGCCTTGACCTGAAGATTTCCTAGTTATTTAGTTTAGGATATGTTTTTCCTTCTATAAATCCACACGTTTTTTTATTGTGGTTTGTTTTTAGAGACTTATTGAAATATCTTACAGAAAGTTTTATTACATTTAACATTTTTTTAAATTAATAATATATTTTTTTTGTAATGGCAATCCATGGAAGAAGTATATAAGGTATGTAACAATCAATGCCATGTCTTTTTCTCTTTACTCTATATTTTTTTTAAATGGATCCTGTTTATGAATAATCCTGGTGTTATGGCGGTTTCACATGCACAAAAAACATGCACACTTGGAACAAGCATTTGTGGATCACACAAATTCTTGTCCCATACGGGAATTGAACCCGAGGCACGTCACGCACTGTGGTAATTGGCGTGGTGACATTAATTACCACTAGACTATCCGTGCAGTCAGTTTACTTTATAATCTGGATTAACACATAAGATATTTTTCATCCACATAAGATAACTGGAAATATACATACCTAATTTATACCTACAGAACCATCTCTAAGTTCCTTATACATTCTTGCAGACTCCTAGACGTATGTCATGGCGGACAGTCCCTGGAACGGGACCAGCAGCTGGTGCTCTTCCTGGTGTTTGAGCATGTCGACCAGGACCTAGAGTCCTTCCTGAAGAGAGCACCAGGCCCATTGTCACAGAATATTATTAGGGTAAGTTATTTGTATTTATACAACTGTCATACTGGGTAATAATCATTGTGTTATAGATTTTAATAAGATACAAATCAAACGAACACCTAGACTTGGAAAAAATGTTTTTGGGTCACACAAAATAATAATGATATCTTGGTAGAGCCTGTATTATGGCAACCAGATATGCTAAATATACTTGTAAAGGGTGTTACTGAAAGAGTCTATCCAAAAGGGGTTAACAGTACATAGTGCAATTTCACTTAAATATAATCTGCTTTTTTGTCCTAGTCGTTGGTGGTTTAGAATAATTAAGCTGCAAGATCATTAAAAATTAATTATCGTTCCTGGGTTTAGTCCTAGGAAATCCTCCTCTAATCTTTTAAACTATTTTTTCTTTTTTTTTGTTCACTGTTTGAAAATCGAATGATTTCAACCCACGCCGAGGTCATGACGTGGGGATGCATTGGACTTGCAGCGACTAAAAGCACCGTCCCGACGTTGGTCCCAGTGGACATTGGTTTTTTAAATAAAGACTGATTTTTACTAAATAAGAGTAGTAACAGGCGTCAGTAATGGGAAGCACAGGCTGACTCCAATATGTTCTATCCGATCTATAAAATTTACACAATAGCAGTATTGGTTCAGCGCTAACTGGCTTAAAATTTTAAATCAGTAACTTACTGTACATAGACCTTATTAATAAAGTAAAAATTATAAAGTAACGTTAACATTTAACCGTCAAAAATAAGTATATTATGAAATAAAAATATTTGTCTATGTTTAACCAAATGTTGTTTAAAGCCATATCTTATTATTTTTCAGAGTATGTCGTTCGACATTCTATCCGGTATAGACTTTCTTCACTCCCACAGAATAGTCCACCGAGACTTGAAACCACATAATCTTCTAGTGACGTCCTCTGGACGCGTCAAGCTAGCGGACTTCGGACTTGCCAAGACTTATGATACGGATATGAAGCTTACTAGTGTGGTACGTAATGTAGACTTAGATATTCAGAGTTTGTAGATGTGTAGACTTAGTGAAGTCCATTTTCACACACACGGCCATCTGATCCCAAACTAGCTATTTTGGCAACCAGACAACTGATAAACATACTTATTTATTTATAAATACATACATATTATAGATAAATTACACCCAGACACAGAAAAAAATATCGTGCTCATCACACAAAGACTTGTCCTGCGTGGGAATCGAACCCACGACCTAAGGTTTAGCAGTCAGGGTCACTAACCACTAGACCAACAGGCCCGTAATTAAATGGCGGACCTTGTATGAATTGTGATACAGATTTAAAGCTTACTATTGTAGTAAAAATATTATATACAGTCTCGGTGAAGTCCGGGTTTTATTTTACAACAGCTTTAACCAATTCCAGTAACTAAAACTATAAAAACGACAATAATTATTATAACAAATATTAAAATATACAAAAAAAAAAAACAAAGTAAAGTAAAAATTTAAAGATAAAACAAATAAAACACAGTTAAAATCTTTCATAAGTTCCTCTCACAGTACTTCTGACATTCCAATAAAATCGTCGTCCGGAATCCAAGAGATAATCCAACAGTACGACATGGAGGCACAGCAAACAGCCTGTGCTTTCTGCCCCGGCAGTAGTTATCTGGGACAAAGAAGCGCGCCAGCACATCTAGCAGATCAGCCCCCCTAGACAAGTGTCATTTCGAAAAGCGATAACGCTGATGGAATCGTTCAAATGTATGCAAGTGACAAGTCCAAGTCACGTGACTTATCGAAACGAACTGTCATTCCCATACATTTACTGTCATTTAAGAGATTTCTATAATCGTTAACGCTTGTCGAAATGCCACTTGTCTAGGGGGGCTGGAGCGTCAATAGTGCCACGGAGCGTCTTACAGGCTATCGTGAGCTGATCGCGGGCGGATGATGAGTTGGTGAAGTCCAGTTCTATGTGTTGTAGGTGGTGACCCTGTGGTACCGGCCGCCCGAGGTCCTGCTGGGCGTGTCGTACAACACGGCGGTGGACGTGTGGTCCGCGGGCTGCGTGCTGGCTCAGCTGCACGCGCGCGCTCCGCTGCTGCCGGGCGCCTCGGATTCCGACCAGCTGCACTGCATATTCAGGTAGATATTACTCCTGTGCGGATTTCGGTCACGGCGATTTGCTGAGACGACGTCGCCGTTGCATTGTAACAAATGCCTACACCTAACACGCCGGAATAAAGGCGTAGCGTCACTCGGCGTGCCGTCACCTATAAAACGCGTCTTGTACTTCAGCTTCATAAACTCGATCGATCTATAAATAATTACTTTTTATTAAAAAATATTTTTTAAAACCATTCAAACAAGCCCAAACACGATGGCGTTGCATCGTTTCGTTACAAAGTTCTGGCTCCATCTTCAGACCAACTTGATAGTTCCATAATACTGCATTGTCACCATACCAATGAAGAAGTAATGATGATGTCAAGAAGTGGTTCTAATTCAGCTTACAAGACTTGACCTAAACAAACTAGTAATAACGAAAAAAACTTGTGGACAACATCACATACATTGCTCTGAACCCAAAGTATGTACCAAGAGCACTTGTGTTATGGAATCAGACACAACGAAGGTACCACAAACACCCAGACCCGAGACAATGTAGGAAAGTGGTTTTCTACATTGACCCGTCCGGGATCGAACCCTACACCTCAGAGCTAGCGATACTATGAAAAATGTATGTACATTGCATAATTTCAACTCTGTTTATTATATATTTCCAGATTATTAGGCCGGCCACCCCGACAGGAATGGCCTGAAAACGTGTCTATTATGTTAGACAGTTTTCCAGACTATCAGGCTCAAGACCTAGGCAAGGTCATACCTAGGACACACCCACATGCCCTAGACCTTATCAAAGTAAGTAATAATACCAATATTAATTTCGAATAGTTCTCTACCCTAAAAAGTGTTTTCAAAACTAAATTTTTAGCAAATCTTATGTGTCTCCAAGATCGTTTTAACAATCTCTATGAAAGTTAATTTATTTGTTACCAAATCTCGTATACCTACTACACGCTAATGTCGGCGCCTCGGCGTCGGCTAACGTCGGCGTCGGCTAACGTCGGCTTCAGCTAAGGTCGGCGTCGGCTAACGTCGGCGTTGGCTACCGTCGGTGTCGGCTAACGTCGGCGTCGGCTAACGTCGGCTTCAGCTAGGGTCGGCGTCGGCTAACGTCGGCGTCGGCTAATGTCGGCGTCGGCTAACGTCGGCGTCGGCTAACGTCGGCATCGGCTGGCGTTGGCGTCGGCTAACGTCGGCGTCGGCTAACGTCGGCATCGGCTGGCGTTGGCGTCGGCTAACGTCGGCGTCGGCTAACGTCGGCGTCGGCTAACGTCGGCGTCGGCTAACGTCGGCGTCGGCTAATGTCGGCGTCGGCTAACGTCGGCGTCGGCTAACGTCGGCTTCAGCTAAAGTCGGCGTCGGCTAACGTCGGCGTCGGCTAACGTCGGCGTCGGCTGATGTCGGCGTCGGCTAACGTCGGCGTCGGCTAACGTCGGCTTCAGCTAAAGTCGGCGTCGGCTAACGTCGGCTTCAGCTAAAGTCGGCGTCGGCTAACGTCGGCGTCGGCTAACGTCGGCGTCGGCTAATGTCGGCGTCGGCTAACGTCAGCGTCGGCTGGCGTTGGCGTCAGCTAAGGTCGGCGTCGGCTAACGTCGGCATCGGCTGGCGTTGGCGTCGGCTAACGTCGGCATCGGCTAACGTCGGCTTCAGCTAAAGTCGGCGTCGGCTAACGTCTGCGTCGGCTAACGTCGGCATCGGCTGGCGTTGGCGTCGGCTAACGTCGGCGTCGGCTTACGTCGGCATCGGCTAACGTCAGCGTCGGCTGGCGTCGGCGTCGGCTAACGTCGGCATCGGCTGGCGTTGGCGTCGGCTAACGTCGGCGTCGGCTAACGTCGGCATCGGCTGGCGTTGGCGTCGGCTAACGTCGGCGTCGGCTAACGTCGGCGTCGGCTAACGTCGGCGTCGGCTAACGTCGGCTTCAGCTAAAGTCGGCGTCGGCTAACGTCGGCTTCAGCTAAAGTCGGCGTCGGCTAACGTCGGCTTCAGCTAAAGTCGGCGTTGGCTAACGTCGGCGTCGGCTAACGTCGGCGTCGGCTAATGTCGGCATCGGCTAACGTCAGCGTCGGCTGGCGTTGGCGTCGGCTAACGTCTGCGTCGGCTAACGTCGGCATCGGCTAACGTCGGCTTCAGCTAAAGTCGGCGTCGGCTAACGTCGGCTTCAGCTAAAGTCGGCGTCGGCTAACGTCGGCTTCAGCTAAAGTCGGCGTCGGCTAACGTCGGCGTCGGCTAATGTCGGCATCGGCTAACGTCAGCGTCGGCTGGCGTTGGCGTCGGCTAACGTCTGCGTCGGCTAACGTCGGCATCGGCTGGCGTTGGCGTCGGCTAACGTCGGCGTCGGCTTACGTCATAAGTCATAAGTCATAAGTATTTTATTTCTTAACAATATACATTGTGTTGAAAATTACACTAATTAATAACATTAAAACATTAAATTATTACATCATACGAATAATTAAAAAACGAATAAAAATTAAATTAGTTCAACAGTCATAAACCCAAATACTATTTATTGTTATGTCCTCTGTTTATCATGTATAAATTCATTTACACTATAATAGCCTTTCTTCAATAAATACGACTTTAATTTATTTTTAAATAAGTTTGTACTATATATACTTTTAAGTTCCGCAGGTAATTTATTATACAGAAAGACTGATTGGAATCTAGAGCTATGTTTAACTACATTAAGGTTTGGTTTAATTGTTGACGGAATATCTTTTCTTCGAGTGCTTTCTCTAATCTTTCTTTCATCATTGGTTTCAAACCTATGCAAATTCTTAACCAAATTTACTAATAAAACAAGAATATATAGACATGGAACTGTTAATATTTTTAAAGTTACGAAGTGCTCTCTGCATGATTCCGTTTGTTTAAGGCGAAGCATTGTTCTGATAACTCTTTTTTGGATAATAAATGTCGTGTGTACATTATATTGGTAGCTGTTTCCCCAAAATAAAATGCTGTATCTCAGTTTAGATTCTACCAAGGCAAAGTATACCATCCTTAATTGTTCTAGACTAAGTTCCTCTCTTAAGCTTCTAATTGCATAACAAGCAGAACTAATAGACTTGGTTATGGCCGTCGTCTCCCCTTTCCAATTCAAGTATGCATCAATGTTAACACCCAAGAATTTAACATTATCAGTCACTTCTACTTTATTACCAGAAGACACTACTTGTAGGTTGGCACTATTTCTTGCTGTAGACTTAAACAATACACACTTCGTTTTATTTATATTCAGTTTTAAATTATTTATGCTAAACCATTCCTCAAATATTTCTAATACAGTATTAATTTTGGATTCTAAATTTAAAATATTATCTGCTGATATTACAGCGTTTGTGTCATCTGCAAAGATAATAAGTTTTGTATCTGTAGTACGGATTTTTATATGATCTATAAGGTCATTTAAGAAAATAATGAAGAAGATTGGACCCAAGACAGAGCCCTGTGGAACTCCATGAGATTTTGCGACTAGCTTTGATTTATATACCTTTTCCTCTCCATCCACTACCGACCTGATTTCAGTATATTGTCGTCTATTACGTAAGTAGGAGTTAAATAACTTTAAAACATTATCTCTTACGCCATAGTGTTCCAGTTTAGCAACTAAAATATCATAGTGTACCGTATCAAACGCGGAACTAAGGTCTACAAATATACCCGCTACTTTGTGTTTGTCATTTAATTTACAGATAACTTCATCAATTAGGGTTTCTATGGCATCGGTGGTACCCATTGATTTCTGGTATCCGTACTGTTCACTACATAGGATTTTGTGACATCTTAAGTGCCTGATAAGCCGATCCTTCATTATTTTTTCTAAAACTTTTGACAAAACCGGTAATAAGGAAATTGGTCTATAATTACAAGGGTCCGTTCTTGAGCCTTTCTTAAAAATTGGAAGAATTCGGGCTATTTTAAATTGATCTGGGAACTGACCTGATTCAACACATTCATTAAATAGTGATGCCAGCGGATTCGCCAATAAATCAATATTATCCTTAATAATAGAAATAGGTATTTCATCGTGACCAGCAGATGACTTATTGGTCATTTTGTTTACCATATTTTGTACCTCTCGAGGTGTAATGATATCAAAACTCATGTTAAAGTCGACTCTACTGACACTTTCCCTTAAAAATGCAATAGCTAATTTTGGATCACAAGTATTAAGGCATACAGAGCTATTAAATACCTTTGAAAAAATATTGGCTACATCCAAGGCATTATTAATAACAGTACTGTCAACTTTAAGTACAAATTGTTCATCATCAATTTTTTTTAGCACATTACGCCGCATATTAACTATCTTCCAAATTTCTTTATTAGAATCACATGCTTTTTCAATTTTTTGCCGTATATCATTCCTTTTTGCAGCACTAACTACTTTTCTATACAATTTAATATACATGTTACGATATACGAGTACTGATTTTTCACCATGTGTTTTGTCTATAGTATTAAGAACACGCTTCATTTTACTAGCTACCTTAACACCATTTGTTACCCACGTAGATAATCTGTTTCTTTTCCTATTAATCTTAACGGTGCGTCTCTTAAAGATAGAAGAATGTAGCCCTTTGAATTTACTTATAAATGTACTAATACCTGTGCTCCAGTCAATCTCTAAAAACTTTTTTCTAAATTCTATCTTGTTTTGATCACTATAGCTTCTTCTGTTCAAACGCACATAATGTGGCTGTTTTTTTTGTTGAACTTTTTCTAACTGTAATTTGCAAAACAAGCCCGCATGTCCGTCCGATAGCCCATTGTGATCTACACTAGTGTTTTCAATAAGACTGTCTGGTAAGTTTGTTAAAATGTTATCTATACATGATTCCGATTTGTTTCGTCTAAATGTTGGTGTATCTACTAAGTATTTAAAATTATAACACATTATTAATGATAAGAACGAATTACGTCTGCTATCGTCATTCATTAAATTAATATTAAAGTCACCACAAATTATACATCTCCTATTGAGGAAATGCTGTAACAGCTTTTCAAGTCTATCCATGAAATCGTTAAAATTATTATATGCTGGTGTTCTGTAACAACAAATTATACACAAACTTGTTTCGATATCTGTGACTCCACATACTTCAAAACTATCACTTTTATACAGCTGTTTGCATACTGGAATTTCCTCCACCTTTCTACCCTGAAGTGTCAAAATCATAGAGCCTCCCCTGTTCTTTTTAAGTCTAGTATTGTAGGACCCCATTTTATAATTATTTAGATGGAATTGTTCTACCAAAATTTCGTTCAGAAAGTGTTCGGTTATACATATGAAGTTGAGTTCACATGACAACTCACTAAGATATATTTCAAAGTCATCTTTTTTACTATTTATACCGCACATATTTTGAAGATAAATATTGATAGTAGTCAAATCTTTACTGACGAAAACATTTTTCCATATTACTTTTATGTTCTTTGGTTTTGTTACATGTATTGCTATTTAACAATGGGAAATAATACGGTATGGTGCCTTTACGAGGAACCAATTGAGTACTACTTATTGGAAATTGTTCAAATGTGTTCCTTGCTGGTTTAATATAAGTTAATCTATTACAAATTTTAAGATAATTCTGTTCATAAAAATATGTATCTAAAGCATTGTTAATATGTTTACATAAGTCAAAGTCATTACGTTCCCTAACACTATCCAAATTAATAAACCTTACGTTACTGAAATATCTACAAACAGTTTTCAAGGTGGCATTAAGTTTTGACTCATTTAAATAATTGTTGTTACAAACACTTAACACAAATACACAACAGCTTGCCAGTTTTTTTAAGCAGGCGCTTAGTTCTATTACCATTTGTGTAGGATTTTTGTCATGTTCACCGACCGACAGTAAAATTGTATCGTCTTTTTTAAATTCTATCGAAGTTGACTTGAGTATCTCTCCTGTCGTTGCTCCAGGTTTTGTAGTAGCCATGAATTTGTAGTTTTCGTACCGTGTGTGCATCCTGGACCATATTAATTTTGAGGATAACCCTATACATTGTTGACCTCCGAAAATATACAGATTTTTGTCTGTCATTGATGAAACATGTGCTAATTCTGTAGAGCTCTCTGATAAAGTTGATACGTTTTGATACTCACTACATGTGAGTTTTTCATTATTTACCTGGATGTCTTCTTTACTGATCTTACTCGACTCAATATTTATGGGTGAGCGCACGATGCGCCTGTCAACAGAATCTCTTGTTTGTGACTTCGGTGAATTCATAATATTGCTATTCGCTAAAAGTCGACGTTGCTTATGTCGAGGTGAAAATATTTTTTTAGGCGTGATATACAGTTTAGTTCTACACAGGCTGTCCTCAATTCCCACTGACTTAAGAAGTTTTATCTTTTTTTCACACAGTTCCAGCTTGTTTTTTAGAGTGTAGTTTTCAGAGTTCAGAATTTCTATTTCCGCATTAGCCGACTGCAAGTCTAGTTTGAGTTTTTGTATGTCATCCTTTAAAACAGCAATGTCTTCAGTAAAATTTGGCAAGCTTTGATACGACACGTCCATGTCGAACTCACAATCACTACTTATGGTGATATTCTTATTAAATGACATATTATGTCTTCTTTGCGTAATATTTCTAATATTTTCGTCTTCCATTTTTGTTTCTTTATTACTTAGTTTTTTAGTACACCAAGGAAACTTCACAAAAAGTATAAATACAAGTCAGGATCGATCTCAGATCGCAGACGATTTACGTCTGAGACTGTATGAAATGCGCCACAGCTGCAGCTGTGTTACGATGCAAATATCTTTACCGCTTAGTACAATATCTTGTTTACGCAACGTTCTAATAGATGGATCCTCAATGTTTAATTTCTAAGCACATAGATTAGGTTTTAACCTCGTCACTTATAGGTGTTCTAACAGATGGCGTTGTAAACTATGAAGTAAACCAGTAACTCATAGTAATGTTTCGAATGGTAAATTATCACTTTTATTTCACTGTTTATAGTCTGAGATACTTAATTATGTCTACTTTAGTTATAATTTACACACAGTTTTGTCTGTTGTTTACTTCCTATTGATGTAAAACACTTTAGTCTTATGTTTGTCCTTAGTTTTCAATATTTAAGTTAATTTAAATTCAAACACTCGTTTCCTTGCACTTCACTTTGATCGTGACTATTGTCAATGTATATACACTTTCAAGTCTAATTTTAGTTAGTTTAATCACTTATATTATTTTTAAAACACAATTTATACGGAAGCTCGATGTAAACAGTGCCACAGTGAGGGTAGGATGACTGACTGTCGTCGGCATCGGCTAACGTCAGCGTCGGCTGGCGTTGGCGTCAGCTAAGGTCGGCGTCGGCTAAGGTCGGTGTCGGCTAACGTCGGCGTCGGCTAACGTCGGCATCGGCTGGCGTTGGCGTCGGCTAACGTCGGCGTGGGCTAACGTCGGCTTCAGCTAACGTCAGCGTCGGCTGGCGTTGGCGTCAGCTAAGGTCAGCGTCGGCTAAGGTCGGTGTCGGCTAACGTCGGCTTCAGCTAACGTCAGCGTCGGCTGGCGTTGGCGTCAGCTAAGGGCGGCGTCGGCTAAGGTCGATGTCGGCTAACGTCGGCGTCGGCTAACGTCGGCATCGGCTGGCGTTGGCGTCGGCTAACGTCGGCGTCGGCTAACGTCGGCTTCAGCTAACGTCAGCGTCGGCTGGCGTTGGCGTCAGCTAAGGTCAGCGTCGGCTAAGGTCGGTGTCGGCTAACGTCGGCTTCAGCTAACGTCAGCGTCGGCTGGCGTTGGCGTCAGCTAAGGGCGGCGTCGGCTAAGGTCGGTGTCGGCTAACGTCGGCGTCGGCTAACGTCGGCATCGGCTGGCGTTGGCGTCGGCTAACGTCGGCGTCGGCTAACGTCGGCTTCAGCTAAAGTCGGCGTCGGCTAACGTCGGCGTCGGCTGGCGTTGGCGTCGGCTAAAGTCGGCGTCGGCTAACGTCGGCGTCGGCTGATGTCGGCGTCGGCTAACGTCGGCATCGGCTGGCGTTGGCGTCGTCTAACGTCGGCGTCGGCTAACGTCGGCTTCAGCTAGGGTCGGCGTCGGCTAACGTCGGCGTCGGCTAATGTCGGCGTCGGCTAACGTCGGCGTCGGCTAACGTCGGCGTCGGCTAATGTCGGCGTCGGCTAACGTCAGCGTCGGCTGGCGTTGGCGTCAGCTAAGGTCGGCGTCGGCTAAGGTCGGTGTCGGCTAACGTCGGCGTCGGCTAACGTCGGCATCGGCTGGCGTCGGCGTCGGCTAACTCCGGCGTCGGCTAATGTCGGCGTCGGCTAACGTCGGCGTCGGCTAATGTCGGCGTCGGCTAACGTCGGCGTCGGCTAATGTCGGCGTCGGCTAACGTCAGCGTCGGCTGGCGTTGGCGTCAGCTAAGGTCGGCGTCGGCTAAGGTCGGTGTCGGCTAACGTCGGCGTCGGCTAACGTCGGCATCGGCTGGCGTCGGCGTCGGCTAACGTCGGCGTCGGCTAATGTCGGCGTCGGCTAACGTCGGCGTCGGCTAATGTCGGCGTCGGCTAACGTCGACGTCGGCTTACGTCGGCTTCAGCTAAAGTCGGTGTCGGCTAACGTCGGCGTCGGCTAACGTCGGCATCGGCTGGCGTTGGCGTCGGCTAACGTCGGCGTCGGCTAAAGTCGGCATCGGCTGGCGTTGGCGTCGGCTAACGTCGGCGTCGGCTAACGTCGGCGTCGGCTAACGTCGGCGTCGGCTAACGTCGGCGTCGGCTAACGTCAGCGTCGGCTGGCGTTGGCGCCGGCTAAGGTCGGCGTCGGCTAACATCGGCGTTGGCTAACGTCGGTGTCGGCGTCGGCTAACGTCGGCTTTAGCTAAGGTCGGCTTCGGCTAACGTCGACGTCGGCTAACGTCGGCTTCGTGTAGCTTCGACGTCAACTAGTCTCTATTTCGGAAAACTATAAGTCTAACTCCAATAGAATCCGTTCTTATTTATAAGTAAAGTTCAGACTTTAAAAATAATTTAAAAATACTTATTTGTCTTACAGGGTATGCTTGTATTTGATCCGGCGAAGCGACTGACAGCACTGGATTGTCTTCAACACCCATACTTCACAGAAGAACCGCTGACATAAGCCCACTGATGGGCAAAACGTTTTAGCCCACCAATTTTGAATGTCAACTTGCCCAACACCTGCATCTAATATTGAAGAAAATGTTGGGATTTATGTGTTATTTGGCGATTGTTAATATTGTTAATTTATGATTATACTAGAATAGTATAATTATACTAATTGTTAAAAACTAGTTTTTCTATGAAATAGGGTATTTAAAATATAGACAGCATTTAAAATATAGGATCTTTTGATGGCATCCGTACTGAATATGAATTTTGGAAACCGACTATTTAGTCAGTTAAGAAAAATACGAGATATTTTAAGAGAAAATCGACCAAGAAAATGGTTTCTTTTTGTTTACTTTGTCACGTGTTTGTAAACGGCTGTGATTGGCCGAATATTTGATGACGTCATCTACAACCAAAGTTTACAAGCAGGTGACGTCACAATGACATGAGGCGCCATATTGCCAGGAAAAGCGTTTTCGTGGGATATTTAAATAGTATTTTATGATTTCATTTTTCTCGCACTATATATGTATGAACGTTAAAAATATAGTTTTTTTTAGAGTCCTTAGACATCAGTGCGTAACGTAGAACAGTTTTAAAGCTATCAGTTTCTGAGATAAGCGTATTCAAACAAAGAATAATCGTTAGCTATATTGTATTAGTATAAATTATCAATTTTCGCAATCGTTCGGTAACATTTGTATTGTATAAGATAACAAAATGTACATTGATGAGTTGTTGTAATTAATTGGAATCATTCACATAATAAACATTATTTTTTGATGATTTTTACTTGTTTCGTAAGATTATTTTAAGAATACATTATGTACAACTATTCGTCGAATAAATTTTTGTAAGTATTATTATTGTTTTTTATTTCTAGTGGATATTTTTTAAGCAATAAATTTACAGGATGTTACCTAAAAGGTTACATAGCCATTCCGTTACATGAACCTGTATATAATTTTTTTTTTTAATTTAATCAATTAGTATGTACTACGTACAGAAGGATCGCTTTGCGAAAAGAAATTAAAGTCCGGTGAAGCAGTCAAAGCATGCGCTCAGGCTAACTGCGTAAATCTATTCCAAAAAAAAAAGCGGCTGAATGAGCTGTCTGAACTACATATAAAGAAGTGGTGCTTGGATACTATACTTAATTAATAATAAATATCTAAGGAAAAGGTACCAAAATAAAACCAAAACACATTAAAAATATCGTTATAATATGCGAGAGTATAAAAATCAGTCTTAATTCTAAAGAGTACTTATACTTAAATTCAATAACAACGTTAAGCATTATTGCTATCTCTATCTAGCATTAATAGTTTGACAATTGTGCGAAGGAGACATAAATAGTAACGCATGTACAGTAAATAGCATGATTATTGTTACAAACAATGATAAAGGAAAATCAATCTTAATGCCGGCCACACACGTAGCGATGCCGGATTATGTATCTTGAAAAAGCAATTAACAGCGAAATTTGCACAATTATTGCTGTCAAATTTCAAAATAAAGCAAAGAAATAGTTGTACAAATTTTGATGCAAATGCTTTTGCAAGATACATAATAGATAAGGCGGACTTGCGCTAGTATATCATTACGTGTGTGGCTGGCATAACACTTCGTAATAAGTCCTGTCAATTTTAAAGTCTTCAATAATTTGTGGCCCACAGTACTGCGATTAAACTGCGATTTATTGTTTTAAAACATCTGCAAAATCATTAATATTACATGTTATGAAGTATTTCAACACTGGCAAACGTCTTTAATTTACATAGTCGGCAAATAGTTAAGTAGAGTTTGAGTAGTCGGGTAGCTTGAATAATATGTTAAACTACAGTATAGATAAAAAGGAAACTAACATAATTACAAAATTAAAACAAATGAGAATTATTGCAATTATTACACATGATAATAGCAATTAAATCATAATAAGTACATAACTTAGTATGTCTAGTGAGATTATTAACAATCAGAGTAGTTGTTAGATGTTCTACAAAAGGCCACGAAATTAAATTGTTATTATTTTTGTCAAAAATACAATTTTGTTTTCGCGGGCTTTTGCGAACTGACATCTTAGTTTTGATGACAGCGCCATCTATGGACAAAGACTGGAGAATATTGCGTTTAATTTACTACACGGGAAAACCGGAGACATTCTTATTTTTTAAATTGAAAAATACAGCATTGCTATTTTTTAAAAGTACTTGAGCGAAATTTGGTGATTTATATTTCTTGTAAATATAAAAACTATTTAAAAAAAATATGGAAACCATAATAAAAATGAATTCAGCTAATTTGCCCCTTTGAAGTGTCTATAAATTTAATATGGGCCCAACGTTACTAAAACAAAATATATTTGACGAAAATTTAAAAAATCGTGATCCATTTACTAGTAAAATATTGGAAACAAATTATTATATTCTGCTACAAAGTAAAATCACCACATAGTTAATATCAAATTTCTGTGAAAATAACTAAACGAAAATTGCAAGAAACGAACAATTTTCACACAAAGCATAAAAATTTACATAATCATTAAATTCATAAACCAATGATTATAAAAATCGATTTCATTCGGTCTTAGCCAATCGGAAACATTTCAATTGTAACGCTCGCAACTAATAAGTGTAGCTAATCAACTATTTTTACAGTTATATAAAAAGAAAGAGTAAAATAAATTTTCTAAGTCACAACAAAATAAAATTAGTTTACAATTAATTAGAGTATCTTGTTGCTCAGGTGAAGTTAAGTGTTTGTTGAGCTGTTTATTCTTTTTCTGTTCATTCTGGCAAGAGCTCAGATAGGCCGACTGTCTATCTGAGCTTTCCAGCTTTCCATGTAAACTACCCCAAACATAGCTCGGGAAAAGTCTAGGTAAATGAGCATTTGGAAGCGGTAAATGGTAAAACGGGTGCTGTCTTTACATTGTTACATTGTTTTGGTATTATGACATTTTAAAACCATGAAAACAATGATAAAGTATCAAATCAAATCATGATAAACAAAGTTCTTAATATCTGCAAATAGCACTATCAACTTAATCGAACTAAATATCTCATTCTTTATTTTTAAACCACTCCCGCACTATGGATTTAAATCCTTGTGTCGCAAGGATTATAATATAAACATACAATTTATTACATAAACAACGAACATCCAGACTTATAAAGATTTAATGTGGATCACACAAATGCTTGTTCCATGCGGGGATCGGACTCGCGGCACGTTGCGCACTGTGGTAATTGGCGTAGTGACCTCTACCACTCGGCTATCCGTGCAGTCAAACTCATCATAGTTTCATCGTACTAAGACATAATGGGCCCCAGAAAATGTTTATTTATAAAATTATTGCGGAAGTAGTGTCCATATGATCGTCACGCTTTCACGACTAAACTACTGAACCGATTTCGATGAAAAATGGCACGGATTATGCTTAAACTATAAGAAAGCATATAGTTTATTTATTGTCTCAAAACTCGCAGGAAAAGTTGCAATCTCAAATCTTTGTAACATAACTAAATCATCTTATCAAATACTGCTGACGAATTACAATAGCGACAGTTGAGTAGCTTAACAAATCTTTACTAATATATAAAGCTGAAGAGTTTGTTTGTTTGTTTGAACGCGCTAATATCAGTAACTACTAGACCGATTTGAATAATTAATTTAGTGTTGGATAGCCCATTTATTGAGGAAGGCTATAAGCTATATAACATTACGCTGCGACCAAAAGGAGCGGAGCATAAATGAAAGATGTTGCAAAAATAAAAAACCGTTAAAACTGAAACACGCGGACAAAGTCGCGGGGGACAGCTAGTATATTATAATTCTAAACGCATACATCTAAATAAGGTTGGTATAAACACAAAGACAATAGGTATTTTATGGCGTCTCGCCAATCAATAGAATTGAATTCAAGATGATTTTGTTTTAACGATTCGGCCGGCGAATTGATTATTTATTGTACGGTAAGTTAAGATTTTGAAATAAACGGATATTACTAAGCTATTGAATTGATAGTATTATTTTGAAATGTCATTACACACAGTATTGAATAATAACGTTATAATGAGGTTAGATGACGTATAAAACATCAAAATGTAATTAGTCCGTCAGTTATGTATTTTTTGCTTTTACAAAATATAAAAACTTTAACTAACAGAAAAACTGAAAGGAAATCGCTTAGGATGGTATGGGCATGTAATGAGGAGGGATAAAACGCATGAGAATAAAAGAGTAATGAATTTGGATGTTGAGGGCTGGAGAGGGAGAGGAAGGCCGAAAAAAAGGAGGATCGATTACTTGAGAGATGATATGAGGGAAAAATCAGTGAATGACAGTATGGCGGCCAATAGAGTAGAATGGAAGGAGAAAACATTGTGCGCCGATCACAAATAAATTGTGAAAAGGGCAGGAATAAGAAGAAGATAAAGTGAATCAAAGTTCAATTTGATATTTAACTTTATTTGTCGACTGTCTTCAATGTCATGATTAAGGCAACGCAAATTTACAAGAATGCTCTCCAGATGTATACCTACTTACCAATTATAATTATAGGTATGCTGTCTGAAGAGCAATACTATTGTTTAAAAATTTATTTGCTTACTAGCTGTTTTCCGCTGCTTTGCCCGCGTGGGTGTCGGTTATCGAAGCAAAAATTTGCCTATGTCCTTTCTTAGGATACAAGCTTACTCTATACCAAATTTCATTAAAATCGGTTCAGCGGTTTACCGGTGAAAGCATAACAAACAGACATAAAATATACATATTTTCCTAACAGAATTTTACATGTTGCGACTGCCTATCTGACCTCTACACAAACAAATATATTACCTAAGTGCACTAAATTATGAAGTCCGAATAATGCCGAGAATTACCGAATTCAACGCAGCCAGTTCGGAAATAACCAGTTTATGTATAGCGCTCGCATTTTGAGGACTTGAAAACCTCCTAATAATGGCTACCGTTATTGCGATCACAAGGTGGCGCCACTGGCGCGTCAGCTTCAAAAACCTCGCGTTTGACTAGCGACCCTTGCGGCGAAATTAATAACTGTAAGCCCACATTAGGAAGTTTTCAGCTATAGCTATCTCTTTTACTTGCGTGCTTATCCTATCTTTTATACTCTTCATTAGTGCAACTTGACAACATTTTCACATATACCAGCGCGATTAAATTTTAAACGTAGGTAACTATTAAAGTAATAGTCTTGTGTATAATATCAATATCATTGATACAGACAGACTAGTTGTCTGTGTCTTAGCGATTGAAGGACAGTGAGTAACCTAATATGCGTGACGTCATCACACGTTTCTTGTTTCGCTAAAGGGAATTACTATGTATATACATATACCTATGCATAAACATAGAGTAAACATATACAAGCATAGAGCGTGCGTATCGCTAGTGTAAATGTACTACGCTCGTTTACTGATTTATATGATTTTCCGTGCGACGACAGACGTTTATGCGAAAATATCAACGGTTCCGATGTTATTAGGGTAATATTAGGTTTTGAGATAGTTTTAATAAAACGGTGCGCTTCGTTTAGACACAAATTATACGATTTTATACTTATGTTCATACTCGATATGCGCACTCTATAGTTTACTTATTTATTCCTCTAAGAGCATAAATAATACTGATGATTTATTAAAGTTACCTAAAAGATTTGATAATATCATTGTAAACAAATTCCTTTTAATAGTTTGTCTGGTTCTTTTACCAACTGCGATGAAAACAACTAATTTCATCTGCATATTTCTTGTTTTACGCGACAAAACAAAACATTTTTAACATCTCAAATTTCTCAAGTAATAAAAATCGGCAAAGGAATCTTTTTTGAAAGTGATATGACAAAATTGTGGTCGAACTGCCTAATTGGGCCCTAATTTTATTAGTAGGCAAATTACCTACACGTTATTATCTTAGTTATTATCCTTCAATTTCACTTACTTCACCTAATCTTACGTTACCCGATTCAAACCACAGAAAGTAACATTAAAGAAATAATTACCAATGAATTCTGTGTTATAACAAACAAAAAACGATCTTGTAATCATATTACTCAATAGCAAAGCCGTATTTTCAATTTAAAATGTGTCTGATGTTGTAAAATTTTTCGTGCGATAAGCAAAATATCAAAACAGTGTATCTTTTTACCTAACAACAATTAATTGACAAATGTATCTTCAAGTAGTATTAAAAACACAAGTAAAACTGTTTGCGTGTTAAAATTCGTTGTCAATTTCACTTACACATTACTCGTTGTTGCCACTGTCGCTTTTATCAGGGTTTGGAGTAAACTTGAAAATTTTATCTAAATTTAACGTGTTTTGATTGTAAACTGTGTGGTCTGGAGTATCGCCCCAACTTATAGGTGTCATCCTATCTTTGACTTCACTTACTGGTTCCTGTGGTACATTTTCGATTATTACTCCTTCTGGTATTGGGTTTAGGGCCTCAGAATGGACGCTCTGTGACATCTCAGGGTTCGACATACCCTCTAAAGATGCGCAACGATTCAAAAAGTTCATCATACGCTCTTTATAGAACTCCGAACTGGTTTCAGTGTTTTGTTTATTTTTATTACCTTGATTTTTTAAATAAAATCCGTTGTCAGATTGCGCAAGAAATATCTTTTTAATTTTCCTGCTTGGATAGTGGTCAATTAGGTCAGGTTTAGGGGGTATAAGTTTGCCGTTTCTCGGTAGCTTCCGAGTGTCATTACCTTTAATTTTCGTCACGACAGATATGCAATTCCCACGACGTCGTTCGTTATCGTCTTTATACGTATTTCTCATACCCTTATAAGAAATTTTCACACTTAAAATAGACCACAGTAATTCTAAAAATGCAGCTATGAGTATGTTTATAGATAGCACTCGTTTCGTAAACAAATTTGGTGTATCTTCTTTGTCTAGCGGCGTGTTTAATGCAACGATCATATGCGATTCGTTCCTTACAATAATATCGTCGTGTTTTATCACGAAATAGTCTTTGAAAGGCACTTTGTCCTTGTAAAACTCTGTTATATCGCCCTCCGAGGTTGTTATAAACCAAACAGCGATCATTATGAAGGATGTTAGTGAAACCAGCGTTGATAGACATGACATAATAAATAGCCAGGTGATATTATGATCTATATACCATCTGACTGACGCTAAAATGCTTGTAATGCCAGCTGCTAACCCAAATATAGTTATTAAAGCAGGCGCCAACACCAATATGTAATTACTGACATTTTTATTTCCGTTAATGTGCGTATTGTTCAAATTCAACGAACTTCCGTTCAACTCATTCCCACTCAATGTAAAATTCGAATAATCGTTCGAATTTATTTGAGTTCCATTTTCAAGTTCGATTTCATTTAAATTTAAGTCGTTTGCATTCTCATTTTGAATTTGTCCGTTAAATTTATCGTTGGAAGCATTGTTTATTGTATTATTTTGGTTCTGTATATTGGTGTTAGGGTTCACTAGAGCTAGGCAGGCGAGAAGGAAGGATGTAGCAGCCAATGCAATGTGCACCCACGCCAGTCCGGAGACAGTGGACGCTGAGTACCGCCTCTCCGACGGGTACAAATTCCTCGTGTCAGGTTTTGTTTTAACTTTAATTGTATACACGTCTTCCATAATGTCTAAGCTATCATTGTTTACATCAATTTCGAGCAGTTTTTGTGTCGAACCGACACAATGGTGTTTTATCACGTCACCGCATAAAAATCCTCACTGCTAACCACTTATTAGCATTAAATTTTAGTTTGTAACACCACAAAAACACTGTAAATTATATATGTTTGCAAAAATAAAGTTTTATTAGTCTTTTATTTTTATTGAAACACGCGATCGCACTGCTCCGAGCGACGGTTGGAAGCGCACTGAAGTTGGTCGCAAGAAACATGGCGATGCAAACTTTATAATCGAGCGGCCATTTTGAAAACTCTTACATATTACAATATAAACTTTATTCCAACGGCTTACGGGTTAGGATCAAAGTTATTTGTTTAAACAAACTGAAAATAAGTAGTTTTTAAATTGGTTATATCTTGAATAGAGTATCGAAGCCCGGAGCGCACGCGATCTGTTTTTACGATAAGTAAATCTTCGTGGAAAGTGCATTCTGTTTGTTAGAACAAAGTAATTATGCTGATATGGGAATTAAAATGATGAACGAACATAATTTGCATGCTTAGATTTAATGGGCAAAGATATGACTTAATTAAATGGTTGTGTATAGTTTGTATAGTTCTGGGTTCACTGATATCAGAAAATACAATTAAGTACTTACTTTATAAATATTATTTAGGTTGAGTAGAAAGAGCTAGACCCCATCACTTATAGAACTGCAAGCTCAGAAGGCGAACATGAAAACACTGTACCTTTTCATATATTTAAATAGTTTACAATTAAAAAAAAAAGGAAAGAGAAGTCCGTCAGCCCAAAGATATAAAATAGGAAATGTAAATGTGGACAACATCACATACATGGCTCTGAACCCAAAGTAAGTAGCTAAAGCACTTGTGTTATGGAATTCAGAGACAATGAAGTTACCACAAACACCCAGACCTGAGACAATGTAGAAAAGTGGTTTTCTACATTGACCCGATCGGGGATCGCACTCGGGACCTCAGAGCTGGCGACACCTTGAAAACTGTATACGCCACATGGAGGTCGTCGAAATGTTATTCCCGTTTTCATAACCTTCACATACTTAATTGTTAAAACCACAATATTTTATTTATTTAACTTGTGGGGCGGTCTTCCCTTGGGACAACTCACACACGGCCATCTGATCCTAAACTAGGCAGAGCCTGTATTATGGCTACCAGACAACTGATATACATAAGTACTTATATTTCTAAATACATACAAAGTATTATAAATTACACCTAGACACAAAACAAATGTTCATGCTCATCACTCGAAGTTTTGTCCTGGAATCGAACCCACGACCTCCGGTTTACCAGTCAGGGTCACTAACCACTACAGGTCAAGCAAAAAATATATAAGTACCCGTTTTAAAGCCGTTTCAATAATGGCGGATATTCCTACCCTATCTTATTTGATATTACTACAGACATCTACTGGATATCTACTGTGTTACTATGGGATACTGTGTTACCCAGTAAAATGGGATGTGGAGGTCAGATAGGCAGTCGCTCGACGTAAAAATACGGTATTCAGCTGAATCCGGTGAGACTGGAAGCCGATCCCAACATAGCTTGGGAAAAGGTTAGACAGAAAAAAGAAACATTACCATCATACAGAAATGTTGACTCAATCGTGAATCGAACCCGCAACCATCACACTCAATCTTTTAATATCGATGTCATCACAAATCCTTGAAATAAATATTCGCTAAGCAACTTTTTTTTCTGTCTTTTTAAATGTTGGCTGAGGGCAAGCGATTGAGATCTGCCTTGAAAACGAGGTGAGATTAAGAAAATATAAGTTTTGAGATAAAAAGTAAATAGTCTATGATCGTTTATTACGGCTGTGTTGCGTAAGGTGTTCTTTCGAGTTTGTGGGAGACAGGCTAAACAGACTCATCGACATCACTAATAGCTCCCCTTATGCTGAGCGTAAGCACATTTGTAGCTAAATGTACTACGCTTGTTTACTGATTTAAGTGATTTTCCGTGCGACGCGATTATTAGTGTAATATTAGGTTTTGAGATAGTTTTAATAAAACGGTGCGCTCTGTTTTGACACTAATTACACGATTTTACATGTTCATACTAGTGCCAACAGTTCATACTCGATGTCCGCGCTCTATAGTTTACTTATTATATTCCCTAAGGTTGGAGATACCGAGAGACACCTAAACCCATCTTGACAAGTATCTCAAAACTCTAGTTATTTAAAAAAAATGTGGTCAACATCACGTACATAATACATTGGTCTGAACCCAAAGTAAGTAACTAAAGCCTACCAAAATCGCATACATCGCTTTAAGACGATAATATCTCTACATATAAAAATGAATTGCTGTTCGTTAGTCTCCCTAAAACTCGAGAACGGCAGGACCGATTTGAATAATTCTTTTTTCGTTTTTTTCGCTAGAATACAGGGAAGGTTCAAAAACAAAAAAAAAATGGTAGGGTAGGTAGGGTAGGGTAGGAGGAGTAGGGTAGGGAAGGGTAGACAGCGTAGGGTAGGTAGTCAGTTGACGGGATTGAAGCCGCGGGCACGGCTAGTTATTTTATAAAAGTAAATCAATGACACTGACCACTCTGTAATGGCGAGAAGTGGTTTTCTACATTTGGAGAATTACCTTATAAAGAATAACAGGCTTTTATGGTCCTTTTAAGAGTAGTCTTGGTGTGGGAATAACCTTGTTACAGTAAGTATTTGTTTTATCAACCGACTAGCTATGCCCCGCGGTTTCACTCGCCTTGCTTTTCCCCCAAGGCATGTGTCGCACGGAAAACCACTTAAATCGGTAAACGAGCGTAGTACATTAAGCAAAAATGTGCTTACGTTTGGCATAAGGCTAGCGATGCACACGCTCTATGCTTGTCTATGTTTACCCTATCGTCGGGACCAATGGCTTGACGTGCTCATATAGAATAACTAGCTGTCCCCCGCGACTTTGTTCGCGTGTTTTAGTTTCAACAGTTTTTCATTTTTGCAACATTTTTCATTTATGCTCCGCTCCTATTGGTCGTAGCGTGATGTTATAGGTATAGCCTATAGCCTTCCTCAATAAACGGACTATCCAATACAAAAATAACTTTTCAATTCGAACCAGTAGTTCCTGAGATGAGCGCGTTCAAACAAACAAACAAACAAACAAACTCTTCAGCTTTATAATATTATATAAGTATAAGTATAGATAATATCTATTTGTCTCTAGAGTCACTACACTTAGGAAGCGGTGTAGGATGGGCGAATCGGGGTGCTGTCCATTTTATTATTTTGACAAGAGAAAAAGTCGATTGAAAATCAAAAGCTATAAACTCTAGTTCCTTGGTTGATTAATACTATTTTCGTTTCTGTTTGTATGTAAAATAGTATTAATCAACCGAGGAACTAGAGTTTATAGCTTTTAATAACTTTTAACTTTTTCTCTTGCCCCGTAGTCGCTCTTACCTCACATGACCTTACTTTGTAGCCTATTTTAAATAAATGAGATTTTGATTTTGTCTCTACATTACACTTTTATGTGACAATGATAAGTTGAGGCTTGAAAGCTCCTAGCCCTACTTGACTTATGAAGTGGGAGTGACATCAAGTGAACATTCAAATTACTAAGTATTCAAATGAAGTAATACATAAGTTATTGTAACCGTGAGGTCATAAAGACAAGGTCAGTCGGTTCTCACGAGTTATCTAATTGAACAAGTAATTATAATAGAACACACCTTATGTATTAGGATCATACGCTGACCGTGAACTACCTTTATTAATGTATGAGTTAGTAAAAATACAGGATTTTCTCTTGTGTAGTTTGTCCTGTGTAAACTCGTGGGTAAGTTTTAAGAATGGAAAATCTATATTATATACTAATATATAATTTTGACGTTCCCTATACAAACAATGCGAACAATGTACGTCTGTATAGCTCAATTTGTTTTGTCTTTGTAGTGTTTACTGGACACACTTTTTTCTTATAGTCTCTAATATCCATTATTTGAATGTCATGCATACCTGTTATTTGCATGGTTACTAAAATGCCAATTTTTTATGTTATTTTTTTATTCTATTTGTTAGTGACAGTGCTGTTGGTGTGCTTATTACAAATAAATAAATAAATAAAGCTGAAGAGTTGGCGTTTGTTTGTTTGTTTGTTTGAACGCGCTAATCTCAGGAACTACTGGTCCGATTTGAAAAATTCTTTCAGTGTTGGGTAGCCCATTTATTGAGGAAGGCTATAAGCTATATAACATTACGCTGCGATCAAAAGGAGCGGAGCATAAATGAAAAATGTTGCAAAAATCAAAAACCGTTTAAGCTAAACTACGCGGACAAAGTCGCGGGGGACAGCTAGTGTAAGATAAATCATAGTTACGAGCACCTACATAAGCAGAATTGGGTTCTTATTTGATCAATTTATTTTAATGCATTTTAAAAATATTATATTACAAACTATGCCAAATTGTAGACGGCAGAATAATTATTTTCATATTGAACTGTAGTTTCATTAATTCATACACAACTTTACGTTATTAGCTAATCTGTTAGGCATTCGATCATTTAAGGTGTTTTCTTGCAATATTGGAACGATTTACTGTGCCCTACAGGGTCCATATTGATCTTTTATGTTATACCACCTATTAAACACATATGGAATACAATAAAGAATTGAATTGAATTGATTAAATAAAAAAAACGAGTGTGCTTTAGACCACACGACTGAGAAAAAACTTATTTATATACGAAACTTAACTGGCTATGAGAGAAAGAGAGAAAGAAACAGTGTGCTCGCACCTCTCTCGCTTGCCCCTACAGTAATCTACGAAATGTAACTCTCTCTCTTTCTATCTTCACTAACTTATATCTCCCTCTCTACTTCCGTTCACACTTTTCGTAACGCTCTCGTCACGCATTAACCAGCTGACTCCCCAAGTTAAGCGCGCGTAAAGAAGTTTTACTTAAATAATGCACCTGACCGCGGAACACAACCTCAGCTAAGCTTAGTACAAAAAAATTAAGCTGTTAAGAATTAGACTCTCCTTCGTGGTTCTTTCTAAGTACGTGTGGTCTACCTCGCTATAACCTGTGCCCTTACTCTCCAATATAATTTTAATTCTAATACAATGCCAATGCAAAATTGTTATTCATTTAGCAGGCACACAAACAACACACACGACAAAATAATACTCTCAATGTTTAGATTCCAGTCAGTTCCTTCCATTGACAGCATTTTTTTTTAAACTGGATCATCTGCCTGCTAAACTAATATCAACTTTACATTGGCATTGTATTAGAATTAAAATTACATTGAAGAGTAAGGACTGCACAATCATCTCGAAGAACACATCGTATACAATAATAAATAACAATCTTCAGTTGTTTTTAAATTAACGTATTTTAACCGTCGTTTTGAACATGACCGGTGTTTGTTATTCACTAGAATAAGTTGCCGTTATCGCCAAGGTCGCCGAGTCAGTTAGATGTTACGTCCATACAATATAGGACTTTATATTCTGCGTAAGTACGCGTCGTCTTTTAAAAACTTTATTTGCTTTATAAGAAACTAGCTGTCCCCCGCGACTTTGTCCGCGTGTTTTAGTTTCAACGGTTTTTCATTTTTGCAACATTTTTCATTTATGCTCCGCTCCTTTTGGTTGCAGCGTAATGTTATACAGCTTATAGCCTCAATAAATGGGCTATCCAACACTGAAATATTTTTTTACATCAGACCAGTAGTTCCTGAGATTAGCGCGTTCAAAACAAACAAACAAACTCTTCAGCTTTATATATTAGTATAGATTGTGTATCTATTAAAACTGGAACAAAAACTATAATGTTTCGGCTCGTTTAAATAGGGAATATGCAAAAATTATCGATTTGTTTTAAACATTTACATCTAATGCTATTTAAGTTCTAATTCATCACGTAATTATTAGTATTTTTATTTCAATAACTCATAAATAGATCGCAAAATATACGTGGGATTTTAATAAAAAACAATGACTTGGTTGGAAACTGCTTAGAGTAAACATAGGCATGCATAGAGCGTGTGCATAAGTGATTTTCCGTGTGAGGACAGACGTTTATGCGAAAATATCGACGGTTTCGATATTATTAGGGTAATATTAGGTTTGAAGAGTTTTAATAAAACGGTGCGCCCTGTTTTGACACAAATTTTACGATTTTACATGTTCATACTAGTGCCTACAGTTCAAACTCGATATGCGCGCTCTATAGTTTACTTATTTATTCCTCTAAGGGAAACCGATACTCGGTCAAAGCCGATGACAGAAGCTAGTTTAAATTCTGACTTGAACATCACAGTTTTTTAACAACGGATATATGAAAAACTAAGGTAAACGACATTTACATCATTGTGTATTCGTCATACTAGCGACGATCCGACTGATCAGTCGCCCTTGAACTTCAGCTAAAGTAATTTAAGTATAAGTAACTGCCAAGGAACTACGAATTTCGTAGTATAAGTAGTTTCAATGAATTTCGGCTACAAAAATGTGTACAAAACATTGCTCTTCTTTTTGTTATTTAATTAATCGAAAGATTTGAAATAATTACGTAATTAATATGCATATAGCAGTATATCATAATGGACTTAACTTTAGAAGTAAAAATACGTAAACTAAAGTGCGCATATCGAGTATGAACTGTAGGAATTAAGTAGTATGAACAAGTAAAATTGAAAAATTTGTTTTAAAACAGAGCGCGCCTTTTTAAAACCTAATATTACCCTAATAATATTGGAACCATCTATATTTTCGCAGAAACGTCTATCGTCGCACGAAAAATCTCTTAAATCTGTAAGCGAGCGTAAGACTTACAGCTAAACATTTGCTTACGCTCGTCACAACGGGCTACTAGCGATGCGCGCACTCTATGTTTGTGTATGTATACTCTAAAGTCCTAACTTTATTCATACTAATATTATAAATGCGAAAATACACTCTTTACAGCTTCCTTATGCTATAAGAAGAAATGGTGCAACGATTTAAATATCTATATAGCTCCTGCGTTTGTAAAGTCGGTTAATAAATTGTTCTAACGTACAAAAGCGACCGTTACCAATTGCTTTGGACAACCGGTTGTAATCGCAATCACAACTGATTGTCGCGACCCGAATGGCACCGACATAATTTTGATAGTCGGTAACCGCCAAAACTTATTTATAAACAACTTCTTTGATAAATACAAACTTATATAATAACTAGCTGTTTCCCGCGGCTCCGTCCGCGTGGGTGTCGGTTATCACGGCAAAAAGTAGCCTATGTCCTATCTCAGGCTCTAGACTATCTGTGTACAAAATTTTATTTAAAACGGTTCAGTAGTTTTGGGGCAAAAGAGCAACAGACAGACTTACTTTTGCATTGTATAATATTAGTAGGTAAGGATAATACCGGCCTATAAATATCCCAATGCCGGGCACGTACCTCTTCTCATGTATAGACCACGAGCATTGATCACCACGCTTGCTCACTTGCGGGCGATTTCAGATTTCAATTTCTAAAATCCAGGTTTCCTCACGATGTTTTCCTTCACCCTATGCCAATGGTTAAGAAATGTACATATACTTAACTTTGATAAAGTCACATTGGTATTTGCCTGTAGTGGGTTTGAACCTGTAACATGTGCATACAAATGCGTTCGTTGAACCACTAATATTCCACCATGCATAATACATAGTTAGATGAGAAAAAATATATAAAAAGGACTGAGCATCTAGACAAGTGGCATTTCGACAAGCGTTAACGATGATAGAAATCGCTTAAGTGACATTAAATGTATGGAAATGACATTTCATTTCGATAAGTCACGTGACTTGGACTTGTCACTTCCATACATTTGAACGATTCGATCAGCGTTATCGCTTGTCGAAATGTCACTTGTCTAACGTGTTGGCACCCTGTTTTAATTTTAGCATCCTTATGGCATCATTATTGAGCTCTATTGCTACGTTTTTGACCTTTGCATATTTTTCGTAAAATATGGACAAAAGCGAAACTTGTAACGACTCTCAGTGACGCAAGGATTTACCTTGAAAATCATTACAAGCTATACCATAACATTGAAATAATGGCTTATAGACAATATTTCTGCAATAAATATCAATTTTAACACTAAAATGGTTCACGCGACATTTTCACTGTGTCGCAACTTTGCGGTTTCGCGCCAAAAGATTGACGTTTCTTATGAATGTCATTTTGACAGATAATACTTTTTAATTGTTATGCTGTATGCAGCCTTGACTTTTATGTTATGATATTAAATTGTGCTAATAAAAATGAAATGAAATTGTAATATTTATTCGACAGCGTTGGAAGGAGAGTTATTAGATTGTCATGTATAAAAGCGCTTACCTCGCTAAACGATGATATATATAATTATATATACAGCCATCGTCTCGTTTTGCATTCTCGTCAAATTTTAGGAGGCTGCCCGGCTGTTATGAAAGACAAAAATAAAAAAAATATATATATCTAGGCACAACTTACACACGGACATCTTCTAATCCCAAAATAGGCAGAGCCTGTATTATGTACGTCTAAATACCTACATACATATCTTATAAATAAAAATAAATTGCTGTTCGTTAGTCTCGCTAAAATTCGAGAACGACTGGGCCGATTTGAATAATTCTTTTTTTGTTTTGTTCGTTAGAATACAGGGAAGATTTAAAAATAAAAAAATTGGTAGGGTAGGAACCGATTAAAATGAAATTTAGTACACAGAAAGTCTAGAGCCTGAGAAAGGACATAGGCTACTTTTTGCCGCGATAACCGACATCCACGCGGGCAAAGCCGCGGGAAACAGCTAGTAGATCCTTTTTTTACATGCTGTTAAATACCCTATTACAGTCTCTCTCCACGTGGCTATGGTTTAACTTGCTACCATCCTTGTTGAAATCACGACATGTGCAACGAAGAAGAATGTATTCTTCTACATAAAAAATAGAAACTGCTATAGATTTAAACAGTCTTGTTTTAAAAACAAATTAGTATATCATGTCATGATGACGTTGGTGCTAGCAAAATTATTATTTTGATACATTTTTTTTTTGTATTTTTGTTTGAAATTGTGTGTATTTTTTCTATATTGTTTTATGTAAATCCATCCATTTTATAATGTAAGTAATTATAAGAATTTGTTCCTTTGACACTATAGATTATATACCTACTTTCTTTGTAGAACATACCACACACTGACATGGTCTTATAAAAGAAAACAACGAGATCTGTTATAGTTATATGTTGTAGTTGTTAGTTAACTAGCTATATAGGTGTTGGTTGTCGCGGCAAAAAGTAGCCTATGTCCTTTCTTGGTTTCCAAGCTTACCCCATGCCAAGCTTCATGGAAATCGGTGCAGCGGTTTGGTCGTGAACGCGTAACATTCAGACAGACATATAGACTTTCGCATTTATAATATTACAATGGAAGTGTAATATTACCGGCCTATATGTCCCACTGCTGGCCACAGGCCTCTTCTCAAGAAGAGAAGGAACAAGCATGGATAACCTAAAATTATTGTTTACAATCGTGATGATCAAAACTCTATTGAGTAAAAGGGCTTTGCCCTGCATTCAATAGTTTTTTAGAAACTCCATGTTTTTTGAACTAGAAAAATCATTATGCCAAATAAATCGGTTGTGGGAATAGGTAGTAGCTACACGTTTAAATGCTGGTGTTAAATTTATATGGCTGACGGGCCTGTTGATCTAGTGGTTAGTGACCCTGACTGCTAAACCGGAGGTCGTGAGTTCGATTCCCAACCAGAACAAATCTTTGTATGATGAGCACGATTGTTTGTTCTGTGTCTGTTTTTGGATGTAATTTATCTATAATATCTATGTATTTAGAAATATATAAGTAAGTTTATCAGTTGTCTGGTTACCATATTACAGGCTCAGCCTAGTTTGGGCTCACATGGCTGTTTGTAAGTTGTCCTCAGATATTATTATTATTTATCTGTAACCCGTGATACCACACGTGACAGATGTGTGAGTGGTATACGTATAGGTTACTATAATTACTACCGATGCACAGCTTCTTGCGGTTTCGATCCCGGCAGGTATTCAATTCTTAGTACAAGAGACGTATTTTTATGCAAAAGAGCAAAATAGATCAAAACAATCTTATATAGATCTTTAATTGGACCGTGATTAGCTTTCATGTAACCCTACGGGTACGAGCCTTTCCTAAAAGGCGTTCGGTCTGTATCTGATCATCAGGCATATATAATGTTTACCTTGAAATTCCAGGCCCATACCCCTCGGCGACGACTGGCAGGGCTGCTACCGGCCCGACCTATGCTACTCTCTGCTGAGGCTTCTCAAAATGACAGTGAGGATACCTATTTACATGTTTTTACTGTTCAACTAACCAAACATTTACGAAATTGAACAATCTATCAGAAACAGAATGTACCCCCTGAAAACACAAATGCAACTTAACTTTAAGACGGTCTTAAATGTTTACCTTTTGCGTTTTTACACCTTAAAGTGAGAAGATCAGCATTAGACTTATGGGTAACTCTTGATTATGAATAATGTTTTTTCTTTGATAAACAAATAAATGTAGACAACATCACATGCATTGCTCTGAACCCAAAGTAAGTAGCTAAAGCACTTGTGTTGTGGAATCAGAGACAATGGAGGTACCACAAACAACCAGACCCGAGACAATGTAGAAAAGTGGTTTAAATTCTACATTGACCCGACCGAGGAACCCGGGACCTCAGAGCTAGCGACAACTTGAAAACTGGTACACCAATCGATCACGGAGGTCGTCAAAAATAATGCGTGTTGCGTCGTTTTAGTATTCGACCACAACACTGGTATATAAAACCCAAACGTTCTTTTTGACGGACCTATCACCATCGTATGTGTCTTCGTTTCCAGTATATTCCTCTACCCCAGAACTAGCGGCATGGAAGGCGACGTGGAGGGTTTGGTGGCGATCGTGCAGGGATTGGACGACGCTGGAGTGACCCTTACCGTGGTGAACAGACCCCGGGAGCGCGCGGCTCGGCGTCCGCAGCGCCCGAGGAGAGTGGGTGAGTCCAGTACACAGTAAAGTGGACAGTGCTGATAGTACTTGACTAGACTAGACTGGTCGTCTAGCAACATACACATCTATATCTATACTAATATTATAAAGCTGAAGAGTTTGTTTGTTTGTTAGTTTGAACGCGCTAATCTCAGGAACTACTGGTCCGATTTGAAAAATTCTTTCAGTGTTGGATAGCCCATTTATTGAGGAAGGCTATAAGCTATATAACATAACGCTGCGACCAAAAGGAGAGGAGAAAATAACTAAAAAATAAATGAAAAAACCGTTGTAACTATAACACGCGGACAAAGTCGCGGGGGACAGTTAGTAGTTTATAATATACATTTGAATGTATGTTACCACTAGACAAACACCCACACTAAGCAGACACTAAACAATTGAACAAGTATTGATACTTGCTCAAATATTTATTTCGTTCCATTGGGTATACATGCAGAGGCAGACCGAAACAGAGATGGATGGATGGTGTGAAAGATGATATGAGAAAGAAAGAAGTTAATGCTGAGATGACGAGTAGTAGAGATGAATGGAAGCAAAATACGCATTGCGCCGACCCCAAATAATTGGGAACAGGGCAGGGAGATGATGATGATTCTACAATGTTAAGTTAGACTATTTATTACAAGATCGTGAGCAAAATCATGCTCAGCAAACAATTTGTATCCAATATACCAGTTTCGGCTTTTCTCAAAATATAAGATGATGATCCTGCCCCCAGACAGTCAAATAGAAATTTGTTTTAATTTTTAATTGATTCAGACTAACACGAATAACACCAACTTATTTGTTTTATTGTGATTTATAATCAAGTAGATCTGATAATCACACAAGTGGTCGCAACTACATCCAATACAATTTTGTTTATTGGCAGTTTATAACGCTACTATCGTTGACGAGACGATCTCTACAAAATACAGGCTGTGACAATCATCATGCCTCCACTTATAAAATTATAATCTCGATAAAAACCTACCTTTCAGAAATAAATCCAGGGCATACGACGAATCAAATCCCTCCAGGGAACCAGGGCTCTTCGACGGAGACGTGCACGGAGCCGAAGACCGCCAACACGGGCGTGCAGATCTGTGACGGAAGATATGCGAGTAGCTATAGGGTGAGGCAGTTTGACAAGCATTTTTTTTATATCTTGGGACAACACACACGGCTATCTGATCCCATACTAGGAAGAGCCTGTATTATGGCAACCAGACGACTGATAAAAATACTTATATATTTTTAAACAAATACATATTATAGATACATTACACCTAAACACAGAACAAATGATCATGCTCATCACACAAAGATTTGTCCTGGGTGGGAATCGAACCCACCACCTCTGGGTTAGCAGTCAGGGTCACTAAGTAGAAAAGCGAATTAAATTTAGCTTTTGTACAAAATATAGAAAATCGTGATGTCATACGACATTTGAAATCAATGTATCGTTGTAAGTTTTGGGGTATATATAAAAAAAAAATACGTGTCTAATATTTTATTATTATTGTGCAAAGAAAGTCAAGACCCGAACGCCACAGGGGGTGTCCTTAGTAAACGTTGCTTACGTAGTTAGTTTTTCTATTGCTCTGGCTGGAGGCCATTACAGTTCTCGCCAAAATTCCGGTGAAGCAGTCAAAGCCTGCGCTCAGACTAACTGTGTAAATCTATTCCAAAAGTCACACTTTTTGTTCCAGTTGGCGCACTGCAGGATGGTTCCCACGTCGCCCCCTGAACGAGTGTCAGAATTCCCCCCTCAAAGAAGGGAGCCGTGTCGCAGTAAGTTGTAAACTGATTTTAAAAATACGTATCATGCTTTTCACGATTTCATCAAACGTGTCTATTTTGACCGTCACGTCGTTACTATATTAGGTGTGTAAGCGCCACTCGGTCGTGTCATGGTGGCCTAGTGGTTTTGTTGCATTTATTTCGAGTTTGTGTGTGACCCGAAAATGCAAATGCACATTCTTTTAAGAGACTGCTATTGCATCTCTAAGAAGAGACTATTTGATATCATGATATGCAATGATATTATACACGAGATATGTTACCGTCATAATTACCGACGTTTAAAATCTAATCGCGCTGGTATATATATCAAAATGTTGTCAAGTTGCACTTGTGAATAGTTCAAAAGATAGGATTATTAGCACGTAAGCAAAATAGATAAATAAAATAAGAGGTTTTCAAGTCCTCATAATGCGAGCGCTAATAACATATCTGCATCATTTTTATATCGCGGCCAAAAGTAGCCTATGTCCTTTCTCAGTTTTAGCGTGAAAGCGCGACAGACAGGCAGACAGAGTTACTTTCGTATTTATAATATTAGTAAGGATTGTTGATGTTTATACAATTTGTAGCGATATTAAATTACCTTAGGACGAGCGGTTTGTTAAATTGACATATACTTCCAGATCAGGGTAACTTTGAAGTTGGTGGTCACGGCAGCGGTCAGTTCCGACCCATGTCTGCCAACTGCAGAGCAAGTGGAAGCGTGAACTGGGGAGAGAGAGGTGATCCTTAAACATAACCTGCTGTTTATCTATTTTTATTAGACTGGCCTGTTGGTCTAGTGGTCAGTGACCTGACTGCTGAACCGGAGGTCTTGGGTTCGATTCCCACCCAGGGCAGATCTTTGTGTGATGAGCACGATAATTTGTTCTGTGTCTGGGTGTATTTTATCTATAATATTTATGTATTTAGAAATATATAAGTATGTTTATCAGTTGTCTGGTAGCCATAATACAGGCTCTGCCTAGTTTGGGATCAGATGGCCGTGTGTGAGATGTCTCAAGATATTATTATTTATTTATAATAATAATAAATAAATGTGGACAACATCACATACATTGCTCTGAACCACAGTAAATAGCTAAAGCACTTGTGTTATGGAATCAGAGACAACGACGGTACCACAAACACCCAGACCCGAGACAATGTAGAAAAGTGGCTTTATACATTGACCCGTCCGGGAATCGAACCCGGGACCTCAGAGCTAGCGACACCTTGAAAACCGGTGCGTGCGCCACTCGACCACGGAGGTCGTCGTAATATTTTCAATGGCCTTTCTTTCTTATGTTAAACTTTAAATATTTCAGCGTCAGTGCGTTCGAGTAAGTCTAACCGAGAGACTGATGCTTTCGTCCACTCTTTGCGCAAGTATCCAAGTCTTTCGCCCATCATCAACACAGTGTCCACTGATCTAATTGATAAGATCATCAGGTGTGCGCAAGCCAAGAATATTTGTAAGTTGTTTGTTTAAATACTACTTGTTTCCTTCGTTTCCACCCGCGTGGATGTCGGTTATCGCGGCATAAAGTAGCCTATGTCCTTTCTCAGGGTCTAGAGTATCTGTGTACCGAATTTCATTTAAATCTGTCCAGTAGTTTTGGCGTGAAAGCGTGACAGACAGACAGAGTTATTAGACAGACTTATGAGAAATTACGAGATATTAATGGGAATTTATTTAATAATAATCAGGAGGAAAACACCTCCATTTTTTAAAATAAAATGTTTAAAAACATCTGTCTTCTATATGTTAGCGGTGTAGCAGCCGTATCTAAGTATGAAAATCGCTTTTAAAATAGAGCTATAAATAAAATTAAAACCTGTTAATAGTCAATAGACATAGCAAGACCCAAGAAACCCTCATTGGAAGCGAAATTATTTAGAATTTTCTCATAACCCACCAAATCTTACCAAAACATCATCAAACCTCTATTTTATTCTTAATTATTCTGTCTCATCTTATATCCCTTTCTAGCACCAAAGACGTCTCGCACGACGAAAAGCATGCGCTCACTCCACAAGGACCGGTCCTCGACTACCGACGTGACGAAGGTGTCGAAGCACCAGCAGACGTACACCAGGGGCCGGAACCAGAACACGCCGGGCAACGCGCAGCTGGGGTACAGGGGCAGGACCAAGAACTTCAAACTGTACTCTCCAATGAGCGATAGTAGGAACATCAAGTAAGTACTCTTAGTAAAATGTGTCTTTATATGATTTTTGAGCATTATCAGAATCACTAGCTGTCCCCCGCGACTTTGTTCGCGTGTTTTAGTTTCAAAGGTTTTTTTTTATATTTGCAACATTTTTCATTTTTGCTCCGCTCCTATTGGTCGTAGCGTGATGTTATATAGCCTATAGCCTTCCTCAATAAACGGACTATCCAATACAAAAATTATTTTTAAATTCGTACCAGTAGTTCCTGAGATTAGCGCGTTCAAACAAACAAACAAACAAACTCTTCAGCTTTATAATATTAGTATAGATTTTTCATTTTTGCTCAGTTCCTATTGGTCGTAGCGTGATGTTATATAGCCTATAGCCTTCCTCAATAAACGGACTATCTAATACAAAAATAATTTTTCAATTCGAACCAGTAGTTCCTGAGATTAGCGGGTTCAAACAAACAAACAAACAAGAAAACTCTTCAGCTTTATAATATAAGTATAGATAATCATATTTAATTAAAAAAAAGAGGTATTCTAGATCTAGATACCTACAATTATTACGACCAGAATAGTGGCATTAAAATCATTAAATCAAATTATGTTATTAGATTTTAAATTTTAATTAGATTATGTTTTGGTACACTTCTGTTACCCTATCTACCTCTATTTTTTCTAAATTTGCTGTCTATCTAAAGGTTGTCTGGAAGATATTTTAGCGTAAAATATAAACATACATAAGCATGGAGTGCGTGCATCGCTAGTAGACCCTTGTGCCAAGCGTAAGCACATTTTTAGGCTAAAAGTACTACGCTCGTTTACTGATTTAAGTGATTTTCCGTGTAACGACAGACGTTTTTGCAAAAATATTGAAAGTTCCAATATTATTAGGGTAATATTAGGTTTTAAGATTTGATACAAATTTTAGGATTTCACTTGTTCATTATAGTGCCTACAGTTCATACTCGATATGCGCACTCTTATGAAAGTTACTATACAAATAGTAATAATAATACTTACCTTATTAAAAGTGTTAAGGTTGAAACCAGTCTGATAACTTTGCAGGAGTACAGATTTTTGAGTGTCCTGCGTTTTCCATTACAGGTACAAGGACTCTCCTTTCGACGGTAGCTACGACTACCTGAAGGCGGGCAGCTCCCGTCGGGCAGATCGGACCGACGCGTCCGACATCCGACTCAACGAGGTCAGCCGCTACATTCGCAGTACCATCAGACATATGTATAACGAACGGCCTGTTGTGAGTACCGTTGTAAATAAGTGATAATTAGTTGAAATTAAACTATTTTTGAACGGATTCTATCGCGGTTTATTATTTAGATTTAGTTCCCGACTACGCACCAAAACCCAAATCACTGGCATTACATAACAAGCTGCCAAACTTAAATGGGATTGGGTCGGTCATGTTTGTCGCATGTCAGATGAGCTGTGGGCTACGACAACTACAGAGCGGGTTCCACATAACGCTAGAAGACATCGCGGCAGACGGAGATGAAGGTGGAGAGACCAACTTGGCTCGTAAAGGACTGGACCATCCTAGCTCAGGACAGAAGTGCGTGGAAGCCCTGCAGTGGGACAAGATGGGCTTATTAGATAGATAAATAGTTTTCAAATTACGAGAGTATACTTTACCAGTTTGCTCATGACTATGGCACTTGCAAAAACCGAAACGTCGAAAACTGAATCTAAATATTTAACCGCAATAGTATCCGTTCAAAAAAATATTTTATTCCAATGTATAACATTCGCGTACAACTCGGAATCGTCTTGTCCGTTAAATTATGCAAGACCAGAAAATAAATAGAATAGAAATAAAAACAATTTAAAATCTCAATAATCTTCTTCTGTCTAGCCTCGTCCCTAGCAGGGATCGGCTTCCAGTCTTACTTACTTAGATGAATAATAGTTTGACAACCTCCGTGGTCGAGTGGCGTACACACCGGTTGTGTCGCCAGCTCTGAGGTCCCGGGTTCGATCCCCGGCCGGGCCAATGTAGAAACCAACTTGTCTACATTGTCTCGGGTCTGGGTGTTTGTGGTACCTTCGTTCTCTGAATTCCATAACACAAGTGCTTTAGCTACTTAACTACTTTGAGTTCAAAGCAATGTGTGAGATGTTGTCAAAATTTATTTATTTAACAGTATTTTACATGGAGAGACTGCCTATCTGACCTCCACAACCCATTTTACTGGGTAACACAGTATCCCAATATTAAACAAAGTAAAACACCATGGTCGAGATCAACCATGGTGATAGGATCAGAGGCCTTAACATGAAAACTGTCGAATAAAATATTCGTATAGTCACAATTTGTATGGACAATATTAATCCTTTCTAATATTATAAATGCGAAAGTAACTCTGTCTGTCTGTCTGCCTGTCGCGCTTTCACGTCAAAACTTTTAAACTGATTTAAATGGAATTTGATACACAGATAGTCTAGAGCCTGAGAAAGGACAAGCTACTTATTGCCGCGATAACATACTTCCATGCGGGCGGAGCCGAGGTAAACAGCGAGTTAATTATAACTTATACACAAATTCTTCTTACACTGGGAGAACTTTACATTGAATGTATTTATCGATAGTTTTCGTGTTAGGGCCTCTGGGCACACGCAAGGCCATAAATCGCTAATTTCCGGAACTTTTGGAAGGAGAAAGGTGCGGCCCAGTAATGCTAGGTAGGCTAAAAAAAAAGATAGTCATATTCTTTTCATTTCGTCCAGGTTTTCCAAGTCTGCCCGAAGCTCAAGAACAGATACATCCAGCACAAGAGGAACAGCTGTACTGCTAAGGGCAACGACGCGATGGCAAGTGTTTTGAGAATAGATTTCAATAGACCTAAAAGAAACCTGGGCAATAGAACTGAGATTAGACCAAAACCATTCTTAGGCGGTCATAAGACGATCAATTTGTGAAACCTTGGTTAGATTGATGTCAGATTGATCGTGTAAGGTGTTGATTGATGTTAGATTGAAAAGGATCAGGAATTATCCAGATATTTTCATTTTTGTCATCAATCTCGATCACAGATGGAACTGATGCCAGATTGGTCGTCTAAAGGCCCCATAAATTAATTGATTTTCTTGTGGATAAGTTCGCTTCAAAATTGAATAAAAGTTGAATGCAGCGGTGGGACAGCATAGGAAAACATTAATCAAGTGTTTTATTGGAGTTGTTGTAACTTGGTGGTAATACCCCTGATTTGTGTGCAAGGTTGCATGTTCAAACCCGGCTGGTACCGATGTCTTCTTTTAATTATATTTGTACCGTCTCGTTTTTTTAAGACGCCTCAGATTAGGTAACAGAAAATATCGTGAAGGACCTGGATTCCAAATTGGATGAAGTTGCTAACCCTTCCACCCAACTTAAGTTCTTTTTCTGTGTGAGGAGAGGGCTTTGCCCCACAGTAGGGCAGTTACACTTGCACTTAATTTATATACAGGGTGTCGCAGAATCTATGGACGAGCGGGCGTCCAGAGGTAAAGGACACTTAGAGGTACCCGTACTTATAGTATAAATAAGTAACCTATAGAGTGCGCCTAGCGGAGTATGAACAGTGAGCACAATAAAAAAACAAGTGTCGTCTTATGACAAGTTAGATATGCATCAAAATTTCTACTACGCCTGTACTATCCATTTAATTACTCTATTATTTTCGAAACCATCGATATTTTCGCATAAACGCCTGTTATTGCACGGAAAATCAGTAAATGAGCGAGTACTTAAAGCAACAAATTTGCTTACTTACTCTATGCTTGCTTATGTAAACTTTAAGTACCCATAAAATTCCCATGCATGTACCGTAATTTTTGAGTTGTGATATTTTCCATGATTTTTACCAAATTTCGACTTCCATTTTGTACATAAATAAAATGTGTTATTTATTATGCGTTATTCATATGGGGTTAGGGTACCTCTGAAAGTCCTCTACCGCTGGACGCCCGCTCGTCCTTACTTCCTGGAACACCCTGTACAGAAATTTATAAAGCTTAACCTCAGTTTGTCTCTGTTTTGCAGATAAACGATGAAGACGATCAAGGTAATTATTGTTTCGAAATGTAAGAAAAATTAAATTAACTTTGCTAAAGTTGTTCGACAATAAGACATATTTTACATTACAAAGTTGATGAAATGGGAATATAGTGTAGATATTATATTACAATATGACCTCTCCCACTATCCAAGTGGCATTTCTACAAGAGTTGACGCTTGTCGAGTCACGTGACTTATCGAAATGATATGTCACTTCCATTTAATGTATGTCAATTCAATTAAATTTTTGTTGTATATGGCTCCGTCGACGGGGTGACAACGATTCTGCGAATGTCAGAGTTGGGAGAACAAGTGTTTACCGCGGGAAAAAAGTAACAAAATTAATGTCATTTAAGCGATTTCTAATATCGTCAACGCTTGTAGTAATGTCACTTGGCTATTGCAATACAGCCCCCCTATTTTATCTGAATAAAGCAGTAAAAAGGAAAACGATATTCTAATATCATTGTCATTTGATTGACAATGAATTTATCTAAACATTTACCATAGAAATTACTTCATTTGAGACAAAAAGTAAAAGTATGAGTTTTGACATGTTTCTGACATTAGATGGCGGTAAAATCAATGGAAAATGTTTAGAGAATAGAATTTTTGTTTGTGAAGAATTTAAAATTAAGTCTGGTTTAGGGAGGGTTTATACAAAGGTTTCTTAACAAATACACATATTAGAAAAGGGATCATATTATATACCTGTCATATTGAGTAGATCTTATTTGGTAGTACCTTTATAGAGTATAGTATTGGGTTCGACTCCCAATCTCTCAACTACTTCGTTAATCTTAGTTCTAAGATAGGGATTATTCTAGATGTGTAGCATTTTAGCTATATCATCCGGTACCAATAACATTATATTATTAAAACAGGGTACTATTATAGTATCTTCTTTAAGGATTTCAAAAGCTGTTTAATGTAAACCACTTGTAGAGTTATGGTCATTAGGTTTAGTTTTGTTTTCCAAAGGAAATATTTTTAATATTTCATTAGTTTTTTTTCCATCGTCTGTCTTTTTGACTATCTGATTTGTGTCTTTATTTAGACTTTTGGTTTCCCTTGAAATGTCTACTTCCCTTATCAGTCCATATTTTTCCATGGATTGTTATTTATTCCATTGTCATTCTTACTTATTTTTTAGTCGTATAGCGCCATTAGGTGCTATATTTCGACGCCATTATTGATTTTATGGTCTTCAAGCGCTTCTATTGCTTTGTTTTCTCTGTGTTCAGTTTCATCTTTTATTACAACAAACATTTATATGCTGAAAACGTTGTTTATTTTTAACTTATCTCTTGTAGTGAAACTGTCTTTGACTTCAGTGTTTTCTGGAAGAAAAACGTAACATGGATATGGATATAGAATGGAGTAAAACATATCAATTATTTAAAAAGTAAATAAAATAATGTTAAAACATAAAAAAGGTTACATATAAAAAAAAATATTTAAGCAAAAATACAACTGTGTTTTCTTTATGTAACAAAGTCCATTTAAAACTTAAAAAAAAATATGTACAATTGCAACATTAAATTCACCCTTCACTAGTTTACAATTCATAAAAACAATTCATGAAAATCACAAATACTATAATTTTCATCTTTAATGAAAGTTCATTTTAAATGTTCGTTACATGTACACTTTTAAAATGCATTTAAAAGCGTCAAACAATCATCGTTATTTCACAGTATAGAAACTCCAAATATAATAAGCTATATTTATGAACTCGTTAAGTTACTTTTTTATATTATTTTATAAATATTTTTAGTTTATATATAAATAAGAGTGCGTACACTCTTATTGTATTTATATAGGAAATATATAGAAAAGCAATACTTTTTATTACACATTTATAAAGTATTGTAATTTGAGTTTTGTACTGAGCTCGTGACGTTTCAAAGCTGGAGTTTGGGGAAAGCAGAGTGGCTGCCTGACTCGAGGCAAACGCCACCGAAATTTAATGGAAACCTCAAACCGCGGTCAATGTGAAAAGCATTTGCAATCTACGGTCCAAAATATTATTGTACTGTAATCTAGCTGGTCAAACTGTTTGGAGTTATAACAAAAATAAAATAAACTACTTAATCCTTTAATGATACGCCGTTTTGTAACCGACTTCAAGAGAAGAAGGTTATCAATTTAACTGATCTTTTTTGTATACTTTTTACGTGATATCTCCGGCAATTGTCGATCGATTTCAAAAGTTCACTTTTTTGTCATTGAGAGGGAATACCTCAGAGGTTGGGCCCATATAAATTTCATTAAAATCGAGTCAGTAGTTTTGTTTTGAAAATACCAAGGATATTAAAACGGAAGAGCGTTTTTTGTACTTTCCTGCGATTTTTTTTGTTTGGTGTTGGTTTTTTACTTTTATGTGTATACAATTACGTTAGTTCATAATTCGTCCCAGTTAATGTTTATTTTATCAAACCTGGTGTTTAGCTGTAGTGCAGTTTTGTTTGTTCACTAGTATGTTGATAATGTTTTACTTGCGCAGCCCCCGGTCCAAGCTTCTCCCGGTTCCTCGCGTCTTTTAGTGGTTGTACGATTCCTTCTAGCGTAAGTATTCTCATATTCTTTACGTTTATGAAATTTATAAAGTTCGTGCAATGAATTAATGTGTGCTCGAAAAGTTATTTTATTGATTAACAAAAATTTAAGACTTTATGATAATTTTAATAATATATGGAAAAAAACCATACCAGATAGTACCTATTGTAAATTTAAAACGTTTTAACCTATTGTAGCTTTTTGCATGAAGTAGAAAAAAATAGGCCTTTGCCCTACAAAAAGAAAATAGTTGGCCGACTAACCATCAAATGATAAATAAAATCATGATTGAAAATACCTGCATCTAGAGTTCGCGAGTGTTCGGTAGCTCATGTGGTGCTGGCATTAGTATCTTTCTTACCTCCGCAGGGAACGGCGTCTCCGGAACCCGCCGACTATTGCTACTGCACAAAGTCCTCCCAATGCCCCTGCAAACCCAATGCCTCTACCAGCACGTCCCTCTTCAGCTCTCAAGAAATTCAACCCAGGAAGTCCAGTTCCTGCTCATGTTGCCCCGGAAGAGAAGACAAGTCTTCTCAAAACCCATGTGAATGTGAGCCTATAGATGATGAACCGGCAGATTGCCGTTGCGGACCCGATGATAAACAATATTATGACAATAGGATCGATGAAGAAATTGAGGACTGGCTCAATGAACTCCCAGTTCACAGCGCAGAAAGACCGGAACAAAGAAAACGAAGGGATACGTTAATGAGACTGCTAGGAATCGAATTGAAAAACATGCCGGATGATGACGAATATGAAGAGAATGCCACAAAAGCAATCAAAACCTATGTTGATAAAGTGCCTATGTGGTACCCTGGAGACAAGAAGGAAGAACAGGTATTCAAGGATCAATTAACTGAAAAACTTGTCGACCAGATTTTAGATATACCCAGGAAACCTAATCGATTTAAGGATGCTGTTAAAAAGTCATTTAAAAGTATAAATTTTATTTTTGATGATAAGGAAACTCAAGATGATATAATTGATAGTTTTGTTGATAAATTAAAGACTCTCGCTGCAGACAGACCTGATAGTGATTCTCATTACAAACAAAAATTAAAAGTCGAAATTCTTGGTATGTTGGAAGATTTACCTGTGCAAGTGGGTGGAAATAAGCATGTTGCCTTTAGCATACTGGCTGAAAAGTTAGCTACGGAAATTGTTAATATACCTAAAAATGTAGATTTATCAGAAGATAAAAGTAGTTTAACTGATGAGTTTAAGGAACAAATTTCAGATTGGGTAAAACAAATTGATGACACTAAGGACCCGGAATCAAAAGAAAATAAAAAACATATAGCAAATCTAGCTAAAAAGTTAGATAAATTACAGTCTCAAGGTATGGATGAAGACACAATAGAAAAAGTACGGGACGAATTGTACAAATTTATATCTGAAATAGATATAACACTTGAAACATTAGAGGAAATGATTGATGAATTCGTGGACCAGTTAAAGAATACCGTTGAAAACAAAAAAGTAGAGAATTTCGAAGACGAAGAATTACATGAGGAAATATTCGACTGGTTTTTAAATATTCCAGGTGTGTCTGACTTACATCCGCGTAAGACTCAAAAAGCTGCCCAGGACCTGACAAATAAGATCAAAGAAGATAGGGACCAGGGCAACATGGATTATCTTAATGACATAGTCAACTGTTTATCCAGTATTGGTCATACCGTTGATCCTGAAGTATTGGCTATACATGTTGAACAACTCATGGAATTACTTGACAATTGGCCTACAAAAAACAAATATAAAGAACATGAAAAACAAAACATTATTAAAGACGCTCATAACGTAATTGAGGCGGCACCTATAACAAAAGACAAAAAGAAAGAACTAAAATCTAGGTTTGATCAAGACATTGGTAACGACTTGGATAAAACATTATTTGATGCAGACAAAAATGAGCGAGAAAATGTAAAATATGCTTTATTGGACAAAGTTGACACTATCATTGATGAAAGCCGTTTACCACAAGAAAAAAATGCCGATTTGAAAAGCAAAATGGCTAGCACCTTAATGAAAAGTTTCGACAGAGCATTTAGGGGTCTAGAAAAAGGAGAGAATGATGAAGACTTAAAGAAAAGGCTTGCAAAAACTGCAAATGAAGTGGTTAAAAAATTTCCTATGGAAGCAAAGGACAAGAAAAATATGTTGAATGAATTAAATAAAACGTTATCAATAAATTTAGATAAGCCTTTGCCTCAAAATCTAAAAGAAACTATTGATGAAGAAATAAGCGAAATTTTTGAACAAGCACCCATTTCCGAAATTCAAACAGATCTGAATCATTTGAAGGAAAGATTAGGAAAAACTGCAGGAAGAATATTGGATTCCATACCAATTGAAAACAAAAATGTTGGAGATATAGAAGATACAATATTAAAAAATATAAATGAATTAATTGAAAAAGTTCCATTAGAAACGGAAGAGATAAAAAATCTTAAACAAAATATACAAAACATGCTTGCCGAAAACGTTAATAAAGCTCTAACAGAAGAAGTAAAAGAAAATATAAAAGATGAAATTATGAACATAATTGATGAAGCACCAATTGCTGAAGATAAAAAGAATATTTTAATGGATGAGATTGGCGGCACTTTGTCAAAAGATTTCGATGAAGCTTTGGTACACTTAAAGAAAGATGTTACTAAAATAAAAACAAAAATGTTGACAGAATTTAATGAAATTATTGATAAATCACCAATCAGTAGAGAAGGTAAGATTTATTTAAAAAATAAACTAAATCAAATGTTATCAAATAATTTTGATACGTCGGTCTCCGAAGATATAAAAGAAACAATATTGAATGAAATTTCTGCCATCGTTGCCAATACACCATTACCAGAAGAAAAAAAAGGAATGTTGAATAGGAAATTAACTGACTCTATGAGAACTAAATTGTATAAACCAAGGCGCGCAAAATTTACAGAGGATGTTAAAGATACTATAGAAAAAAATGTTGGCAAATTGTTCGATGATGTACAGTTTACGGAAGACAAAAATGGGGAATTAAAAGAAATATTAAAAACAAAGTTAAATGAAAAGGTAGGAAAAACAATATCAAGCGTAAAAGATACAATTCATGATGATGTCCATAACATTTTGGAAAATTCTTCTTTATCGAAAGATAAACACGAGGAACTCAAAAAGAAGTTGGCTGATGTTTTGAAAAAAGATTTAGATGAGTCAATAAAAAATAAAAGAAAAATAGAAGATTTAAAAAATAAATTAACAAAAGATATTGGCAAAGTAATTGACAAACTAACAGTCGATGCCAGCGACAAAACGCATTTAAAAAGTAAGGTCAAAGACATGCTTTCTGAGAATCTATACAAGCCATTAACTGATGAAGTAAAAGAAAGCATAAAAGATGACATACTTGACATTGTGGATGACACATCTATTCCCGATAAAATCAAAGAACAAATGTCAAGTATTATACAAAAGGGTTTAGAACAGCTTCCAAAGCAAGGGAAAAACACAGCATATGTTAAAGAAGCTATAATCAATGACATGGAAAATATTATTGAAAACATGGACATATCTAGATTAAAAAAGAACCATTTATTACATCAAATAAAGGATGCTCTGGCTGGGAATTTAGACCAACCAGTTAGTACTAAGACAAAAGAAACAATAAAGAAAGAATTTAACAACATGATAGATGAGAATACCTTGATTCCAGCTGATACTAAACCAGAAGTTAAAGATAAAATTGCAAATATAGTCGGAAAAAATTTTGGTTTTATGCCCATTCGAGATACAGGTAAAGGTGAAATTAAGAATGTTTTAACAACTGATATTGAAAAGGCTATCGAGGACTTAGAAATCGAACCAGAGAAAAAGGAAGAATTGAAAAAGCAGTTAGGTCAAACCTTGACAATGACTATCCATAAACCAATAACTGATGAAATTAAGGAACAGGTTAAACGTGACATCACTGAAATCATTAATCAAACCAACTTAACAGATGATAGAAAAAATAGTATGCTGTCATTAATTGATACTTTAATTGCAAAAGATTTGGAAGATATGGTTGCACAGGGAAAAGATGCGAGTGAAATAAAAAAATCCATAACAGAAAAAATTGACAAAATTATTGAAAAGACTCCCATGGCTACTGATAAAAAGGAAGAGTTAGAAAAGAAAATTGAAGCGGCACTTACTGAACATATTGTTAAGCCTATATCTGACCAGGTCAAAGAAACAGTTAAAGAAGAGTTAGCTAAAATCATTAATGATTCAGAAATATCAAATGAAAAGAAGCGTGAGTTAAAAGAAAAAGTTGAAGCGGCCGTCGCAAAAAAATTTGTTGATGTGGGAAACCGCATCCAAGAGCAAACTGAAGTTAAAGAAAACATTTTGAAAGGAATTGAAGCTACAATTGATCAAGCACCTATACCTGAAGATAAAAAAGAGGAACTGAAAAAACAATTACATGATAAAGCAGCAGACATTTTCACTAAACCACTTACTGATGATGTAAATGAAATTCTCAAACTTGAAATGGCTAAAGTACTTGACGAGACACCACTATCTCAAGAAAATAAAGACAAAATTAAAGAACAATTGGCAGACTTGGTTGAAGAACAAGTGGATACCTTACGTGGTGAATTACCAGAAATTTCTACTATAACGGATGCTCAAGAACACCAGAAGGAAGAAGTAAATTTAGAAAAAAATATTATGCAGGAGTTTGAAATTGCAGTTGACAATTCATCTGTTCCAGTAGATAAAAAGAAAGAAATTAGTGAAAAACTAAAACAAATGGTGTCGATCATGTTTAAAGAGCCACTGTCACACGGAACGCAGGATATTATGAAAGATCGTGTAGGTAACGTACTCGAAGAAATGCCATTAGAGTCGGATGACAAAAATGAATTAGGAAAAGAATTAAATTCTATTATAGACAAAAACATAAGTGCTTTTATAAGCAAAGAAATAGTAAAGGCAACTGAAAAAATTAAAGATTCAGCGATGTCTGCTCGAGATAACATTCTGACTGAAATTGACACAATTGTAGAAAAATCACCAATTTCTAAACAAATAAAGGAAGAATTAATAAAACCACTAAAAGAGGTGATACAAGACGTTTTCAAAAAACCATTTACAGATAGTGTACCCAACATTATCAAGGATGAAATGAATAAAATTATCCAAGAGTCATCCATACCCACAGATCAGGAAAACATACTAAAAACTGAAATAATGAATATGATTGATCAAAATTTAGACTCTGTTTTATGTGAAAATAAAAAACTAGAGGAAGCTAAACACAAACTAATACAAGGCTTTGAGCTTCATGCTCGCAACAATCTTTTGGCAGGAATTGAAACTACTATCGAGGAATCACCCATAGCTAACAATGAAAAAACAGAACTGACTAAACAGTTAACAGAAATGACTGACGAAGTTTTTCAGCAACCATTCTCGGATGGTATCAGAGATATTATCAAGGATGGGATCCATGATATTCTTAATGAGACTGCCATACCTCAGAATAGACGAGACCAAATAAAGTCTGAATTATCTGACAAGGTTGACTTTACTATACAAACTTTACAGGACTATAAAAAACAAGAAGCATCTAAGCAATTGCAAGATTTTCAGACGCAAGCAGAAAAATCCATTTTGGAAGGAATTGAGGAAACTATTAAAAAAGCTACAATAGCTAACGAACAAAAACCGGAACTGATAAGGCAATTACAAGACTTGACAAATGACATATTCAAGCAACCAGTAAGTGAGGGTATCGAAGATAGTCTTAAAAGCAGCATGAGCAACAAAATTGATGATGCTTCTTTATCTAAAAACAAGAAAAATCAAATCAAGTATGATTTAAATAACATGATTGACGAAAATATTCAGGCATTACGAGACAAAATTAAAAAAGAAGAAGCGCAACACATTTATGAATTCGAGGATAAAGCACGAGCCAGCATTCTGGCGGGAATTGAGGCAACTATTGAAGGAACCCCACTCTCTAAAGAGAACAAAACAGAATTAATTACCAAACTAAAAGAAATGACACGTGAGGCTTTTAAGCAGCCAGCCACTGATGGCGCTCGAGATAGTATCAAAGATGGCACAATAAATATTATTGACAAATCATCCATACCTCAAGATAAGAAGGACTTAATCAAGTCTGACTTGAATGACGTAGTGGACGAAAATATAGAAGCGTTGCGTGATAACATTAAAAAAACTGATGCTCAACCAACTGTAAAACCAAAAGAAGTTGATGAGTTTGAAATAAAAAATAATATTTTACAAGGCATTGATCATACCATTGAGCATTCACTAAGCCTTACTGAAGATAAGACAGAGATCCAAAAACAATTAAACGAAATGGCAACAGAACATTTTGAAAATCCGCTCACTGAAAATGTTGTAGATGCTGTCAAAGATGGCATAATTAATATACTTGACGACAGTTCTCTTTCACGAGGTAAGAAAAATGAAGTTAAAAATGAATTAGTCGACGTTGTTGACGAAAACATAGAACTGTTACAAGATAGTCTTAAAGAGAAAGAAGTAAGACAAATAAAAGAATTAGAAACAAAAGTACGTGATAACATCATGCATGGCATATCGGCTACAATAGAAAACGCTCCTATTTCTTCAAAGAAAAAGAAACAATTAACGAATCTTTTACAGGATATGGCAGGTGAGATTTTTAAACAACCAATAACTGGTGCTCTCCGAGGGGATATTTTGGAAGGCGTGAATAAAGCTCTTGATGAAATGCCGTTAAGTCAAGATGTGAAAAATAAATTAAAATCAGAATTAATTCAAATGATTGACGAAAATTTAAAATCCTATGAAAACGATAAAGAAGATATCAAATTTAGTACCGCTTTAACTAATTTAGAAACAAAAGAATCAAGTAATATGCCAGAACAAGAAGTTGACGAAAATGAAATAAAAAGTAATATCTTAAAAGGTTTGGATGAGAAAATAGAGCAAACTATAAAACTTAATGAGAATAGAACTGAAATTCAACAAAAACTAAGACAAATGGCAACCGAGCAATTTCAAAATCCATTGGATGATAATGTAGTTGGGGCCGTCAAAGTCGGTATTGAAAATATTCTTGACGACACACCACTTTACCAAGGTAAAAAGAATTATATCAAAGAAGAGCTAGCTGAAGTAGTAGAAGGCAATATTGATATTTTACGTGAAAATCTTGTTAAGAAAGAGGAAAAACAAATAAAGGAACTGGAAACAAAAGTGCACGATAAAATTATGGAAGGAATCTCAAATACTTTAGATAAAGCACCAATTTCTGCTAAAAAAAAGAGACAACTGATGAAGCTTTTAAATGAAATGGCAGACGAGATTTTCAAACAACCGCTGACTGGTGACCTTAGAGAAGATATAATGGAAGGAATGAATAAAACTCTTGATGAATTGCCGTTGGATCAAGAATTAAAAACTAAATTGAAATCTGAGTTAACTCTAATGATTGATGACAATGTTGACTCTTATGAAACTGAAAAGGAAGATATAATAGCCCACGCACCTTTTAAGCATTTAGATATAAAAAGACCAGGCAAAGAAGTTGATGAAAATGAAATTAAACACAAAATTCTTAAAGGCATGGACAACAAAATAGAACAAAGCCTAACACCTAATGAGAATCGAGCCGAAATTCAACAAAAACTTAGACAAATGGCAACTGAGCAATTCAAAAATCCACTCAATGATAATGCAGTTGAAGCCGTCAAAGACGGTATCGAAAATATTCTTGATAAAACACCTTTACCTCAAAGCAAAAAAAATAATATTAAAAATGAATTGGCTGAAGTAGTTGAAAGCAATATCAATATTTTACGTGATCATCTTATAAAGAAAGAAGAAAAACAAATAAAAGAATTGGAAATAAAAGTACACGACAAAATTATGGAAGGCATCTCAAACACAATAGAAAAAGCACCAATTTCCGCTAAGAAAAAGAGACAATTGATGAAACTGTTAAATGAAATGGCAGACGAGATTTTTAAACAACCACTTACTGGTGACCTAAGAGAAGATATGATGGAAGGATTGAATAAAACTCTTGATGAAATGCCGTTGGATCAAGAGTTAAAAACTAAATTAAAATCTGAATTAGCTCTGATGATTGAAGAAAATGTAGACTCCTTTGAAACTGAAAAGGAAGATATAATAACCCACGCACCTTTTAAGCATTTGGATGTCATAAGACCAGAAAAAGAAGTGGACGAGACTGAAATTAAACACAAAATTCTTAAAGGCATGGACAAGAAAATAGAACAAAGTTTAACACCTAATGAGAATCGAGCCGAAATTCAGCAAAAACTAAGACAAATGGCAACTGAGCAATTCAAAAATCCACTTAATGATAATGCGGTTGAAGCCGTCAAAGACGGTATCGAAAATATTCTTGATGAAACACCTTTACCTCAAAGCAAAAAGAATAATATTAAAAATGAATTGGCTGAAGTAGTTGAAAGCAATATCAATATTTTACGTGATCATCTTATAAAGAAAGAAGAAAAACAAATAAAAGAATTGGAAATAAAAGTACACGACAAAATTATGGAAGGCATCTCAAATACAATAGAAAAAGCACCAATTTCCGCTAAGAAAAAGAGACAATTAATGAAGCTGTTAAATGAAATGGCAGACGAGATTTTTAAACAACCGCTTACTGGTGACCTAAGAGAAGATATGATGGAAGGAATGAATAAAACTCTTGATGAAATGCCGTTGGATCAAGAGTTAAAAACTAAATTAAAATCTGAATTAGCTCTGATGATTGAAGAAAATGTAGACTCCTTTGAAACTGAAAAGGAAGATATAATAGCCCACGCACCTTTTAAGCATTTGGATGTCATAAGACCAGAAAAAGAAGTAGACGAAACTGAAATTAAACACAAAATTCTTAAAGGCATGGACAAGAAAATAGAACAAAGTTTAACACTTAATGAGAATCGAGTCGAAATTCAGCAAAAACTAAGACAAATGGCAACTGAGCAATTCAAAAATCCACTTAATGATAATGCGGTTGAAGCCGTCAAAGACGGTATCGAAAATATTCTTGATGAAACACCTTTACCTCAAAGCAAAAAGAATAATATTAGAAATGAATTGGCTGAAGTAGTTGAAAGCAATATCAATATTTTACGTGATCATCTTATAAAGAAAGAAGAAAAACAAATAAAAGAATTGGAAATAAAAGTACACGACAAAATTATGGAAGGCATCTCAAACACAATAGAAAAAGCACCAATTTCCGCTAAGAAAAAGAGACAATTGATGAAGCTGTTAAATGAAATGGCAGACGAGATTTTTAAACAACCACTTACTGGTGACCTAAGAGAAGATATGATGGAAGGAATGAATAAAACTCTTGATGAAATGCCGTTGGATCAAGAGTTAAAAACTAAATTAAAATCTGAATTAGCTCTGATGATTGAAGAAAATGTAGACTCCTTTGAAACTGAAAAGGAAGATATAATAGCCCATGCACCTTTTAAGCATTTGGATGTCATAAGACCAGAAAAAGAAGTGGACGAGACTGAAATTAAACACCAAATTCTTAAAGGCATCGACAAGAAAATACAACAAAGTTTAACACCTAAGGAGAATCGAGCCGAAATTCAGCAAAAACTAAGACAAATGGCAACTGAGCAATTCAAAAATCCACTTAATGATAATGCGGTTGAAGCCGTCAAAGACGGTATCGAAAATATTCTTGATGAAACACCTTTACCTCAAAGCAAAAAGAATAATATTAGAAATGAATTGGCTGAAGTAGTTGAAAGCAATATCAATATTTTACGTGATCATCTTATAAAGAAAGAAGAAAAACAAATAAAAGAATTGGAAATAAAAGTACACGACAAAATTATGGAAGGCATCTCAAACACAATAGAAAAAGCACCAATTTCCGCTAAGAAAAAGAGACAATTGATGAAGCTGTTAAATGAAATGGCAGACGAGATTTTTAAACAACCGCTTACTGGTGACCTAAGAGAAGATATGATGGAAGGAATGAATAAAACTCTTGATGAAATGCCGTTGGATCAAGAGTTAAGGACTAAATTAAAATCTGAATTAACTCTTATGATTTATCAAAATGCCGACTTTTTTGAAATCGAAAGAGAAAATATAATAGCTAATGCACCATTCAAGCATTTGGATAAAGGTCTAGAAGAACAAGTTAAAAATAAAATTGTACAGGGGATTGATAAAAAGATAGAACAATCTTTGAAACCCAATGAAAATAGAGCTGGCATCCAGCAGCAGCTTAGACAAATGGCAAACAAAAATTTCCAAAATCCACTTGATGATAACGTTGTCGACGCAGTGAAAGATGGTATAGCTGATGTACTTGATGCTACTCCATTACCTCAAATTAAAAAGAGTGAAATAAATAACGAATTAATAGCAATAGTCGACGATAACATTGATGATTACTGTAACGCTCTTGATAAAAAAGAAGAAAAGCAAATTAAAGAACTGGAAACAAATGTGCACAATGATATCATGCATGACATTGGAAGTACCGTCGAAAAAGCACCACTTTCTTCATACAAAAAGAAGAACTTGATGGGAGGCTTACAAAATATGACAGAGGATATTTTTAAAAAACCTTTGACTAGCGACCTGAAGGAAGACATGGTAAATGGATTAAATAAAACCCTTGATGATGTGCCCTTAAATCAAGGTATGAAAACAAAATTGCAAACTGAATTAACTGATGTGATTGACAAAAATGTCGACTCTTATGTATCTAAGAAAAAAGCTATTCAAAAAGGAAAGCCATTCCATAAACCAAAAAAAAGATTTAGCTACCATCCGAAGCCAGCATATGATGAGGAAGAAGTGAAAAATAATATTATGCAAGATATTGACAAAAAAATTGATGAATCTTTAAAACCCAACGAGAATAGGAATAAAGTTCAACAAAAGTTTCGGGAAATGGCAACGGAGCAATTTCAAAACCCACTAAATGATAACGTAGTAGTCGCCGTCAAAGATGGTATAGTTAACGTACTCGATGACACTGTTTTGGGAAAGAAGAAAAAAAACGAAATGAAAATTGAACTAACTGATATAGTTGACGTAAACATTGATAGTTTTCGCGAAAGTCTTAAGGAAAAGAAGCAAAAATCAGTGAAAGACTTTGAGACTACTGTGCATAATAACATTATGCAAGGAATTGAAACTACTGTACAAAAAACACCACTCCCTACATCAAAGAAGAAGCAAGTTATGAAAAGTTTACAGGATACGGCAGGATATATTTTAAAAAAGCCATTGACAGATAATCTTAGAGAAGACATGCTAGATGGCTTTCACCAAGCCGTTGACGAAATGCCGCTAAGTCAGGAAATAAAAAATAATTTAAAATCTGAGTTATGCGATTTGGTTGATAAAAATGTAGAATCATCTGCATCTGACAGAGAAGCCATTAAAGCTTATGCCCCATCAAAAACATTAGATAAAACAAGGAGATTTAGCCATACGCCAAAGAAAACTGTAGATGAGAATGAAGTAAAACAGAATATTTTGCAGGGTATTGATAAGAAAATTGAACAATCTTTAAAGCCTAACGAAGGTCGATCTGAAGTCCAGGAAATGATTAGGAACATGGCAACCCTAAGTTTTCATAAACCACTCGATGAGGATGTTATAGATTCTGTTAAAGAAGGCATAAAAAATATTCTTAATGACACTCTGTTACCACAAGGTAAGAAAAATGAAATAAAAGATGAATTATCTGAAATAGTTGATGACAACATTGATAGCTTTCGTAATGCGCTGAAAGACAAAGAAGCAAAACTAATTAAGGAATTGGAAAACAAAGTTCACGATGAAATGATGCATGATATCGAAACTACCGTTGGAAAAACCCCGCTGTCATCATACAAAAAGAAGCAATTAATGTCAGGCTTACAAAACATGACAGAAGATATTTTTAAACAACCGTTGACTAGCGACCTTAAAGACAACATGTTAAGTGGATTAAATAAAACCCTAGATGAAGTGCCCTTGAACCAAGACATGAAAATGAAACTAAAATCGCAATTAACTAATGTGATTGACAAAAATGTTGATTCTTATGAATCTGATAAAGAAGCTATTAAAGCATCGACTCCCTTTAAGAAATTAGATAAATTTAGAAGATATAGCTACAGGCCACGTAAAGCTGCAAGCGAGGATGAAGTCAAGACTAATATTTTGGAGGACATTGACAGAAAAATTCAACAATCTCTTAACCCCAACGAGAACAAAACTGAGGTCCAACAAAAGTTTAGAGATTTGTTTGCAAAAGAATTTAAAAAGCCGCTTAATAATAACGTCCTAGATGCCGTCAAAGATGGCATAGAAAAACTACTTGAAACTACTCCTTTGCCGCAAAGTAGGAAAAACGAGTTGCACAATCAAATAGCTGATATAGTTGACGTCAATATTGACGGTTTCCATGAAATATCTAAAGAAAAAGAAGAAAATCAAATCAGGGAATTAGAAACAAATGTTTATGATAACATCATACAGGGAATTGAAACCACTGTACAAAGAACACCGCTCCCTTCGTCAAAGAAGAAACAAGTGATGAAAAATTTACAAAACACAGCAGAAAACATTTTCAAACAACCTTTGACAGTTAAATTTAGAGAAGAAATGATGGATGGCTTTAACAAAGCTGTTGACGAAATGCCGCTCACTCAAGATATAAAAACCAATCTAAAATCTGCATTAAGTGAAATAATCGATGGAAACGTCGATTCTTATGAAACCAAGAAGGAAACCATTAAAACTTCAACACCTTTTAAGAAATTAGATAGTATAAGAAGATATAGCTACAGGCCAAAGAAAGCTGTCAATGAAGATGAGCTTAAAAACAATATTTTGCAAGAAATGAATAGAGAAATCGAAAAGTCTTTGAAACCCAATGAAATTCGAGCTAATGTTCAACGACAGCTACAAGACATGACAACAAAAAATTTCAAAAAACCACTTGACGATACTGTTATAGACGCGGTTAAAGACGGCATAGCCGACATTCTTAATGATACCCCGTTACCAGAGGGTAAAAAAAATGAATTAAGAAACGAATTAGCTAAACTAGTTGACGAAAATATCGATGATTTTCGTTATACTCTTAAAGAAGAAGAAGCTAAACAAATCAAGGAATTAGAAACAGGAGTGCATAAGAACATAATGAACGGAATAGAAAATAGTGTCCAAAGAACTTCGCTACCTACAACAAAGAAAAAACGAGTAATGAAAGGTTTACAGGAGACGGCAGACAATATTTTGAAACAACCACTGACAGATGATCTTAGAGAAGAAATGATAGATGGCTTCAACAGTTCCCTTGATGAAATGCCGTTAAGTCGAGAAGTAAAGAATGATCTCAAATCTGAATTAAGTGAGGTAATTGACAAAACTTTCGATTCTTATGAATCTGATAAAGAAGTTATAAAAAAATCAGATCCTTTGAAAAAACTAGATAAAATTAGAAGATATAGCTACAAACCAAAGAAAGCTGCAAGCGAAGATGAAGTTAAAAATAATATTTGGCGGGACGTTGATAGGAAAATTCAACAATCTCTTAAACCTAATGAAAACAGAACTGAGATCCAACAAAAATTTAGACAAATGGTGGCGAAAGAATTTCAAAAGCCGCTAAATGACGATGTTGTAGACGCCGTTAAAGATGGCATAGTGACCATCCTAGAAACCACTCCTGTGCCACAAAGTAAAAAAAATGAATTGCAAAATGAAATAGTGGATATAGTTGACGTCAATATTGACGGTTTCCGTGATTTTTTAAAAACAAGTGAAGAAAATCAAATCAAGGACCTAGAAACAAGTGTACATGATAACATCATACAGGGAATTGAAACGACCGTACAAAAAACACCGCTCCCTACATCAAAGAAGAAACAAGTGATGCAAGGTTTACAAGACACAGCAGAAAATATTTTAAAACAACCATTGACTCGTGATCTTGCAGAAGACATGATCAATGGCTTTAATACAGATCTTGATCAAATGGCGTTAAATGAAGAAAACAAAAATAGTCTAAAATCTGAGTTAAGTGATCTGGTGGTCAAAAATTTTGAGTCTTATATAACTAAGAAGGAAGCTATCAAAGCCTCGACACCTCTTAAGAAATTAGATGGCATAAGAAGATATAGCTACAGGCCAATAGAAGTTGATGAGAATGAAATAAAAAGTAATATTTTACAGGGTATTGACAGAAAAATTAAAGAATCATTAAACCCCGATGAGAATCGAGCTGAAATTCAGCAAAAACTAAGGAATATGGCCACCAAAAATTTTGAAAATGATCTTAATGATGACGTCGTAGATGCTGTTAAAGATGGTATAGAAAGTATACTTGATAACACTTCTTTAGCACAAGGTAAAAAGAATGAAATAAAAAACGAATTAGCTGAATTAGTTGACGAAAATATAGATGGCTTGGTTGATAGTATTAAAGATAGAGAGGAAATACAATTAAAAGAATTAGAAACAAATGTACATGATGGCATTAAACAGGGAATAGAAACTACAGTACAAAAGGCTCCGCTCTCTACAACAAAGAAAAATCAAGTGATGAAAGGCTTACGAGACACAGCAGACGACATTATGAAACAACCATTGACAAGTGATCTAAGAGACGACATGATAGAGGGCTTTAGTAAAACCCTTGATGAAATGCCGTTACACCAAGAAATAAAAAGCAATCTCAAATCTGAATTAACTGATATGATTGACGAAAACGTCGGCTCATATGAAACTAAAAAGGAGGCTATAAAAGCTAAGTCTCCATTTAAAAATGTTAGAAGGTGCAGTTTTATGCCAACAAAAGAAGTCGATGAAAATGAAACAAAAAGTAACATTTTACAAGGTATGGATAAGAAAGTTGATGAAACACTAAAACCTAATGAGAATAAAACTGAAATAAAAACTAAACTCAGACAGATGGCAACAAAAATATTTAAGGATCCACTGACTAAAGATGTTGCAGCGACCGTCAAAGACGGCATAGTTAATGTAGTTGCTGACACTAGTCTACTAGAAGAGAGAAAACATAAACTGATCGACGAATTAACTGACGTGGTTGACGAAAATATGGATAATCTACGTGTTAGTGAACGTTTAAAAGGTGAACGAGAAGATTCTAATAAATACGCACAAGCTAAAAGAAAAAGTGTTGCATTACCATTACCTACACAAAAATCAAATAAAATTCACAGAGAGCCATTGTTACCTCAAATACAAGTAGATATATCTTTAAAGGAGGAGTTAGAGGACGTATTTGATCAACAGGAAATAGATCCAACTCTTATAACAGAATTACAAGGAGACGTCATAAAAGCGCTTGAAAGTTTAGTAGTCAGAGGAGACGGTGACATTGAAGATGCAAAATCTAAAGTGAAGCAAAAACTTTTACAGAACTCGAATTTGACTGAAGAACAAGCCGATGAGTTATCCACTGCGCTTATCGGTAGAGCAAGAGAAATGAAACTTCTGGCTAAAACAAATGATTCAGAGAGATATGACAGAGAAAAATATAAAAAGTTTGGGAAAGAACCTAAACATCGAATAGGAGATTTATCAGACAAAGAGTTTATGAACAGCCCTGAGTCATTGATGGTGAGGGAGAAAAATGTGTATTTAATTGATGGTGTCCCATACGATGCTGGAGACCAAGAAACTGTAGATGTTTACGAAATAAAAACCAAAGGTTTACCAGAAAATAAAAAACCAGCAACAATACTTAAAAGTCAATTAAAAGAAAAAATGTCAACAGCGATTGGTGATGTTATTGACAAATCTGTAATAACAACAGAAGAGAAGAGCATTTTAAAAACACAATTAACAGATCAATTAGACGTTCACTTGGAAAAGTCCCCGATAACCAAGAAAAAAGATATCAATATTATCAAGGATGCCATAATACGAGATACTAAAAAGATTATCGATAAGTCGTCTATAACATCAGATAACAAGAACATAATAAAAACAGGTATCGTTGATGCATTCAACAAAGATGTAGCAGAAATATCAGAGAAATGGAATGACATAGATTTCATAAAACAATCTAAAATCCCCCCTTTCAAAAAGCTAGATACAACTAGAAGATATAGTTACAGACCACGAAAAGCTGCTAGCGTGGATGAAGTCAAAATAAATATTTTGGAGGACATTGACAGAAAAATTCAACAATCTCTTAACCCCAACGAGAACAAAACTGAGGTCCAACAAAAGTTCAGAGATTTGTTAGCAAAAGAATTTAAAAAGCCGCTTAATAATAACGTCCTAGATGCCGTCAAAGATGGCATAGAAAAACTACTTGAAACTACTCCTTTGCCGCAAAGTAGGAAAAACGAGTTGCACAATCAAATAGCTGATATAGTTGACGTTAATATTGACGGTTTCCATGAAATGTCTAAAGAAAAAGAAGAAAATCAAATCAGGGAATTAGAAACAAATGTTTATGATAACATCATACAGGGAATTGAAACCACTGTACAAAGAACACCGCTCCCTTCGTCAAAGAAGAAACAAGTAATGAAAAATTTACAAGACACAGCAGAAAATATTTTCAAACAACCTTTGACTGTTAAATTTAAAGAAGAAATGATGGATAGCTTTAACAAAGCAGTTGACGAAATGCCGCTCACTCAGGATATAAAAACCAATCTCAAATCTGCATTAAGTGAAATTATCGATGGAAACGTCGATTCTTATGAAACCAAGAAGGAAACCATTAAAACTTCAACACCTTTTAAGAAATTAGATAGTATAAGAAGATATAGCTACAGGCCAAAGAAAGCTGTCAATGAAGATGAGCTTAAAAACAACATTTTGCAAGAAATGAATAGGGAAATTGAAAAGTCTTTGAAACCCAATGAAATTCGAGCTAATGTTCAACGACAGCTACAAGACATGACAACAAAAAATTTCAAAAAACCACTTGACGATACTGTTATAGACGCGGTTAAAGACGGCATAGCCAACATTCTTAATGATACCCCGTTACCAGAGGGTAAAAAAAATGAATTAAGAAATGAATTAGCTAAACTAGTTGACGAAAATATCGATGATTTTCGTTATACTCTTAAAGAAGAAGAAGCTAAACAAATCAAGGAATTGAAAACAGGAGTGCGTACTAACATAATGAAGGGAATAGAAAAAAGTGTCCAAAGAACTTCGCTACCTACAACAAAGAAAAAACAAGTAATGAAAGGATTACAGGAGACCGCAGACAATATTTTGAAACAACCACTGACAGATGATATTAGAGAAGAAATGATGGATGGCTTCAACAAAGCCCTTGATGAAATGCCGTTAAGTCGAGAAGTAAAAAATGATCTCAAATCTGAATTAAGTGAGGTAATTGACAGAAATTTCGATTCTTATGAATCTGATAAAAAAGATATTCAAACATCGACCCCTTTCAAAAAGTTAGATACAATTAGAAGATATAGTTACAGACCACGAAAAGCTGCTAGCGAGGATGAAGTCAAAATAAATATTTTGGAGGACATTGACAGAAAAATTCAACAATCTCTTAACCCCAACGAGAACAAAACTGAGGTCCAACAAAAGTTTAGAGATTTGTTTGCAAAAGAATTTAAAAAGCCGCTTAATAATAACGTCCTAGATGCCGTCAAAGATGGCATAGAAAAACTACTTGAAACTGCTCCTTTGCCGCAAAGTAGGAAAAACGAGTTGCACAATCAAATAGCTGATATAGTTGACGTCAATATTGACGGTTTCCATGAAATGTCTAAAGAAAAAGAAGAAAATCAAATCAGGGAATTAGAAACAAATGTTTATGATAACATCATACAGGGAATTGAAACCACTGTACAAAGAACACCGCTCCCTTCGTCAAAGAAGAAACAAGTGATGAAAAATTTACAAAACACAGCAGAAAACATTTTCAAACAACCTTTGACAGTCAAATTTAAAGAAGAAATGATGGATAGCTTTAACAAAGCAGTTGACGAAATGCCGCTCACTCAGGATATAAAAACCAATCTAAAATCTGCATTAAGTGAAATAATCGATGGAAACGTCGATTCTTATGAAACCAAGAAGGAAACCATTAAAACTTCAACACCTTTTAAGAAATTAGATAGTATAAGAAGATATAGCTACAGGCCAAAGAAAGCTGTCAATGAAGATGAGCTTAAAAACAATATTTTGCAAGAAATGAATAGAGAAATCGAAAAGTCTTTGAAACCCAATGAAATTCGAGCTAATGTTCAACGACAGCTACAAGACATGACAACAAAAAATTTCAAAAAACCACTTGACGATACTGTTATAGACGCGGTTAAAGACGGCATAGCCGACATTCTTAATGATACCCCGTTACCAGAGGGTAAAAAAAATGAATTAAGAAACGAATTAGCTAAACTAGTTGACGAAAATATCGATGATTTTCGTTATACTCTTAAAGAAGAAGAAGCTAAACAAATCAAGGAATTAGAAACAGGAGTGCATAAGAACATAATGAACGGAATAGAAAATAGTGTCCAAAGAACTTCGCTACCTACAACAAAGAAAAAACGAGTAATGAAAGGTTTACAGGAGACGGCAGACAATATTTTGAAACAACCACTGACAGATGATCTTAGAGAAGAAATGATAGATGGCTTCAACAGTTCCCTTGATGAAATGCCGTTAAGTCGAGAAGTAAAGAATGATCTCAAATCTGAATTAAGTGAGGTAATTGACAAAACTTTCGATTCTTATGAATCTGATAAAGAAGTTATAAAAAAATCAGATCCTTTGAAAAAACTAGATAAAATTAGAAGATATAGCTACAAACCAAAGAAAGCTGCAAGCGAAGATGAAGTTAAAAATAATATTTGGCGGGACGTTGATAGGAAAATTCAACAATCTCTTAAACCTAATGAAAACAGAACTGAGATCCAACAAAAATTTAGACAAATGGTGGCGAAAGAATTTCAAAAGCCGCTAAATGACGATGTTGTAGACGCTGTTAAAGATGGCATAGTGACCATCCTAGAAACCACTCCTGTGCCACAAAGTAAAAAAAATGAATTGCAAAATGAAATAGTGGATATAGTTGACGTCAATATTGACGGTTTCCGTGATTTTTTAAAAACAAGTGAAGAAAATCAAATCAAGGACCTAGAAACAAGTGTACATGATAACATCATACAGGGAATTGAAACGACCGTACAAAAAACACCGCTCCCTACATCAAAGAAGAAACAAGTGATGCAAGGTTTACAAGACACAGCAGAAAATATTTTAAAACAACCATTGACTCGTGATCTTGGAGAAGACATGATCAATGGCTTTAATACAGATCTTGATCAAATGGCGTTAAATGAAGAAAACAAAAATAGTCTAAAATCTGAGTTAAGTGATCTGGTGGTCAAAAATTTTGAGTCTTATATAACTAAGAAGGAAGCTATCAAAGCCTCGACACCTCTTAAGAAATTAGATGGCATAAGAAGATATAGCTACAGGCCAATAGAAGTTGATGAGAATGAAATAAAAAGTAATATTTTACAGGGTATTGACAGAAAAATTAAAGAATCATTAAACCCCGATGAGAATCGAGCTGAAATTCAGCAAAAACTAAGGAATATGGCCACCAAAAATTTTGAAAATGATCTTAATGATGACGTCGTAGATGCTGTTAAAGATGGTATAGAAAGTATACTTGATAACACTTCTTTAGCACAAGGTAAAAAGAATGAAATAAAAAACGAATTAGCTGAATTAGTTGACGAAAATATAGATGTCTTGGTTGATAGTATTAAAGATAGAGAGGAAATACAATTAAAAGAATTAGAAACAAATGTACATGATGGCATTAAACAGGGAATAGAAACTACAGTACAAAAGGCTCCGCTCTCTACAACAAAGAAAAATCAAGTGATGAAAGGCTTACGAGACACAGCAGACGACATTATGAAACAACCATTGACAAGTGATCTAAGAGACGACATGATAGAGGGCTTTAGTAAAACCCTTGATGAAATGCCGTTACACCAAGAAATAAAAAGCAATCTCAAATCTGAATTAACTGATATGATTGACGAAAACGTCGGCTCATATGAAACTAAAAAGGAGGCTATAAAAGCTAAGTCTCCATTTAAAAATGTTAGAAGGTGCAGTTTTATGCCAACAAAAGAAGTCGATGAAAATGAAACAAAAAGTAACATTTTACAAGGTATGGATAAGAAAGTTGATGAAACACTAAAACCTAATGAGAATAAAACTGAAATAAAAACTAAACTCAGACAGATGGCAACAAAAATATTTAAGGATCCACTGACTAAAGATGTTGCAGCGACCGTCAAAGACGGCATAGTTAATGTAGTTGCTGACACTAGTCTACTAGAAGAGAGAAAACATAAACTGATCGACGAATTAACTGACGTGGTTGACGAAAATATGGATAATCTACGTGTTAGTGAACGTTTAAAAGGTGAACGAGAAGATTCTAATAAATACGCACAAGCTAAAAGAAAAAGTGTTGCATTACCATTACCTACACAAAAATCAAATAAAATTCACAGAGAGCCATTGTTACCTCAAATACAAGTAGATATATCTTTAAAGGAGGAGTTAGAGGACGTATTTGATCAACAGGAAATAGATCCAACTCTTATAACAGAATTACAAGGAGACGTCATAAAAGCGCTTGAAAGTTTAGTAGTCAGAGGAGACGGTGACATTGAAGATGCAAAATCTAAAGTGAAGCAAAAACTTTTACAGAACTCGAATTTGACTGAAGAACAAGCCGATGAGTTATCCACTGCGCTTATCGGTAGAGCAAGAGAAATGAAACTTCTGGCTAAAACAAATGATTCAGAGAGATATGACAGAGAAAAATATAAAAAGTTTGGGAAAGAACCTAAACATCGAATAGGAGATTTATCAGACAAAGAGTTTATGAACAGCCCTGAGTCATTGATGGTGAGGGAGAAAAATGTGTATTTAATTGATGGTGTCCCATACGATGCTGGAGACCAAGAAACTGTAGATGTTTACGAAATAAAAACCAAAGGTTTACCAGAAAATAAAAAACCAGCAACAATACTTAAAAGTCAATTAAAAGAAACAATGTCAACAGCGATTGGTGATGTTATTGACAAATCTGTAATAACAACAGAAGAGAAGAGCATTTTAAAAACACAATTAACAGATCAATTAGACGTTCACTTGGAAAAGTCCCCGATAACCAAGAAAAAAGATATCAATATTATCAAGGATGCCATAATACGAGATACTAAAAAGATTATCGATAAGTCGTCTATAACATCAGATAACAAGAACATAATAAAAACAGATATCGTTGATGCATTCAACAAAGATGTAGCAGAAATATCAGAGAAATGGAATGACATAGATTTCATAGAACATCAAGGTCAAAAAGCTGCTATAGCAAAACTAACAAGCAAAGAAAATGCAGATATTGTAACGAATTGTATTAAAACTTGGATGGGTGGCGTGCCCGTAAAATTAAACGAAAATGTTAAAGAGCCTTTTATAAAAGCTCTTGCCGCTGATATAATAGATAGACAAAAATATTTGCAAATAAACCCTATAGCGCAATCATCGCCTCCAGAGGAATTGGAACATTTGAAATATCAAATTTATAAACCTTTGTGTAAAACAGTGAACCCGAACGCACTTGCGAAGTTTATAAAGGCAGCACACCAGTTGTTGAAATTACTTAAAGGATCAGATATTCTAAAGAAACCTGATAAACGCCCGAAGAAGAAAGGTTGAGTTGTTTTTTTAAGTTATTAGGGATTTATCGCTATTTAGTATCAAGTTTGCAATTCAAGTCATAAGCTTAGACCACAACATATTGTTTTCAATATTGAAACTGTTATTATCGTAAGCACGAATAGTAGTAACGAACACATTTATTGTCACCATAGTTATGTTTCATGTTTATAAGCAAAATTGTTAAGTAATCCATTCTAACTCAGCTCATTAGTTTTAAGTAACAGTTGATTTTGATTTTGGTTTAATATTATTTTAATGACTAGACGTTACGATAAGGTCTAAAAAAATTTGAACTTTAAATTTAATCGCTTAAATACCAAGTAACAAAAATAATTATATATTATTATATTTTTAAAGAACATATTTTTAAAATACAAAAAAATACTACTATAATAGGTACGCAAATAATACGTTTATCATTATCTTATGAAATAAATAAATACGCGTAAAACTTAATCTTTTAAAGTTATAAGACTAATTATCATAATATTTATTATGGTCACATTGTCGGTAGATACTGCTTTTAATGCAGTTCGAAATATCTTGTGCTTGTTATGAAGAACCAAGCTGTTGATTACGTATTTGACAAACGGTAAGTAATAAATTTCGCCTATTTATTTACTAGGATATAAAAATGGTCTATTTGCATTCCATCTACATAAAATAAAACTGCTGTTGATATTTTTTTAATCGTCGTACTTGACTTCCATGCATTTTCACATTTGATATTTTATCCCTGATATTTCTTCCTTCTCTCAATCAATCTTTTGATCTCTTCTTTCACGTCAGATTGTGTTACTATTTGAGTTTATCAGCTTTTGTAGGATAGTGCTCGTCCTTTACTATTATTTCGTCGTTGTTGAAGGTTTACACGAGACAGCTTCTGAAATCTTTTAAGAAATTACTTACATTTCACATTAATGATAATGTTATTGATTTTTGTTAGTCTGCAAAAGTAAAAATGTTTTAGGACACAAGTTAAAATGTTTTTTTTTGAGTCTTTCCTGATGTCATTACTATTTATGTTTGTAAAATATTATTTTACGAACAAACAATAGTTCGACTTAATTTGTAAAGTTAAAATTTGCAATGTTTAATTTATTTATTTTAAAGCAGCAGATGAACGTACAAGAAAACGCAGAAGTGACGCCGCTCCAGAAGGAGGTCGAAAAAGTGCATCTGCTCCCTCACCTGTACCAGACATAAGAGAACCATTAATAGAAGAAGTAACGGATGTTCTTGAAGAACACAATGTTGATTTGCAAAATAAGAAAGACGTTAAAGATAACATTCTATCGACTTTAGAAGATGTAGCGAAACGAGGTGGCGAGTCCACTCAAGCCAGGAACAAAGTCAGGCAAAGTTTATTGCAGGTAAGGGACGTGACTAAAATGAAAGCAGATCAGATGTCCGGCAAACTCATTGGCAAAGCAAGAGAAATGTCACTGATTGTTAAAACTCGAGACTCTAACCCAGACAATAAAGCAAGGATAGTCAAATCGGAAGGATCAAAACAAAGATTCACAGATACAACAGACAAAGAGGTAATACAGGCTCCTGAAAAAATTAAATTGGAAAGGAAGAGTAAACTAGCATTAAATGAACTAAACTCACAAGGCAGTCAGACAGATCCAGCCAGATTATCGCAAGATGTACATGATGTTATCGATCAGTTGCCAATAACTGAAGAAGCTAAACAGAAATTGAAAGAAAAACTAACAAATATGGTAGACGAAGACCCATCTCATTTAAACATTGGTCAATTATTGATGGAAAATATGCCACCAGAAACAAAACAAAATGCGCCACAACAAACAGTGCCGCAACAAACGGTGCCTCAACAAACGGTGCCGCAACAAACAGTACCGCAACAAACAGTGCCTCAAAAAATGGTTCCACAAAAAACGGTGCCTCAACAAACGGTGCCGCAACAAACGGTGCCGCAACAAACGGTGCCGCAACAAACGGTGCCGCAACAAACTGCGCCACAAAGACCTGCACAACAATATGCGCAGCAGACACCTGTACAAAAATATGCGCCAAAAACACCTCAACAACGTCCTGAGCCACCAAAACAATTCCAGCCCACTGCTTATTCGACACCTAAAAAACCTCAACAAGAAGAATTTCCATACCAAGATTCTCCGTCAAGCGGCCCCTCGACTTCAATACAAACAGACGATCCTCAGATACCATTGGAACAAGACGAAAGAGATTACGCAAACTCTGTAAAGAGCATTTTAAGAAATTGGGTAAATAACGAGAATTTAAACGTAAGCCACAAAGAAAAGGAAAGAATGTTAAACCATCTTACGGGTGACATAGTCGACAGGAAAAAGTTTATGCAAATAAATGCTAAAGCTAGGGAGGCAACTCCTGAAGAAGAACTTGAGGGCTTGAAGTATCAGGTGTTTCGGAGGATGAACAAGTTAATGGATGTAGAGGAACTCACTCCGATAATTGAAGACACTGATGACCTCTTAGATAGAATTATGGATGTGCCCGTCCCGTTAATGCTCGTGCCTTCTGGGTTCCGCCCGCGCGAGGACTCCTACATAGATGGTAACTCATTCATCATTATTCAAAGCTTTACGCCCTTTTACAAGAAGCCGAAAAGGTATAATATTTTTACCATCGTTAGTTTAAAACATTTTTTGCGATTTTTTCTTTATCTTTTTTTAATAAAACAGTTTAAATTAAACTAATTAGTAATGATATTCGAATACGGATTATAATAGAAAATAATATCAATTTTAAAATAATAATACAAAAAAATTGTCGACCCAAACAAACATTGATTTTAATGATCAAACAAAGATATACTTTGACCTTATTCTAACAAATTTCTGCGGAAAATAATAAAAGTAATATTTTAAAAACTCATTACGGTCAATATAAAAAGCAGTGAATTTGAAATGGATTTTCAATGAACGAGAAAAATTAGGCGATCGGCTTCACTTAACATTGGATATTCCTAAATCAATGTTTTTCCTAATGTGGTGTGTTAAATGAGTTGTATTAGTAAGTATGAACATTTATTTTATTTATTACATGTAATTGTATGTCCAATTGGTGACCACCCTTTTATGATTTTATATTTACTTAAATAAGTTGCTTTTGGTACTCTTCTTCACCTTCTTTGGAAGAATTTATCTTTAAAGTCAACTTTGACTATCTTTTAGTAAATTTAAAGAGATTTTTACAGCATGTTTTGTTCAAGGTTCTTATTTATTCGATTTTAACAAATCCGCATATTGAGATCTCTTTTGTGGTTTACATATAAAAGCTTTTGAAATCCTTTGGGAAATTAAGTTTTGTTTAAAGGTCTGTAACTTTTACAATCAGGAATTGATCTGTAGATTATACATAGTTTGCAAAAGACGGAAACTATTTATAATCTATAGATAACCGGTAACCGTTTGGTATAGATTTTAACACATTTATTTTCACAAAATTTACTTTGTATCTGCAGGGTAAAAAAATATTTTAATGTTTCCTTTAAAACAGACATGACTAGAAGGCGTACAAAAAAGCGAAAAAGTGATGCTTACCCAAGTGGAAGCCGAAAAAAACGACGCAAGCCCGGGAGGAGGCCGAAAAACTGAAGTAATTAAAACAACAGGAAACCAGAAGAGTGATGCCAGCCCAGGAACAAGCCGAAAAAGTGACGCAAAGGCAGCTGAAAACAGGAAAAGTGCCGTAAGCTCAGTAGAAAGCCGGAAAAGTCAAGCTAAGGCAGCTGAAAACAGGAAGAGTGCTGTGAGTCCAGTGGAAAGCCGGAAAAGTGAAGCGAAGGCAGCTGAAAACAGGAAGAGTGCTGTGAGCCCAGTGGAAAGCCGGAAAAGTGAAGCGAAGGCAGCTGAAAACAGGCCGAGTGCCGTGAGCCCAGGAGAAAACCGGAAAAGTGTTACCAGTCCAGAAGAACGCCGAAAGAGTGCTGCTAGTCCAGAAACAATCCTGCTGAACAATATTGCTGAGTCTCCTAAAGCATACCTAAGGACTTCATTAAGAGAAGAAGTATCAGATGTTCTTGACTTACACAGTGTCCAAATTGAAGATAAAATAGAATTAGTTGAAGATATTATTTTTGCACTTACAGAGTTAGCCATGAGAGGTGGTGATATAGATCCCGCTAAATCACGTGTTAGAAACAGCTTGTTACGTGTTAAGGAGCTATCTCCAATTCAAGCGGATGATTTGAGTGGCAAGCTCGCGGGTAAGGCAAGAGAAATGTCACTCATCATAAAAACTCATGACTCAAATACAAACACTAAAGCAAGGCTTAGTAAGGAAGTCGATCTGAAGCGTAGATTTACTGATACGACCAGTAACGACGTTATAGTCACTCCTGATAAAATTAAAATAGAAAGAAAAAGTAAAGAAGAATCCGGTAAAGAAGCAGTGACAGGTTTAAAGTATCCCGCTGAAGATCCTAAAGATACAACCTCATCAGTCAAGATCGATGTTCTACCGATCAAACATAGACCTTCACTTGTTAAAAAACAATTAAAAGAAAATTTTAGCAAGGGTATCCTTAAGGCTATAAATCTGTTACAATTACCAAAACCTAAAAGATTACAATTGAGAAACAAATTAAATAACGTCGTGGAGAAGGACATAGATAAATCAAATTTGTCTGGAAAACAGGATATTGAAAATTTAAAGCAACTTATTTTAGATGACTCTTCTAAAACAATTAACGATTCAACACTTTCTATTGATAAAAATAAACTATTAAAAAATAAGTTATCTAGGATAATCCATAAGTATCTAAATGATTCGTTGTTAAGAGAGGATAACAAAGGAGAACCAAGGTTGTCAAAGGATCTTTCTGATGCTATCGATCAGCTACCAATAGGTGATCATGAAAAACATGCCTTGAAGCATAAACTGAATGATATGGTTATCGAGGAAATAGATAACAAATCTAAACCACAACAAGACCAAAACAATTCATTTTCGCAAAATACCAAAAGCTACGAAACTTCTGAACTATCAACCCCTACAAAAACTACAACTGATATTGTTCTGCAATCGAGCGAACCAGAGACTGAAACAACTTCTGTTCAAACTCCTAAAGTAATGGACAAACAAACAAACACAACGGAGGAAATGACTTCAAAATCACAACAGACAGTCGTACCGCAATTACCCTCAGAACAAGACGAAAAAGACTACACACATACAATAAAGCTCATCATAAGAAACTGGATAGATGGGCATTTAAATGTAGACGAAAAAGAAAATGCTAGGATAAGAAAACAGTTGACTTGCGATATAGTCAACAGACAGAAATTCATACAAATAAATCCAAGGGAGACAACTCCAGAAGAGGAGATGTATAATTCGATGAATTTATTATATAGGAGGATAAATCAGGTGGTCGGTTTCGAAGAACTCAATCGAATTCTAAAAGAAGCTGAAGCTCTGATGGCTGACATTGCATCAGTACCGGTGCCGCTAATGATTGTGCCTCTAGACTTTTTCCTCCAAGACAATTCCGACACAAGTGGCTTCCTCCAAGACAATTCCGACACAAATGTTTTCCCCCAAGACAATTCCGACACAAATGGTTTCCCCCAAGACAATTCCGACACAAGTGGTAAGGTGGTTTTGTTTCATATAATTCCTCAACATTACCAAAAAATTAAGCGAGATGAAAAAGCAGGTAAAGGTTTGTCAATAATATTATTGGTTGGATTTTTTGTACATTGTGTTCATATACATTCAGTAAGTAAGTATAAATGATACTGAGCCATTACTGGTTCGTTTTAATAACGCGCAGCTGAGATTTTTTCGAGCACATTTACCCAGATTTAATTCTCACACGGTACTGCCGTGTGAGAATTAACTTCATTTTACGAGAGGATGTCGAAACCGTAGTCCACTTCACTTTTTTTAGCTCCAGCGAGTCGATTGGTTTCGACATGCACATCGCCGAGCAAGTTGCTTCAGCTTAAGTATTCTTTGTTATGGGACATTTATTTGTAATATTTATTGTCGGTCTGATTTATATATTCTGCAACGCGCTGAGTAGTTTTTTAGTTGTCAACCAAAACTTCCGTGAATTACAAGTAGACTAAAAGTTTCCGACCATAAAGTGAAATTATTAGACAAGACAAAAAACGACTGACCTAAAACTACTACTACGTACTACTAAATAAAAGCCCAGTCAAATTTCAGTCAAGGTTACATTAATTCGCATAAAACTGAAAATCGGTATGAATGCTGGGACCATTACAAACAAATTGTCCCCATTGAAGCGACGAGTCCAAAAATATTTTTAAGGTCAAACGATGCAAAAATCGTTGCATTTTCCAGCTACACAGTAAGTTTCATCATAAAAATAGATGAGACAAAAAGTTTTGGAAATGATAAAAGTGGTGTAAATTATGAGTACGAGAACAAAATATTTACACGCATTAAAAATAGTGATGATTGTCAATTTAAAATAGACGAATTAAAAAATATTTTTTATTTGATACAATAATTATAACTTTGACGCGATTAAAATAGCAGAAACAAAACAATTAATACATCATTTATTTATTTATTTAAGTACGTCAAAATCCTATCCTATATCAAGTGGTGATTTTAAATTATAAAATCAAGAAAAAAGTTGGTGGGCCCTGAACTGGATTTTAAAAAAGAAATTTTGAACCGGTATGGTATTAACAAAGATATGCAGCGTTGCCTACCTTTACATCTTTAAAAGTGATTTGAATATCTCGTACTTAGAACTCTTCAAAAGTTTCAAATCTAAAGATGAAGAAAACTAGATGATGATTGTTACCCTTGAACCCTGAACCCTGGTTATGGATATGCCAGCTTCATACTGAAAACTAAAGATTTGTTTTCAATATTGAGAAAAAAGTGCAGTGCCGTGTCAGTGTAAGTGTAGTATACAAATATTTAAAGTGTTATAACTTGTAGCAATGCAGCCCGTCGTGTATATGTTATTTTATTTCTGATTGCGATTTGGGTGTGATTGCTAGAAAACCTTTGTCATACAAGAAATGAATTTTTAAATGATATTAAGTACTGGTGTTGAAAAAAAATCTATAATTTATCTTACATAAGGGAACAGAATCATCTGGTTTTAGTATTCTCTCTGCATGCAAAGTAGCTTTACCTAAATCTCTTCACCAGTACGCTTCAAATAATTCATGCTATAATAGAGAAATTGTAAGTCCGTAGTGTCTTTGAATTTTCAAATGAGGTTCAATGAAAATAAAGGTCTTTTAAAAACGCGACTGCTTATTTACAATTTAATGAGTATTTCAATGTAGTTTGTTTAGGTCACCAGAATTCGTTACCGGTGGAGAAATCAAGCTAATTAAGGTATTTAGTGAAAATTATACTTAAGAATAGAATATATATGTATATATATTTAGCATTATTTAACAAAAAATATTGAAAAAGCCAACATTTTTTTCCAGAGCTGTTCTGTTCCAGAACAATGATAAACTTCCTAATGACAGCAGTGGCTCCTCTTAGTGCACTCTGCACGTGTGTTGTCGCTTTTTAATTGACAAAAGATATTAAAATTCCAAGCAATATCAATGCTCGTGATATTTTCGCGAACACTGTTCAGATTATTCATTGTTTCAAAAATATGCTTGTCCCCACCGTAGTATAACTTATAATCGCTCTACCGCAATCTGTTTAATCCAGGTAACATATTATTATAAACATAATATAAATATTTGTTTTCTCAAATTTCAGACGAAAGGAAACTAGTATCAGATATAACAGACCACGTCACCGATTGGGTTGATTCTTTACCAATAACTATAAGAAATGACAATGAAAAGAAAGACTTCGAGAACAAGACGGATGATTTCATTTCAACCTTAAAAGATTTGGTACCGAAAGGAAATTTTCAGGATATGAAAGCTGCTACGAAAACTTACATGTACGATATACCGATAGAGAATGAAATGAAACGCAATGCAACACTTGTTAACGAAAAAGCCGAAGAGCTTGTTGACGGTCTTACTTTCATACCAAAAAAATCTAAAGAACGTCGCTATGGCATGAGCTTTAATGGATTAACTGATTTCGTTGGAGACTGGCTCGATAATATTCATATTGATGATGAAACAAAAACTGAAGAAGAGATAGATAAAATGAAAAAAGATATTGCGTATGATTTGATACACAAAATAGGAGAAATGAATGTCGATCCAGAAATATTTAATGACGAGGCTCTTTACGAAGACGTTTTAAGAGATGAATTAAATAATTTGTTAGAAGATTTAACGATAACAGATAATAATTTTGCTGATATGAAACAAGATCTTATAGATAGAGTTAAAGAAGCGCAACACAGAGCTAAGGAAGAAGTTATTGGACAAACCTACAAACGAAACTTACGGGATAATATTTCGTCAACTTTACCCGACCAACGAAACGCTACATCTGAAGAGCAAGCAACTATGGAAGTGTTGAAAGATCAACTAGCGGACGCATTCATAAACCTACACTACGCCGGCAACAATGATGAATTAAAGGGTAAATTAAAAAATAAAATAACCAGTGAGATAAATAAATTTTGTAATGATTACATGAAGAAACATCCGGGGGAATCAATAGACGGTAGGCAATTACAACGTGACATGTATAATGCCATAGCTCAAGTTCCATTACCAACAGAAGATTCGATGAAATATGAAGTAGAACAAGTAAGAATAAGAGACGAAATAAATGAGTGGGTAAAGGATTTACCATTAGAACCTCAATCTCCAGCAGCTTTATTAAGTAGAAATAAAGCGATATACGTACTGTCAAAAAAACTATTTGACATTGAAATAGAAATGAATGATGCTAAAGCTATACCAGCTATGCGAAAAGAAATACAGAGGTTCCTGAAGAAGCTTCCTCTAAAGTCTGGAGAAGATGAAAATATTCCAGCATTCACTAACGATCTCATTACAAGACTTAAGTCTTCCGAAACTTCACGAAAGTTTAGTGAGTCTTCATTCATAGCTTTCGACGAGTACGGTAGACCAAGCGTTGGTGGCAGACCACCAAGTGTCGGTGGCAGACCACCAAGTGTCGGTGGCAGACAAAGTGTTGGTGGCAAACCCGACACTGCTAGCGGCCGCCCTAGCATGGCAGGAGGGCGCCCTAGTACAGCAGGCGCCCGCCCTAGTGTCGCTATTGCCAGTGATGCCAACGGGCGTAACAATGTGTCTGGTGGGCGCGCCAGTGTAGCAGGTGGCCGCCCCAGTCTTAAGGGCGACCTTGGCACTGGGCCAGACGATATGTGCCCTTATTACAGATCTTTATTGGAAAAACAAAATGCCGCTGGTCCGAAACCACCATGTTACAGTCAAGCTGGCTCGCCATACCCTCCGTGTACGTTAAATTCTGAAGATGTTGCTCATTTAGAAAAAATTAGAGAACGTTCATGTTTGGCCCCGAAGTGCATATCGTCATTTATAAGACCGAAGCGTAGCACGGGTGTGGGACCGCGGCCTATGAATGCCGGTAGTCAGACAATGCTTAATCAAGTTCCTTCACAGAAAGTAAATCAGCAAAGTCAAGTTTGCCCAACCAGCCAGAGGGAACCCAACCGGCCTTGCCCTGGGATGCCCGCGAGCACATCGAACCAATCATCTTATCAAGATAGGAGACCGACGATTTCTGGTACCCCTTTTCGCGAAACTGACAGTCGAGGGGAAGTCCAGCCACATGTGAGACCTTTTTCCTGCTTTTACGTTTAGATTTATACCCTGGCTTGAAAAGTATCTAGTCAGCCCGATGTTAAATACAATTCACTATCAAGGTAATAAAACTGACGCTTTTAAAGAGAAGAAAAACACAAGCGAAAAGTTACCCTAATATTACATTTATACTGCTAATATGAACTCAATAATCTTAGTAGATACTGTTATGTCAATCTTTTAGAGCCATACTCTTTGTTACATTATTTGGTTTACAGATTATGGTTAAAGAATACTACTGGGATTCACCCGATGGAACTAAGCTCCAAGAATCAGTTTCTCAACAACCTAGCGTGGCCCCTCAACAACAATCCTCCTTTCCGCAGAACATGCCCTGTGACGACGTGTGTCCGAGTCCCGCCATCAAGACCCAACGCTGCCCTCACTGTGCCCAGCAGAAGTTCTACCAGATGCCACAAGATAAGTCCTCTCACGGATCCTTGTCGTGTTCTCGACCTCAGTGGAGGCCTTGGACGCCCAGCATAACTCCATCACCTCCGTGTCAGTCAACTCCGCTGAGCTCTCCCGGAATGTCCTTCCGATACCCCAACGAATGCAGAGTACCCAAAAGAGATGGACTTCAAGATCAAACTTCCTGCAGCAGCAGACCTTGTAGAAAAGAAAGAGTGATAGAGTTAGGGTCTTTAGATGATTTAAGTCAGCCAAGACCTAAGAAACGGAACGATAATTTTGATTGGACGTACGCAAAGTTCTCAGACGACGATAACTTCTGGGGCACGCCATGTATGAGGCGCGTCATTTTGGATGAAGGAATTGATGAGCCGCTACTAATGGAGAGAGAAAAGAGAGAAGAACGAGTAAGATGTAACTGCAAAGAGAGACTGGTCCCGAAGTGTGACCCTCGGGGTCAAACCAGAACTTACAATCAACCGACTTACCAGAACTACAACGAAGACTCTAACAATTTGAAGAGATGTTCCAAATGTTGTGGCATCCACTGCCCGTATCCCAGCTATTTGTATTTTAGACAGTAATTACGTGAAAGTGTTGTGTTGTCCCATAAATGTTGTGCTGTTGTATTTGCAAATAAAATTCTAAGACCACAAGCTATTGGACTAGTCGTTCGTTTTAATTTGTCATCATTTGTAAGTTTTTTTAACTATGAGTAAAAATAATAATTGAAAAAAAGAAAAACTTGGGTCTGTTTCACCACACTCTAGTAAAACTTCAAGTTAGGTTATTTGCCAGTTAAAGCCGTAAGTGCATGCTCGATTTCACGACGTTCGAGTAGCACTAATCACAACATTATCTGACCAGTAAATTAACTTACTATGCCGTCTGCCAAGTAACGTATTTACTTGTCGATTAAATACATGGACGTAATAATCAAACTAAACGACTGCGCAAGACAGGCTTCAGCTAGGGACAAATGGCGCGCGGTGGTGAAGCGCTGCCGGGCGTCTTGCGTGACCACGACTGCTCTGTCAAGAGTATCCGACTGAGAAGAAGAAGAATAATCAAACTATTACGTCCATGATTAAATATTGCTTTGTAGTTATACATCCGCATTATGATATTTTGACGGGTATTTTTGATAGATTTGAATGAGTATTCTGTACGATTTCATGTAATTCACATCCAATTAATAGTAACTAAGGGGTTTGGTACGCAAAATTTGGTAGACGATACTCATGACTTTTCCTTGTCAATAAAGGTTAATCACAACGTAAGTAATCAAGGCTTAACTCAAAGGTGGTGAACCAGGCCCTTAGTATAGTATAGTAGTCCGAGGTGTACTCGTAACAATAGTTTTGCCAAAGATACGCTAGGGGACAAAATGTACCTCAACATGACGCGCAACGCCCAAATCGTGGTACGAGAGCTAGCATCCATTTTTGAGAACGTATTTTCCCTTATAGAATTTAGCATTAGGATACAATGAAAATCTGGTCAAACCGGTAGGATCGTGTTTAGTTATACAAAATCAATGATGCACTCTCACTCTTACACATTCTCACACACACTTATACACTTACACCTACACACATTAACACATTACAAGATTTAATTTAATTTTGTTTATTTTCTTGTTATAATAATATGTTACTTCTGTAAATTTAAATAAGGAAGGCACTGGCACCTGTGATACAATGTTTTCTCATTAGTACAGGTGTCATTGTTACCCTTTTTCTGCTTTGTAATTTTTCTGAAAATAAACTTATTATTATTTGTATCTCTCTTTTTTCACGGGCTATCCTCAGTATTAAGAATACCCGGTCCTTTGAAAGGCTTACGTGGGGACACAGGTCCAACACGCAGTGGCCTTGTTGAGAACTTTACTCTAAACTGGGATGGGGCATCTACTAGGGCCCATCCACATCTGCTCTATGGAAGAACAGACATGAATGGCCCAAAGTAGATACAGAGCTATTGTAAATTATGAATGGAAAGTAAAAATTTAGGCTATGTGTAGGTAAATGTTAGTGGATTGGTTATTAGAACTAAATCGGAAAACTATGGCACCTGCCTTCTAACACATATAAATGCAATCAAATAGGCAGGTGGTGACTCGCCAGCTCACCAGATGGGCCCCCCAACATAACCGCCACGATAGGCAGCAGGAGGCAACACCAGTGCGAGCGGCTAGGGGTGTCGAGCGGTGCGGCCCCGATTTCGCCATCGCGGGTCACAGTAGCGGACCCGGAGCGGGTTTCCTCGCTATTACGCCATTAGACACTTCCACCCCCGAGCATATAGCTCTAGCGACCCCTCTCTAGCCAGCCAGTTAAGGCAAGAAAGAGCTGGGAGCCCTCCTAAGGAGTGACTCCCTGGAGCACTCAGGTCCGTTGTGTCGCTACTCACAAACAGCTCGCCACAAGCTGCCCTGCGGATGTATGCTCCTACATAGACCTTAAGATACATTTTTTATTTATATCTCAAAGTTGGAAAAAGCAAGTTAATATGCCCTCAGGTATTGCGTTATTCTCATGATGAGGTAACGGCTTGCCCCGAGGGGTTTATTTAAACTTATTATTATTAATGGGTCTGGTACCTGTGACCAGAAGTTTGACGTTGCCATCTCTTATACTATCTAAGTATTGCCAAGTGACCCGCAAGATTTTACGAGTTTGCGGGACACATGTTTTCGCTCTCGCTCCGAGAGAGAAAATATGTGTCTATATTAAGTATTTTTGATACAACCTTTTACAATCAGAGAACCGGCAAAAGAAAATTGACGATTACCTATTATTTTAAAGATTTATATAGATAGATTGTTCTTTTTCGTTAAACTGTCGACAGTGAAGAATTTCTTACAGATTTATCCTCAGTGGTGACAAAGAATTATTCCCGGTCGGTAACACTGTCGTCAACACAAGAAGCAATATTTATAAGGTTGTAAGTAATTAAAAGATTTTGAAAATCCTTGTAATCTTTAATTAGGTCCCATTGCACATTAGCTCCCAAACTAAGCATCGGTATGACTGGGAACAGTTCTGGTCGTCAACACTGAACGAAAAATACTTTTTTTTATTCCCGATTGTCAAGTATTGACGAAATGTTACTGATCGGGAATGGCCTGTGTGGCATGCTATGATTCAGTTCCGTTTTTGTTTTGTATGGCTCCGTCGTCGGGAAGACAACGATTTTGCCAATGTCAGAGTTGGGAAATCAGGTGTTTACCGCGGAATATAAAAAAATAGTAACAAAACTAAAAATTATAAAGAAAAAAAATACCCTATGAACACCTTCCTTTTTAAAAACTCACGAATTCTATTGAATATAGAATTCTATTAAATATTGTTAGCCAAAAGGAATTTTGATAAAACATTGTAATAGGAAAAGACCGAGAGAGAGAACAGGGTATAACATTAACTGGTCGAGGGAAAGGCATGCTATGATCCGCGACATAAATGGTCTCAGGACATTCTGAAGGACATGTTCCGCAACATGTGTATCAAAGGCTTTAATTTTCAAAAAACATGTCTGTACTCTGACAATGACAGCGCTTTGGAGCAGAATTCAAAAGTTTATTGTAGATAGCCTATTTGTAGATCTCCTTTGACATAAACTACTCACGAATAGACTGAAAAAATACCGGATATTTAGTTCAATACCGTGGTTTAGAGATACTTTTTTTTGTACGTTTATCAGCCGTGAAATAAAATGTGGACACTTGTTTTGTAGATTTAATGACATAAAAAAGTGACATCACAGGAAACACGCACATAATTTAATAGTTATATCTATATGGACTGTATCTAAGACATCGATCGTCGAATTCGAAGCACCTCCTTCTGCGACGATAAGCCTCCAGGCACTTGCATCTCAAGACGTAATCATTATCCATTTCTCTTCCGTCTGGTGAAACCTGCGCCGTGGCACCTGCCCCGTTGCTTGGAGTCGGTCCGTAGCTGCCTCCATGATCAGGTTGTGATGGATTCTGTCCTTGACTCGGGTAACTTGTGCTGTGTTTGACCTGGCCCTGCATCCCATAAGGTCTTTGTTGGCCATTCATAGTAGGGTCGGTAACCTGCACATGAGGAATTGAACCGTGCCGTCCGCCACATTGGACAAAAGGTTGATTACTACAATGCATTCTAGGACTAGATGCAACATGGCCAGAATGTGGACCTAATCGCATATTTCTTGGACAAGTATGAGCCATGTGCTGTATTGGTGGACCATTGGTCATATAACCATTACCTGGTCCAGGACCAGACCTCGAGGGGGAACGCATGTTCTGCTGAGGAATATATCCACTATTCGGTGCACGTTGACCGGTTTCTACATAGGTTCCAGGCATTCTGTTGGACCCTGGACCTTGCATCATTTGCTGTTGCTGAGAACCATACCCTGTATTGTTAGGAACAAATCCAGCTTCGTACCCAGCTCTATCTGGTGGTTGGTTAGGAGGAATACTTTGGAATGGCACTCCGTTAATAGATTGAGAAAGATATCCCTGACTTGGTATCATTGCACTTTGAGGCCCATAACCTGAATAATGCGGAGTTTGTTGTTGACTCACACCCATCGGAACTCCTTGAGAAGCATAGGTTTGGTTAGGCCCACTTTGTACTGACTGTGACAAAGATGGCCGATTTCTTGGTGGTCCGTGTGGAGAGTCTTGGTACATTTGCCCTTGAGGTTGACCAGTGCTTGTAGCAGCGTCCATCAATGGCGCTAGATATCCTTCATTGTTATTAACTTGCGCAAAAGTAGAACTAACTGGATTTTCGTTTTCGAAATCGGTGTAGTCAACAGGATCTTTTAACCATCTGTTCTTCAATCTATTGTTCAGCTCGTCTACCATAAAATTTATGTTTAAATCTTGGTCTTCTTGTAACTTGGCCCTTTTCTCCAAGAATTGACTCATTTCATGCTTCATTTGTTCTTCTTTAGAACCATCCGAATTGTTTGCGCGTTTCTCAATATCATATAGCTTTTTGGCTAGTAAGTCTGTCATTCTTTTTCTTAGTACACCATCAGTTTCGTTAACTAAAGGTTTAGTTGGCAATTCTTTGTACCATTTCTCAACTTCGTCCGCTAGTTGGATTTCCTCCGCTTCTGCTTTTAGAATGTCATCACTTGGTATAGGCACTTGTTCTAATACTTTCATGGCAATACGTGCCAACTGCGCCTTTTTAAAGAATCTAAAACCTGCATTATGTTCTTTTGCTAGATGATTTGTCAGATCATCGATTTTCTTCATCAATCTATTCTTGTAAATATTAGCTTTTACAGGGTTTTCTTCTTTATATTTTGTCTCCAAAATATATGCGTCGGCCATTTCTGCTAGGAATCCTTGTTGGAGTAAGAAGCACTCTTCTAATTCCAACTCCCGAGCAAATTTTCGATTAAACTTATTTCTAACGCGCTGCCTAAAAGATGGCCTATCAGAGAGCCCGTGAAGCTCATCCAGCATATTAATAGCATTTGTTAGAATGTCAAGTTTCCAAGGATGACGCCGGCTTTTAAAATCTTCAGTCTGCGGAAGAATGTCCAACATCTCATCTATTTTTTCTTCTAGCATTAATTCGAAATAACCGTAGTCATTTTCTATTTCAGGGTCGGCTTTCAATTTAAAAAACGTCTTTACTATTCCATTGTAAATTCCCGTTCTAGCAAGGTCTGCTAATTTCTCAGATTCAGGCGATGATGATTCTATCTGTAAGGCGTTACATTTTTCCCTAAAAATCTTCTGGTATTTTTCGTATATTGCTTCTTTAGTTCCTTCTTGTGGAGTAGAAGGCGGCGGTGGAGGAGTTAAATCAGGGCAGCATTTTAATGGATAAGAGCCTACAGGATCTTCAAGACCCATCCTAGCACTTGGAGATATTGCTAGAGGGCAACAACCAGTTCTGCTAGAACCAGATTCTGAAACTCCAGTGGCGCCTTCATCAGCTATTTGTGATGCTACGGAACTGTATTGTGCTTTATTTGAATTTGTTGAAGAACTTGGAGTACTCATTCTGGTTGCAGTCGGTTGTGCTGGTATACCAAAACTAGGTTTACCAGCCTGAGCGGCTAATTCCAGACTTGATCCTGTATTCAAGTTGGCTATAGCAGTAGGACTGCTGATTGTCTTAGCAGACTGCGGTGATAATACTTCAAGTGTACCTACACCGCTTCCAGGACTGGGACTACTCACTCCAGCACCTGCTGAGGGGTCAGAAGTACTCATTCTTCTTATAGATTGTCGTTTTACTACTTCAAAAGTACCTTTACCAGGTGGTGGCGGCGTTTCTGAGCCGTTGGTATCATTAGCATTTGCTCTAGCATCGGTAATACTTACTCTTTTACCGGCAGATTGGGATGATGCTTTTGAACTGACCCCAGCGGAAGGTGGTGGTGTGTAGGAGCTATGTTTTTCTACGTTAACATTTATTGGAATATCTGGACTAGTCATTAGTTTACCAGTTGATTGTGTTGATAATCTGCCAGCCTGAGGCGATCCGGACACGCTACGCCTCACAGGCGGCGATGTCTTGTCAGAACTATATTGATCTACATTAGCATTTATCATAGCATTGGGATTACTCATTCGTTTACCGCTGACTTGTGACGATAAACCTGAAGAGGCCCCAGTTGATGGCGGTGTTTCATAACCGTATTGCTGTTTGTAAGGAGTTGTTAAAGCAGCCGGACTGCTACTTCGTTTTTCGGTCGGTATTGATGGTACTCCAAAACTAGACATACCAGGTTGAGGCGGTGCTGTCAAAGCAGCCGGACTGCTCATTCGTTTATCGGTCGGTTGTGGTGGTGCTCCAAAACTAGACCTACCAGGTTGAGGCGGAGCTGACAAAGCAGCAGGACTGCTACTTCGTTTATCGGTCGGTGGTGATGGTACTCCAAAACTAGACCTACCAGGCGTCGGCGATGCTGACAAAGCAGCAGGATTACTCATTCGTTTATCGGTCGGTTGTGGTGATGCTACAAAACTGGGTCTACCAGGCTGAGGCGATACTGATATACTACGTCTGTCAGCTGGTGATGTAGTATCAGGAGTAAAGTTTTCTGTGGGTCCAGGACCACTCATCCTCTTAGCAAGTTGTGGAGTAAACGATTCATTAGGACCTCCGTAACCTGATACTTCTTCAATACTATATTCTGTTGTATTAGGAGAGGGACTGCTCATGCCAGGGTATACGTTCGCCGCGGGTTGGGTAACTTGTTGCATTCCAACTGGTTTATTATATGATGGTTGGCAACAATGTGGGGCCGTCAAAACCTGCGGAAACTTTTTTGGTGTGCAACAAACAGGCATTGAACTATTCATTTGAGTGTTTGTTATATTGGCTGAAGGTTTAACCAACATAGGAACTGGAATACTACGAATTCTTGCCATCAATTCACCCGCGTGTTCAATCGTTTCTAAATTCTCCTCGCCAACTAATTTGTTGATCCATTTAAAAATCTGATACTTAAGATGCTCTAGCTCATCTTCGTTGGAACCTCTACTTTCAGGGTTTAATTCTAAATATTTATGTCTGTCAACAATGTCTCCGGCCAAATCATTAATTACAACTTCCTTAAAACCCTCCTCTTGAACATTACGCAGATTTAAACCAACGAACCACTCAGTAATTTGTCTGACTAATTGTTTTGTATACCTTTCTAAATTAGCATTGACGTCCTCTTCTTTTATACTTTCAATTGTAAAGTCTGTAGTATCAGATGTTATAGTAGTGTTTTTGCTGTCTAATGCGACTCCATACACAGTTACGTTTCTTGCGTCATCGTTATAACAACCTTCACATCCGAATAAATTAATATTTTTTAACTTACTTGTTAGTTCTTTAGACGCTGTCATGATATTATTTTCCGTTGTTTGTTGTAGTAAAGGGAATCTTCTTAAATAATTTATGATTTCCTGATGTATTACTTGGTCATTGTCTTTTGTTGCGTTGCATTCTAGGTGCTCAAGAAGACTAATTATTGCTGAAGTTATTTCATCTATAAACCATCGCAATTCCCTAGGGCAATAGATCGGTTTAAGAGGCAAAGTATTCGCCCAGTCTTTTATAGTTTTACATATTATTTCATTAGTATTTACTACGTACGATTTACTTGATACACCATCATTTTTAACTCCCGTTATACTTTTCAGTAGTTTAAAAGATTCTTCATTCAGTCTTTTTTCATCGAGTTTTCTGTTGTTTAGTGATTTTAAAAATGTTATAATTTCTTTCTTAATAACAGCACTATCGGAGCCAGAAGATCTTAAACTCTGCATACTATTAATGAACTCCGTCTTCTGATCGTTGAACCTGGTGATATCGCTAACATCTAAATGTAAATTTTCCATCCAAACTTCAATATTAGACAATAAAATATCGTCATCGGTAAGCTGCAGTGATATATCTCCAAATTTATAATTCTGTAAATGTAATTTAAGCTGAGAAACAGTATTTTTTACAAAATTGACACTCTGAGCTGGATCAAGCATCTTGATATGGTCAAACATAACTATTTCCGGATTGTGTCCATTACGTATTCGTTCATTTATTTTAATGGCTAATTCTTTTATTATTCTTTCTTGGTGCTTTTTGGCTTTTGTGCTGTTGTTGTTTGTATACAAAGGTTGCTTTTTTAGCCATTCCATCATGGCTACTTTAATTTGATCTACTATCAATTGCTCTTTAAGTGTAGCTCTTAAATCAGGTGACGCATTAAAGTTACACTCTTGTATTTTCACGACCAATTTAGAGGCATATTTGTTCATATTGTATTTATCAGGTAGAGATGTTAATGCGTCGATGTTTAAAGGTAGTTTTTTCATCCATTCAGTTATCTCTTCTTGCAGCACCTTGACTTTGACGTCATTTGGTGCTTTGTTGTATTTTAAGTTTATTTGGTATATTTTCAAACCCAATTCATGTATAAACTCGTTTCTATTCTTTATAAAATTTCCCACTTTTTTGGGATCCATTGGAACGGTGTCTATCCAATCATCAACAATGTCTTCATAAGATCTTATCATTACTTTCTCTTGTTTGGGATCTTTCTTCTCATTTTCTTTAGTGTGTCGTTGTATATTATTCTTAATTCTATTTTTTAATTTCTCGGCATCATTCCTATTTAGTTTCTTGTTGAACACTTCATCTGTCCATTGGTCTACCATATCATCGATCAATCCTGGATAGATATTATCATAATTTTTATAAATATCTTTAGCTAAGTCTTCAACCAATTCACTATTAAGATTTGCATATTGATATACTTCTTCCGGTAGTTCTTCAAACCAATCGCAAATTAGATCAGATAGTGTTTCAATGTTAGGCTTAGATTCGAAAGTTAAGTCAGCGGGTGGTGGCAAAGCGGGTTTGTTGTTAAAAGTTGTTGGTATCACAGGTTTTGGTATGGTGTTTATTTTATCTAAAAGCTCCTGAGCATAATCTAAAACTGTTGTATTGTCGTCTCCAGTTAACTTACTAGTCCATTTGAATATCTCGTATTTTAAAAGCTCAGACTCTTCAGCGTCTGTTCGTTTCGAGTTTGGATTCATTACTAAATATTTATGCCTATCAACTATATCACTGGCTAATTCTTTAACAACTACAGCTATTAAACTCTTGTTTTTATTAGGTATAGTTATGTTGCAAATCCATTTATTAATTTCGTCTACAAGCTGTTGTGAGTAAACGCTATATGTTGCATCGTCTTGATTCTCTGCGTCTTCAAGATGTTGGACCTCGGAGTATACTTTTGGGTGTCCTGAATCAATTTTGCAATTTTCGTTGAAAAAGCTTTGTCGGAAAAAGAATTCTTTGTAATCTCTTAAGAGTACGTTACTAAAGTATCTTGCTTTATACTCTGATAATTTACCAGTTTCTTTGAATATTGTAGTTATATCTTCAACTATGTAATTGTCTATGTCACTAACACTGGCAAGGTCTAACAAAATATCGACTAATTCAGTTTCAAGACATTCCATTCTTTTAGTACTGATAGCTTTGTGGACTTTCTCTAAGAAAAACGTAATTTCATCTTTAACGAATTCTTTCATTTCACTGACTGTGGGTTGAATGTAAGAGGTTGGAATTTTTGTTTCAATACTAAGTATATCGTTGATCAAACCGTCTGATACTCTGTTAACGACAAATTCTTTATTGTGTCTTCCAATTACTAAAGGCAAGTCTTCCACGATATCTATAATATTTGATTTAAGTGTATCTTTGTAGTCTGTGTCACAAGCCGGTCTATTTAAAACTAATGGCTCCAATTTTTCCGTAACATACTTCAACACATCATCTTTTTTCACGGTTCTTCCTAAGAAATCCTTCTTTTTGATATTCAAATTTTTCAACCAATTCATAATAATTCTTTTAAAATTTTCCGTTTTGAATCTACTGCAATAGTTAGATAATTCCATTCTGTACACATTCTGTACACAGTCCGGTTCTATAGGGGTTAAATACTTCATTTTCAGCTTCCTAATAATATCATCAGGTAATTGTTTTCTGAATTCTTGTCCATCTTCGCCACCTTCAGGGAATTGATCTGGAACCTTTTTTAAGTACTTTTCTATTTTCATGCGTAGTTTCTCCTCTCCGCCAGGCATTTTCAATTTATCTGCTAACTTCTGCATCTTGTCTCCCCACATTTTAACTTTGACTTTATCCCTATGAATCTCAAACCATTCCGTAACTTCTGGATGTAGGTCCAGCATTCCATTATCCTTTCTCTTAATAACCTCTTGCCTTTTAGTTACCTTTGTTAATTCCTCCTGTGATTTGCTTCTTATTTCGCAATACTTGCATTTCGTAGTATGTATGTCTATAGTGCTAAAAGCTGTTTGCACGGCCTTGATATTAAATATGTTCTTTTCTTTAATGTTTAATGATTTGTTATCTTCTTTTTCTGTAGGTATTTGTTTTTTGGGTACCTGAAATATACATAATCTACTTTCATTGATTGAAAAAAGTCAAGTTTTAACGAATTCTAAAGAAATAAAAATGTTTGCTTACAGTTCCACATCGACAATAACATTGTTCGTTTTCTGTAAAATAAATTATAAGATTAATACCAAGTAAAACAAAATGAACTAATTAGGATTATTTAGAGAATCAGATATCATATAAATTCCTTTCTTTGCAGTGTATTGATATCAGGATCAAATTGCGATGAAAAGGTGTTGAGTTTTTTGGTACTTATACGTAGTAGTCATCCAATAGTCAAACCAATTATTTACGGTTATTATAAAGAATGCTTTTTTTATTAATAAATAATAGGGATTCTTAGAATATACGATATTACTTTTTTTAAAAAACTTCCATCATCCCCGATGTAATGTACACCTCTCATACAGCTTAAAGAATATTTAAACCACTGAACATTTGAAATAAATAATCCACGTTAGATTGTTAAGATATTCGTTTATTACGAATAAAATACAGGACCAAAATTGTTTCAAAATTAAAAAAGTAATTAAAAAGAAATGAATACCCGAATTAAAAATACATTTTATCTTATTTAGAAAAGTGATGTGTTCTCGATTTTATTGCTTTGAATATATTTGATGTGTTAAAGATGTCTGTGGAAATGTTGTTTTCAGTAAAAAGAAGTGTAATTTGTATGTGTTAAGTACATGAATAGTATTACAGTATTTTGTAAACCATACTTATTGCAATAATACTTTCATAATGGCACGCAGTGTTAGTAATATTGAAATTGACAGCAATTTTAAAATTATGCGCTTGATTAAAAAATATTTCTATCAAATGGTATCGGATTGCAAAAAATGATTGTCAAGGTGCATACGATCCTTGGCTAATAAGCATATACTCCAAAAGTGTCAGATGCAAGGATGTGATCATGATTCACGTCAAAAAGGTTTTCTTGTCGGTCGCCTTTTTATAACTATAAGGAAGTAAAGGGGACAAATATTCAAAGATATTTAGTAATATATCAGCTATGAAGAAGACTGTTAATAATAGCATGGATAACGCACAATTTGACAGCAAGGTGGATACTTCAGATGATAGTCGTTAATGGTGGTTCGTCGGGCTCGGCATCTCTTTGGCCGTTTCATGCATTTGCACTTAATATCTTTCTCTTTTTCAGTATCTGTTTCTGTTTCTGTCAATTCCATTTTTCTCTTAATTGCGTTATATTGTTTCTGCGGGTTGCGAGTTTTTTTCATCGGGCTCTCGGCAATCAAACATCGTCGCTGTGGCCGCGGACAACACTGCCTTATTGCATTCGAGACACATGGTCCATTTCGTGTAGAACTCGATTGATGATTACTTTTGTTTTGATCAATTACCTGCTTAATACCTTCACTATCTGTGGATTTATAGAATCCGGGCTTTTGGCTCGTATTGGTTGAGGCTGCAGAAGTTGCCTGACATCCACCTATCATAAAAGGCTGGGTTTGTGTTGGACAAGCTAACGACTGACAACAAGGCCCACACATTTCGCTAGTAGCTTGAACTCCGATCTCGCCGCCTTGCTGGCACTTTGGGTTCTCAGGTGAAATACACCTACTTGCACAGGGTTCTTGATATTCTGTTGCCATAAGATTTTGCGGGTTTTGTGTCGACTGTTCTTGTACGGGCATCTCTATACCTGACTGACAATGTTCACTCTCTTCATTGTGTGCAGCTGGTTTAAATAAACTGGAATGAAAAGAAACTCGCCGTGTTTCCGCTGGTTTTTCACTTGGTAAAGGTTCTTTAAAGAAACCTTGAGGATCTTGGTTGTAATTAGCAACATCTTTAGGCGACATGCGGGCCATATGTTGGTTACAACGTTTCGTTGTGTTGGCTGTGCTAGTAGCACAGCCAACACAACGACTTGGTTGACTTTGGTATGAAAGTGAGTTATCTTGCACTTCTTGTGCAGCTTGGCCTTGCGCTAAAGTACTTTGATCTTGGCTGGAAGCGTCTGAGCCAGTTTGGGTATAAGGCGTTTGGCTTTGACCAAAACGAGTACCGTTTTGAGATTGTCCAGTTGGACTGACAAAATCTTGACCGGCCGGCCTTGGTGCAGTACCATTGTCTTGACCTTGTTTATATGGGACAAAATTACTTTGGCCTTGACTGGCAACACTGATTCGTGGTGCATTTGATTGTCCATTCGGACTGACAAAATCTTGACCAGCCGGCCTTGGTGCAGTACCATTGTCTTGACCTTGTTTATATGGGACAGAATTACTTTGGCCTTGATTGGCAACACTGATTCGTGGTGCATTTGATTGTCTATTCGGACTGACAAACTCTTGGCCGACCGGCCTTGGTGCAGTACCATTGTCTTGACCTTGTTTATATGGGACAGAATTACTTTGGCCTTGACTGGCAACACTGATTCGTGGTGCATTTGATTGTCCATTCGGACTGACAAAATCTTGGCCGACCGGCCTTGGTGCAATACCATTGTCTTGACTTTGTTTATATGGAACAGAATTACTTTGACCTTTAGAGGCAACACTGATTCGTGGTGCATTTGGTGATTGCCCACTTGGACCGGCACTGCTTTGTTCGGCGGAAGCCGATAAGGGGCCAATTTCTTGAGCTAGGCTGTTTGGCTTTGAGGTGGTAAGGCCTGAATACCCTAGATTCATTCGAGCGTCGTTTGGTGTTTGTCCAGTTGAATCCACTTTACCTTGGTCAACGGGTGCCGATGGGAAGCCTAGCTCTCGTGTTTGGTCGTATGGTACGGTATTACTTTGACTGATTTGAGGTACATTTGTTGTTGGACCAGTTGCGACTTTAAATTGGTCATCAGGTCCTGCTTCAGATTGAATATCTTGTCCGGGGTTTTGTAATACTGACTTTCTTTGGCCTTTGGCAAGAACATTATCTTGTTTGAAGGGCCTCGATGCAGGGTCTTTGAATGAAGATAGGTCATACGGGACTGAATATCTTTGTCCTTGAGCCCAAAAACTGCTTCGAGCTGCGTATAGTAACCGTTCTTTTGGATTATCATTAGCCTGGTCTTCGGGACTTGGTTCAGGACCAATGTCATCTCCTTGGTTATATGAGGGAGAAGTATTTGAGAAATAGTTTTGTTGAGGGGCAAAACTGATTCGAGGTAAGTTTGTCGTGCCATATTTCTTCTGAGGCGCAATACTATATCGAGGTGCAATAGTTAAGTTTGTTTTTGGATCTAAATTTCCTTGTTCTGTGGAAGCCAATACAGGATCCATGTCTTGAGCATTGTTATATGGCTTTGAATCCATATAGCCTTGAGACGCTAGACTCATTCGAGCTCCGTTTGGTGTTTGAACTGTTGGATCCAAATTGCCCTGACGCATGAATGCCGATGGAGGGCCAATATTCTGATTTTGATTGTATGGGAGTGAATATTTTTGGTCATAACTATCTTGGGGCCTTTGACTAATCTGAGGGGCTTTTGTTGTTTGTCCACTTGGACCAGCAGTATATTGTCCGGAAGGCCCTAATGCAGAACTTTGGACTTGTTGTGCAAAACTGATTCCAGGTACGTTTAATGATTGCCCATTTGGACCGACATTATATTGGCCGGTGGGCCCTGATGCAGAATTAGGGCTCTGAACTTGGTTTAATGGGAATGAGATTCTTTGGTCTTGTGGTGCGAAACTGATTTTAGGTGCGTTTGATGATTGACCGCTTGGACCGGCAGTATATTGGCCGGTGGGTTCTGATCCAGAACTAGGGCTCTGACTTTGGTTTAATGGGAATGAGATTCTTTGGTCTTGTGGTGCGAAAGTGATTTGAGGTGCGTTTAATGATGGCGCACTTGGACCAACAGTATATTGGCCGGTGGGCCCTAATGCAGGACCAGGGCTCTGACCTTGGTTTAATGGGAATGATATTCTTTGGTCTTGTGCTGCAAAACTGATTTGAGGTACATTTGATGATTGACCACTTGGACCGACTTTACCTTGACCGACGGGTATGGAAGATGGACCAACATTTTGTGTTTGGTTATATGAGACTGAGTTTCTTTGGCTGTAAGTTCCTTGAGGCCCTAGATTAGTTTGAGTTGAGTTTGGTAATTGACCATTTGGAAAGACCTTACCTTGGCCATCGGGTGCTTGACCGACGAACGGTCCTTGGTTATATGGGACGAATTTTTTTTTGTCAGTTACATGCGGGGCAAAACTAATTCGAGGAGCATTTGGTGGCCTGACTCTTGGACCTTCTTTTCCTTGCCCTGCAAGCGCCGATGTAGGACTACCGTACTGAGCTTGGTTGTTTGGGATTAATCTACTTTGACCATATTGGTCTTGGGGTAATTTGCTATAGCGAGCTGCTGGCGACGCCTGCCGACCTTGGCTGTCTTGAACTTTTCCTCTAGAAATTGGAATAGGAATATTGCTGTGAGCTTTTTTGGAAGCGGCAAAGTTACTTTGATCATTTGCTCTTTGTGGTGCTCCTTTGTTTTGATCTGCAGTTCTCGTTTTACCGTCTGGGCTGAAATCTACTTGTCCAGCGATTGCTGAAATTGGATTGTAACTTTGAGGTTGGCTGTATACTATTGGGACATTTTTGTCATAAGACCCTTGAGGCGCTTGGCTGGTAGATAATTTGTCAACTCGATTAGTTGGAGCAGATATATAGTTTCCAGGATTGATTTCAGTTTGTTTAGGCGTTGTAATAGGACCGTTACTTTGGGGTTGGTTACTCTGGGCATAAGAATTAGGTTCTGTGGGTAAACCAGGACCTATGCCAGAAGCTTGACTGAATGCAATTGGTCTATTTGAATCATACGTTCCCTGAGGTATTTGGATCTGTTGAGGTGCATTTGAAGATTGCTGTTCAGAACTGCCTGGTACATTATTTATGACTTGTCCGTAAGGCACTGAGGGGGGCCCTAAACTTTGGTGCTGACCGTTCGTAGCTAAACTACTTTGAGCATATGTGTCTTGCGGAACTTGACTATATTGACGTACATTTGCAACTTCGCCTCCAGGACCGGCTTGTGGAAAACCAGGAGTTAAAACTTGATTTTGATTGTATAAGTCTGGCCTAACTTGGCTTATTGGGGTAACCGTCGAAACTCCCGGGCTAAGGGAACGCGGTCTGTTTGCACAAGACAAATTAATGCAGCACGGTACTAAGAAAGGTACTGCTTCAGTTCCAGGTTGAACATTTGATTGTAGTCCAGGTGATAGGTTTTCTAGTGGTTTCGATGGCGGATTTCCCTGGACGTTAGGTTGAAATCCTAACGTTGGAGTTCCTTGGACATTGGCTTGGAATACTTGTGATGGGCTTGTCTGAACATAAGGTTTGAAGCCAGATGATGAAGTTTTTTGGACGTTAGTCTGCAGTGCCCATGACGGATATTCTTGATCATCAGTTTGGAATTCTAATGATGAGTTTTGCCGAACATTTGCTGTACGTTCTAACGGAATTTTCTGTTCATTAGTTTGGTTTCCTAACGATGAACGTCCGTGGACATTGGTTTGTCTTGTTACTAATGTTCCTTGCACATTGTGTTGGAATCCTGATGATGGGATTTCTGGTATGAAATAAGTTTCTCTTGCACCATTTGCTGAATCTAAATATGTAGGGCCAGGATTATTTCTAACGACAGGCTGTTGGCCTGAAGTTTTTTGTTCATATGTTTGATATGATAGACTTTGGTGCTCTTGAGACAAGTTCAAAATAGTGGACGCAGCTTTACTTTGATCTTTAAAATGACTTTGATATTGGTGGAGTCCTTTCACTGAGAAGTTTGGCCAGTTCTTCGAACTATTGCTCTGGAAAACATTTCCAACTACAAATTTTGGGGTTTCTTGTCCAGTGAGGCTGGAAGAAGCAAGAAAATTCTTGCCGAAATCTTCATAATTGCGCGGCTCGCTAGATTGCGGTTTTGTACTTCTTGTTAAGTACTTTACTCTATTTGATAACTCTTCCATCATAAAGTCCAAATTTGTTCCAGGTTGAATAGGTAATCTCTCTAAAATCTTTGGTAATTCTTCCTTTAAAGGTTGTGAAAAGGTGCAATCGGTATAAGCAACTATTTTACCAACTTCCTGAACCTTCTTTACTATTGCGTCTCTTATTCTTCTTTTTTCTAAGGGTTCGATTTCATCACTTGTTACTGGTAAATCAGAAATCCAATTTTCCACCTCTATACTAAGTAATATATCATCGGCTTCATCTTGTAAAGCATATTTGTTTAGTATTGGGATTTTATCTAACGAATTTAAAATATCAGTTGCGTAGGTGTTTGTCTGCTTCAAATCTGCGCCGTAATTAGTTTTTAATATGGTTAGGAATTGTTCAAGTTTCCTCAAAAAGTTTGTTTTGTAAACATTCGCCTTCAAGTTATCTTCGTCTTTAAATCTCATATAGAGTATAAAATATTCCGCCAATTCCATTTTTAAGACTTCTTCATTTTGCTTTTGGAATTCTTTTAGATTTACAGCATTGATCCTTTTCGGTAGATTATTTTCAATACTTTCTATTATTTGTTGTTTAAAGGATGCGTTCGCATTAGTCATTTTAATGTAATTGTTTACAGCTACAGTTTTTTCTAGCAGTTCAGTTTTTAATTTATCTTTCACATCATCTAATTCTTTTGATTTAGGAACAGTTGCAAATAATCCGTCTATCTCATCATCAAATTGATCCTGATAGTAATAAGGATTAGAAAATATTTCGGGGTCTAATCTTAGTTTAGTGATTGCCTTCCATATTCCAGTATAGAAAGCGAGCCTTATCTTTTCTGCAGCGTCTTGCTGTTCAGGATTAGAAGATGCTATAGGTATCCTATGTACCCAGTCTTTAAGGTACGCGTCATATTGGTCATTGAGGTGTTTGACCGATGGAGATAGTACTGAATATTCTTGGAAGGGACAGCAAGCTTCTCCTGTATTAACAAGTCCTGCACCTATGGAATAACCGTGTTTATATGGAATTTGAGCCTGCGGAGACGAGTTTTGTGCGCCTTGTACTGAACCTGGACCGTTCGATATGGCGACGCCTTGCTGTGTTGTTAATACAGCGCCAGGGTCACCCTGATAATTTCCTTCTGGAACACTCATTCCTGGCTGATACATTGGGGGCATATCCCATTGTTGATTTGGAATCTGTAGATCAAAACCACCTACACCTGCAGGGCCAACAGGACCTGCTTGAGCATAAGGACCATATTGAATATTTTGTCCCGGAGGAAGTTGGCCAGGGCTGCCATTAATTTTTCCATATGTTCCGGGAGCAGATAGATACCCAGGTCCTTGATTTGGATCTAAGCCATACGAACCCTGAGGGCCATATGCACCTTGATTTATCTGGCCTTGGTTTGGATCTAAGCCATAAGGGCTTTGATAACCATATGGATCTTGACTATATTGAGATTGACCCTGGTTAGGATCTTGGCCGTACTGGTCTTGAGTTCCTTGGCTGAATTGAGATTGACCCTGGTTTGGATCTTGTGGACCTTGGCTAAATTGATATTGACCCTGGTTTGGATCTTGGACGTACTGCCCTTGAGATCCTTTGCTGAATTGAAATTGACCCTGGTTTGGACTTTGGCCGTACTGCCCTTGAGGGTTTTGGTTTGGATCTTGACCATATTGGCCTTGGGGACTTTGGCTAAATTGAGATTGAACCTGATTTGCATCTTGGCCATATGGGCTTTGAGGACCTTGGCTAAATTGAGATAGACCCTGGTTTGGATCTGGGCCATATTGGCCTTGGGGACTTTGGCTAAATTGTGATTGAACTTGGTTTGCATACTGGCCATATGGGCCTTGAGGACCTTGGCTGAATTGGGATGGACCCTGGTTTGGATCTAAGCCATATGGACCTTGAGGAACAAATGTACTTTTGTTTGGATCTTGACTATAAGGGCCTTGAGGACCATATACACCTTGTTTGAATTGAGATTGATTTTGGTTTGGGTCTAATCCATAAGAGTCTTGTAGGCCATATTGTTGACCTTGGCTGGTTTGGATAGGGCCTTGATTTGCGTTTGTATCTTGGCCATAAGAGCCTTGCGGAACATACCCACCTTGGCTAATTTGAGCAGAATGTAAAGAGTAACCGGGGTAACTTTGAACGGACGTAGAAACGTCGGTATACACAGGTTTTCGATCTGTAGCATCCTGGTTCATTTGAAATGAGTATTGACAAGAAGCAGAACTGCAGCAAGGTTTACGTTTTGGTCGTTCCTGACTAGGCGTATTACGAGGTGCGTTCGAACAACATGCATTGGTACAGCATGGTTCTTGACTACGGGTTGGACGAGGCGCATGGGGGCAATACGCATTGGTACAGCATGGGTCTTGACTAGGGGTAGGACGAGGTGTGTTCGGACAAGATCCATTGTTACTGCATGGTCCTTTAGGTTTTTTTTTGGATTTTTCTGTTCTACAAGTCACTCCAGTTTCATTTAAGCATGGTCTCATAGGATCAAAAGGTAGTGGTTTTTCAATTTGCGAATTCGTAAGCTTTGGTAATGGCACACTTTTAATCTTCTTCATTAGATCTTGGGCGTGTGCAATAGTTTCCGTATTGTCTTCACCGACCAACTTATTTATCCATTTAAATATCTGATACTTTAAATTTTCCAATTCATCGTCCTCCGAACCTCTGACTTTAGGATTCAGTTCCAAATATTTGTGTCGGTCGACTATATCACCCGCTAAATCGTTTACAACCACTTCTCTAAAACCTCGATCTTTGATTTGGGGTATATTTAAGGTGTCTAACCATTCATGGATCTTTATACTAAGTTGATTCGTGTAAAAATCTAAGTTAGCAATCAAATCTCCTTCAGTTACACCACTCATACCGACAACTGTACCGTTGGCATTCCGAGAGTTTTGACCTGAGACGTTGCTATGAAGAATCGTGTAAGTATAACTATAATTATGATCATTTAGCATAACTTGTAAATTTTGGAGAATAACTTTAATTACGTAATCTCTTTGCGAGTCTGTCAACTGACCGAGATCTTGAAACACAACTTTCATCTCATCACGGGCATCGTCAAAATGCCCACATCGAATGCAGTCGATGGAATCCATTAGTATATCTCTCATGTCATTTTGTAAAGCATGCATAACATTTTCGCATATGTCTATGTTGCATTCTTCAAACAATCCTGTTAAATGAGTCTTTAAAAAATCTTTCACATCATCCTTAGAAAATATTTTCCTTGATTTATTTAATAATTTCTTGTTTCTTTCGTTTTGCTGATTTATAACAACAGATTTTAGTCTTCTAAATAACACGTCAACTAGTCGGTGTAGATAAGAAGTTTTGGTATACCCACTATTCACTTCAATTGGTATCTCTCCTATAATTCTGACGACCTCTGCTTTCAAATCGAAGTCTCGCTTTGTTCTATCTTTGAATACTGTTTTAATTTGATCTTCGAGGGAATGTAAAACGTCGCCTCTATCTAAGTTGTCTTTGTTTTTTATATTTAAGCTACTAATCCAATCTTTCAAAACAAAATCGAGTTGTTTATATTCAGCATTCCTAACATTATATTTGTCATACCGGTTTTTTGAATCTCCATTCCAATGTTTCAGTTTATTCAACAATTCTTCAAAATCACCGACAAAGTCGCAACCACTCGGCCAATATGTGGATACATATTTATGGCATCGTTCACGTTTGACTTTTTCAATTTCTTTTTTCTTATCATCTTTCTCTGTTATTTCAGTGTCAAAGAGTTTTTTTATCAACTCATCGCGTATACGTTTCTTAGATTTTGTACACGTAGACACATCTTCGATAAGTTCTAAAAGACTTCTGCGCAGATCTTCGTTTGTGACTTTAATATTCTCTTGAGATTTACTTTTTCTACCTTCCATAGATTTAGGACGATTTGGTCTAGAAAAAAAGTCTATAGAGCTAAAAACTGTTTGAGCAGATTTACGAGGTTTGAGAGTAGTGTCAGATAGACAGGATGTAGTTTGTATGGATTTAAATGATGTTTGTGTGTTTAGACTTGGATCCAAGAGGCAATCACCTTCGGCATTTCTTTCGTCTGCCGACGCTGGCGGGGAATCAGGGACTGCTATCTAAAATAGGAGAGATATTTGTTTTAGATGATTTTGAAGTTTCAAGAAAATACCATTTCATTTACGTTTACTTATCGTTGAGTTCTATAATAAAAGGCTTACAGTTTTTCCAGGAGGTTTATCACGTTGTACAGTGGCCACTTGTCTAGATATCATCTTGACAGCCGCTGCAAGTTGAGAGATGCCATTGTATTTACACTTCGTGGCTAGCCTGCCGACCTGATATCTAATTTCGATTTTTTTTTTTTTTACTTTTTTGAGTTCTAATTTTTCGTTCTCTGTTTGATCCGGACTTATTTATTGACAATAATACATGCCGTTCATTGCTATAATAACTTTATCAGATAGAAAGTAAATTTATTTATTAAGTTTCAATTTAATTATTTCCTACTTAACTACACTTATTTATAATATATACTTAAAAGAAAACTAAACTCTGTAACTCTGTTAGTAAGTAAGAATAAAAATAAAAATTACCTACATCCTTACCTTGGATCTCCATGTTCACCGAATTTACACTCTGAAATAAAATTAAATAAATAAATCAATGTGGACAACATCACATACATTGCTCTGAACCCAAAGTAAGTAGCTAAAGCACTTGTGTTATGGAATTCAGAGACAACGAAGGTACCACAAACACCCAGACCCGAGACAATGTAGAAAAGCGGATTTTCTACATTGTCTCGGGTTATTTTAAAATTTAGTAGGAATACCAATTCGAATAACCTATTTTTTTTTGACGATTCTTGAATTATCATTATCTCATATTTAATTGCGACGTGTATGTAAAAAGGATCTTTATATTAGACAATAGGATCGGACGTTTCCTTTGTATTAGGTCATTATTTCCAGAAAAATATTACACAGTACAGTAGGCCTTATTAATAAAAATCTCGACTGCGATTAGCGATTGCTTAGCAGATTCTATATTCAATTTTTCTATAGAGAATTTAAAATTAGAATCTGTTAATCCGTTGTTAAGCTCCATCGCGATTTTAATTAAGGCCGTAACAGTTTATCCATTCATAATGACAGTTTAGAGTAAGTACTTACACTCTGATCGTGAACTTGATCATAATGATTGATTTCTTTAATTGTTGGGCACACTGGTTGGTTGTAAGGCTGGAAAGATATTTTCTATTTAAGATACCTAAGTATTTGTTTCGTTTTTATGTCTGTGAAAGTTACATAAAGTTTCTAAGTAATTCTAAGGTAGTGGACAGGATATTCCCAATTTTTTTTATTCGGAATCTGGTGTTTTATGCTCGACCCCTTCTCTATATGAGACAAGACCTTACAATGGGACGATTAATGGTAGTATGTATATCTTAGAGCATACATAGACAAGCATAGAGTGCGCGCATTGCAATAAGCAAATATTTTGCTGTAAGTACTATGCTCCTTTACTGATTTAAGTGATTTTCCGTGCGAAAGCAGAAGTTTTTGCGAAAATTTAGATGGTTCCGATATGGGTTTTGAGATAGTTTTATTAAAAAGGCGAGCTCTGTTTTGACACAAATTTCACGGTTTTACTTGTTCATACTGGTGCACACAGTTCATACTCTATTAGGCGCACTCTATTGTTTACCTTTTTTACTCTAAGATTATCATACTTACGTAGGAAGAAATAGTTTTGACGCTCTCCCTCAGGCGTTTAGACATATCCCTGATGCATCTTACATCATATCCCCGTAACCTAAAATCAGAATGATCGTCCTTCTTCTTATCTCGAGTCGGTGCTTCGTCTTTCTTCGTTGATCTTACAAGTATTTCTGGTTCGTAAAGCCTCGAGGACCTTGAACAGCCCTTGAGGTCGAATGTGTGGTGGGAACCGGGCTCCGAGAGGCGAGTTGGCGAACCTTGATTACGGGGGAATGTTCTTGATACTGTTGGGGAAAGGGGGGCAGGTCAACGGCGTTATCAAGTGCTGGTGGTATACTATGGGGTCTACAATTTCGAGGGAAGCCACAGCTTACAAAAGAAATGAAAGTTGCAAAGCATTATAAAACCTAAAAAAATAATTTTACTTCGGGCTGATTTTTCTATGGCCAGATAACTTTTCTTCGTGGAATGAAATTCACGTCTAACTGAATCTGTATGGAAAACTGTAATATTATTAAAAATTATACCTCGAATAAAATTATCGGGCGATGGAAAAATCAGCCATTAGTAGTATCAGCCATTAGTATTATTCAGTACAAGACTTCCTAGATGATAAGTAAATTTAAATGTAATAGGACTCTTGTTTCAATGTATTTAAGCATTGTTAATAATATTTTCATGCTAAATTAAGGCAGAATTGTACAAGGATTCAAATTTAAATGTTAAACACCTTATTGTATTACCTACATTCTATGCAAATAAAGATATCTATTCTATTCTATTCTAGTCAATTTTAATAAACTACTAGCTATTGCGGGCGGTATCGCCGGCGGCGATCGTCGCCAGCCTCGGAATGAAAGTGGTCGCCTGCCATTTCGTGATGAAATGAAAAAACAGGAATTTTGAGAGGCAGGCTTTTTCAACATTACTTAATCTGAGAAACATCTGTATATTCCGGATACTTCCTGATAATTCCATCTATTTCTTTTTTTTTTATTCAATTCTGTTGGCCGCGGACACAAGCTATAAGTTTCTACGTTAATAAACACTTACTTCCCTTAGCTTGGGTGTAGTTGATGAGTCTCTCCACAACTTCCGAAGATCTGTCGGGCGATAGGTTAGGGTACTTTCTCAGAGAGTTGGCGAATGCGTCCGGCTCGTGCGAAGGACGCGGCGAACAAACAGACCCTAGGAAACGTTTTACGTATATTTTAAACAGTTTTTACTATCCTGTCATCTCTATTATTTCGCTGTGACGCTGAGAAAAATACTTTGTCGCAAGTCGCTTAGTGGTTCATCTTGAACCACAATTTTCCAAACCGAACACTCTTGTATTAGGTATGGAAAATTGTTCTTGGATAAATAGCTGTTAATATCTATAAATAAATATTGCAAACTAAACCCTATGAGTAAGTATTACAGTTGTTTTTCCTAAGCTCGTGTTTGTTATCAGTGGAGATAAGTGCTTTTTGATACGGCGATTGTTAGCTTACCTCTGTCAGGCCAGGAGAGGCCGCCTCTAAAGTTGTTCGGAGTGATAGCCTTGATAGGAGGATGGGTCATGCCGCTACCTTGGCCTCCAACTTGGAAGTTTCCTTGACCTGGTGAAGGGAATCTCTTGTTACCTGTTTCTAAAACAGTACTTTCAAGACGTACCGTTTGTACTTTACGATATCTCGTTGCAGGCACAGCTGACTTTGAAAACAGTAGAAGTTAAGGTCAAAGGACTGTCTAATTGCACGGATAACTTCAAAATTAAGGTAAATTGAGGTTTGGTTTTCGCGAAAATCAATATTTGCCCTTATCTTTTCATCGTGTTGATTTTTATACACCTAATAGGGACTATTTACTTCAGTATCTGGTATAAATTTTAACTTGCTAGGTCCAACCGTTCCTACGAAAATCGGTGGTGACAGACGGACACGAGAGTGATGTTATAAGGGTTCCTTTTTTTACCTTTTGAGGTACGGAACCCTAAACCCTGGATAGCTAAAAAGCACTTACCGGGACAGATCTCCGGACGTTGTGGAGGAAATTCAGCCAACTGCACCGGCGGCGAAGTAGGTCTCACGTGGCAGTGAGTAGTCTAAAATTACTCCACATATTATACATCTTCATATTATAGGACAAATATTGATGTATGAAAAACATTTAAAATTTGATAAATCATTTAACAATATGACTCTACAGTGCCTAAATGAGGATCTTGACTGGGTACAAAAAGTAACAATCTATTAAGTCCAAAAATAAATATTACACACGTATTTTTTACTTTTTCAAAGTATCTAAAAACACCGCCGCCGCGTCAGCTCATGATTAGGGACTCCTATTGAGTCTGAAACTAGTCGGGCGATCCCGAGAATTTACGTGAGTAAACAGTTTTGTTTTAAATAATTATGAATACTCCTCACGAAAGTTACTATACAATGTTACACAAAACGTACGGATAGACGCCATGTGACATTTGTATTCAAGGAACCGTCGTAAGTTATTTGTAACGTAGAAAAAAATATACTTATCTAATATTTTAGACTAATCTATTTGACAGACAAAAAAAAATAGTCAACATCCTTATTGCTGTGCCCGACAGGGTGTGTGTGATGATATTGATGATCTATTTTTCATCATGATATATTCGTTAATTTTACCACCTAAACTATATTATGGAATGCAATAAACAGTGAGTATTAAGTATTTCTTCGAAGCCTGCGTGTTCTTTGTGTGTCAGTTTTTTATGTTAACTAGGTAACACTTGTTTATTTGGAGCGGTCCCTAAATGATAGTTATTATTACTATTGCGTAAACCGAATGATAGCGTGCTGCTGGGGAGTTTGAAGCGCCGTTTCTTCTCAACAGCCAGAGCGCTTAGGAAGCGGTGAAGGGAGGGCGAATCGGGGCGCTGTCTGATATGTTGACTTTCAAAAAGTGCTACTTAGTAGCCTAATTTGCAATAAATGAACTTTGATTTTGATTTTGTAACTTAGTGCGGGAGTTTATTTCGCGTGAACTTCAGAATTACCTTCTACTAGTGTACATACCCTGTAAGTGCTAGCATATCGTCCATCGACAGCTTGTATGCCGCTGTCGCACTGCGGGAACGATGGCTCCGTGCTGCTGTCCGCCATGTTCTTCGCGGGCGACTGCTGCGTCGACACGCTGGAGTTCGTCACCGGGCTGCGATGGCGCGGCGTTGTGGTTGCAACTATATTATAATGCAATATCAGAACTACTGGTAGATTGAATGATGGCGGAGGTTCTATAGGGCTACTAGAGGAATGTTTGAGGAATAAACGTAGTCGCAAAAAATTATCAAAATGTTAAAACAGTTTAAAGTTATAGAGCTGATTTTGCTGAAATTGCAATTTTCTAATTTATAATTTTACTAGCTGTTGGCCTCTGGTCTGCCCGCGTGGGTGTCGGTTATCATGGAAAAAAGGCCTTCTTGGAATCCAAGCTTACCCCATACCAAGGTTCATCAAAATCGGTTCAGCGTAAAAGCGTAACAGACAGACAGAGTTATTTTCTCATTTATAATAATTATTAATTAGTTTCGATATGGATTAATTCATAAATTGAAAATAAGGCTGAAGGCCAAACTTTAGATAATCTATGTACCTACTCCACTGTGTTTTGTAGTGTAGTTTGTGATACTCACTGGCATTAGGCATGAGGGTGTACTGACGCGAACCGTCCATCAGAGTCACCGCCAGCCTCGAGTCCCGCAGCCCCCGCACCACCGCCACCATCCCCTCGCCCTCCATTTTATTTAAGCTCAGTTGGGACCCGATGGAATGTGCTGAAAAATTAGACCTTAAAAAACTGGTTATATGGACTTTCCAAAACGGAAAAAAGAACAGGTTTTTTCTGATTTAAAACTGATCTTTATCTACAAGATTCAGTCAGGTAATAATAAGTCATTCAATATCCTGAAACTGGCAGGAAATTAGTAATAATAATTCTGCCTGGTTACGTTGGGGGGCCCATCTGCTGAGCTAGCGAGTCTCCACCTGCCTATTTGATTTCATTAACACGTTTTAGAAGGCAGGTGTCATAGTTTCCAGATTTAGTTCCAATAACCAATCTACGAACATATACCTACACATAGCTTAATTTTTTACTTTACATTCATAATTTACAATAGCCTTGTATCTACTTTGGACCGTTCATATACCCTTCCATAGAGCAGAGGTGAATGGGCACTGGTAGATGCCCCATCCCAGTTTAGAGTGAAGTTCTTAACAAGGCCACTGCGTGTTAGACATGTGTCTCACGTACGCCTTTCAAAGTACCGGGTATTCTCGCTACTAAGGATAGCCCGTGAAAAATGAGAGATTGTGGTTGGAAACTTACAGACATTTTGAGAAGCCTTAGGAATGAATAACACAGATCAGGCCTGTAGCAAGCCTGCCAGTCTTCGCCGTTGGGTATTGGCCTGAAACAAATAACTTCTAAACACATAACATAATTGTAAGCATCTGAATTGAAGAACTTAATCATTACTGTCACATTAGAGATAAAAGATGTTATATAAGTAGCAGGTGTCTGCCTAGCAGTGGGACCGAAGGCTGTGAATAATGATTACTTAAAGAAAAATATAAGTAAACTATAGTGCGCATATCGAGTATGAACTGCAGGCAGTAGTATGAACAAGTAAAATCGTAACATTAGTGTCAAAACAGAGCGCGCCGTTTCCGTGCAGTCAACTATAAGAATATTTTTATAGTTGACTGCACGGATAGCCGAGTGGTATAGGCCACCACGCCAATTACCACTTTGCGCGACGTGCTGTGGGTTTTATCGGGTGGGTCGGAACCCCCCGGGACATTAGGATTAAATTCCTTAGTGCACGAGTCGTTTTTACAAAAGAAAAATGTAACATATAAATAATACCGGCCTATAATTGTCCCATTGCTAAGCGCAGGCCTCTTCCTATATAGAGAAGGATCGAGCATTAATCACCACGCTCGCTCACTTGCGGATTGGTGATTTTAGATTCCATTTGGGAATGTAGGTTTTCTCACGCGTCTTTCCGGCTTTCCACATTGGTACTAGCTTAGGTTCCAACCTGCAAACCATGTGCCTACACATCCTGTCATGAAACCGTTAGCCAACAAGAAGTTTTAATGTAAGATGGCTTTAGAAGGTTTGAGGACCTAGAATTATGAACCTAGTAATTTATGACCAAAGTTAGGTAACCAACCTTAGAAAACCTATTGCTTGGCAATCTAAAGAAAATTAAAAAGTTTAAAAAAAATATTTAATTCTGCAACACTTACTCACATTTCTTGCAAGAATTTAAATAAAATAACAAAGCTTATTTCAATATGAAATCATCTAAATATAATTACTATAAAAATTTAGAATTTTGTGATTCTAATCTACAAAATGACGGAATAACAATGTCAAACGTCTTTTATTTTTCCATGAGTTTAAAGTTGACACACCTATGGGTAGGGCATTACAATTTTATAATTTCTAGTGACGGAGTCTCTAGTAGAAGCATCATTTTATCAAAAAGTAGGGCATGTTGTACTATTTAGCAGTAGTTCTTTTTTTGACCACCAGCACATACAAGTTTGTCAAGTTAGAAAGAGTTTATCTCCTTCTTTTTTAATCGATGATAACCAAAAATGTTATTCGGACAACATAGGTGTGAAGAAAGTTTAACAAATGTAATGGTTAAAGTCTTTGTACAGTTGGCTTTAGAAGTTTTACTTAAACTTCTTATTCCCAAAGAAGCAAATTTATTAGAAGACAAAAATATCCCCTTAAGTTTACAGCCTGATGGTATGAGTACTTTGAGATGGTACTTTGAGGATGCAGAAGATGGGGGACATAATGTTATGTCAAAACTTTAGAGGTGCCTACATCCTTTAGATGGAAATTTGATGATTCTGTTAAACCTTCTTGTTTAAATTGAATCATGTAGCATAGACATTATTTATTCTTAATAATCCTGTGACAATCCTCTTGACATAACACTTTAAAACCTGTGTTTAAAACAATGTCATAAACAAAGCAGTCATCACACACAAAAAATCTTTTATAATAAAATCATGAAAAAACACCAAAAATAACCGGAAAATAGTCATAATAAACATAAAAAATAGGACGGAACAGACAGAATTGAAAGAAACAAAATCAAAGGAAATAGGAATCTAAGTATGTGCAAGTGAAATTGTACTGAATGGGTGGCAGCGAGATACCATGGCGCTATCTGATGACGTCATAGCTTTGGTTCATGACTTATCAAGTGCTGGTCTCGCTGTCACGTTGTTTGGGGCACCAGTTAGGAATTCTGAAGGTAAGTTGATTTTTTGTAATAATCCTCTAGACTCTGTGAGAGAGAACCGTCTTGGGATGGAGGGCGCTGCTGTGTTTATTTACCGTATTTGTTATGTTTTACGGCAAACGTAGTGTAGGACGACCGGGGGCTAGATGGAGCAACGACATCCGCAAATTGGCTGGCAGTAATTGGAGATGAAGAGCTGAAGATCGATCTCAGTGGCGTGCCATAGGAGAGGCCTATGTCTAACAGTGGACGAAGATAGGCTGATGATGATGATTGTTATGTTTTAAACACTGTTGCATCATTAGAGTGCGAGTACAACATGTGGATATTTATAAAATTATGATGGACAAGAAGGTTTTCAGATGCCGTCCTCATAATTGTTTTTTGGAATAGTTTTAACTTCGGTATAGAAAATACTTAAAAACACAAAAATCTGTATGTTTTATGCCCTCAACTAAAATTGTACCAACTCCTTCAGATTCAGGATCCCCTGCACATAGTCCTACTAGGGATACAAGCACACACGCAATGGCTGGGGCAGAGGAGAAACAACACAAATACAGCACGATGTCCGAAGAGGTTTGTCCGACCAGAGACAGGGAAGTCATCAAGAAGAAACTCAACAAAAAGATGGACATCAGATATCTAAACGAAATCAAGAGTTTTAAAGACAAGATCAAGTCTTCGTATCTTCTCGTATGTAGTATTTCAACTTAGTGGTAGACCATGATGTTAATTAAGAAATGCAAAACACAACATGATAGACGGAACCATGCATTCTGAAAATAAAGCTAAAAAACAATGCTAATATCTACATTAAAACAATCGCTTAAAATTTTAAGCATTTGATTTTTTCTTCCAGTCCTGCACCCAGCAGCAGTGCCCCATGATACAAGAACGACTGAACCAGCACCAACAGGACTGCCATAGCGGACACTACCGACAACCGGTACCCACGTGTAGCGCAGTTCTGAGATGCAGAGATCAAGCTGTAAGTTGATCTCTATTCTTATTTATATTTATTGCACTTCCACAATGTATTAAAGATCTTAAAGTAGGTAAAGTAACAACAGTGGACCTGTCGAGTACGGCAAGAGTAGGAAAGAAGAGAAATAATTTATTTGTAGCAAAATCTCTTCATGTCCGTTTCAGTCACTCAGAAGAAAGACGATTTGAGATTTAGTAGTGTAGTAAAATAGTTTCACCGTGATTTCTTACGTATTACAATGTTTGTATAACCATTAGTTATTTGTTAACAGATAAATGTGTCACCTACGCTATCCAGAATGCGGCTACCCAAATTCACACTACCATTAACGGAAGAAGGCCGCCTTGTTCAAACCGAGCTCACAATGAGAGATTTTAGTCCTAGCCGCACTAGCACACCACAACACCTCTGTAAAATGACCAGTGACATTTTAAGCAAGAATATACCACTCAGGAAATCCAGAACTAGAGATGTTTTACCTAAAAGGAATTTTTATAAAGAACACTTACAAAATGAAATATTAAACTGGCTCCAAAGTGTCCCAATGTTTTATACATTAAACTTTACTACTAAAGACATAAAGGAGAATATAGTCAATAATTTAGCAGAAAAAATAAACACACTCACCGTTGACATCCGTGACCCGAATTACGAAGTGAAAACGAAAATTGAGATTGAAAACTGTTTGAGTAGATTACCAATGTGGCTACCTGGTACAAAGCGTGATCAAGCGACATTTAAAGATGGTTTGAAAGAAAAACTTTGGATTAAAATCAAAGAACTGAATGAGAATTTCTTAGGAATAAAGTATGAGAAAGCAGTTGGCAACGAAAAAGAAGACGATAAATCACAATTACCAAATGATTCCTATGAAAAAGAAATAACGGAATGGTCACAACGATTACAGTTGCAAGAACAAAATGGCGTGAATAGACGTCAAGTAGTGGAATTAATTATGAAAAAATTAACCCCACTGCTAAAGATACCACTTCATACAACAAGCTACAAGTTGATACTGAAGGGAGAAATCATTGACATTTTAGACGATTTGCCATTAGCACTGACAAGTCCTAGATATAAAACAGTGCAACTAAACAGGTTTGCTGAAGAACTTGCGAACAGACTACTGACGATACAAATAAAACACGAAGCAAACACTTCTAAGAATACAGGTAAAGATGCTGCTGTATATCATCAGTGCACTAACCAAGTTATGGGCATCCCCATCCCAAAAGTACGCTGCAGTTTTAAATCTTTAATACAAGAGAGAGTGACAGAATGCTTAGATAAAGTACAAGTCTGTCACCGAAATGACCTAATAGAAGAAATATGTTTAACATTCTTAGATGCTAAAGACAATTTGCGCTCTGGTGATGAGCAAAGCATTAAAAATGAAATACACGAATACCTACGTGATACTGGAAAACTTTCAGAGGAACAATCGCTGTGCGTTGCACAAATTATTATTGATCACGTAAAAGATGTAATAAACGATGCCAACAATTCAGCCTCAACAAGCTTTGATTCCATTATACCCGAATTATCTGGAACCATTTCAGTTTATATGTGGGGACGAACTCAACCTGCCACATCAACACCAAAGAAAACAAATAAAAAGGAAATACCGAAATTAAACGCTGAAGAACAATCTTATATGGACAAGGTAGCAGGTATCATTAAAGTATGGATGAACACTTTACCTAAACAATTTGATGATGATAAAACGTTTAAGGAAACTATAATCAATGACTTAGCTGGCGACATCATGGATGAACTGAAAGTAGAACAACTAGCACCAGATGCACTTAAAGATAAAGAAAAATACTTGAATTATTTGATGTATAGATGGTTGTACAGATATGAAATATTTTCTAATGAAACTATTCGTAATGAGGCTAAACCATACATAGAGGACTTTTTGAGAAGATTAAAAACCGTACCAGTGCCTAATTTGACAGCGTCACAACATGGTACACGTCAAGCAATGGAACATATAAAACATATGGAAGGGGAACACGGTTGGACAGAAGACTACTTAGCTAAAGGCATAGACGTGTTAGAAGACCAAATATCAGTATGGATGAATGAACAACCCACAGAAATTTATGCCAACAAAGATAAAGGTAAGCGTGACAAACAGATACATGATCTTGCTCTCACTCTACAGGATCGGCTAAGAAATAAAAGCCCTGAAGAAGAAATAGAACGAGATATAAATAAATGGCTCGGCAAAGTTGTGAAACCTAAAGAAAAAGAACACATAGGCTTATTAACTCAAAATCTAAAAGAAAAAGTTATAAGTACACCACAAGACCAAACTTTAGAGGCCAAGTTTGAGGATAGAAAACGTTATATAGCAGATCGTTTAGAAGCTAAACGACAAGCAGCTAATCCATCAACACAACCAACGCAAGATGTTAGTAATATTGGGAATATTGAAGGAGACCCCGACAAGACAATAAGAGAATTTATTGCCAAGTTCATAGAACATAATTATGATATTGATGATCCTATGGCAATAGGAGCATTTAGCCATTTACTAAAAACTGAATTAAGAAGACTAAGTCCACCGACTAGAAAAGAAGTTTACGATAACTTCGATAAATTAACACCACATGAACAATTTAATCCGGAAAAATTAAAGTTTGAGTTAGAATACATAAAGGCAATATCAGATTGGTTAAAGAACATTCCCATAGAACCATCCTACAATACGCCCGGTAACCGTAGTCGTATAGAATTTATCAATGACCTCGCTAAAAATATACAAGAAATAGAAGAGCAAAGACTTAACAATCCTGAAGAAATGAATTACAACTATCTTATAGCTTCACTGATCCTACACAGTATGCACTCATACGGGTTACCGATATTACCTGAACACAAAGATAATACACCATTGATGGTTGATCAATTACTTCAAAAACTGGTTGCATTTCGAAGTTCTGAACCTAGTTTTACACAAGTTAATCAAACAGCGTCCTCGGCTTGCCAGTCAACAAATATAAGTGACATCAGTGAACAGAATCTGAGCGAGTTTATCGTTGACTATATACGGATTAATGGGAGAGAAATAGCTGATGATGAGACGAAACTGGAAGCGTGGACCGCTCGTCTTTTAAAAGAAATTAAGAAGATGCTTCACAATGGTGCCGACCCATCAACATTATGCAAAGCACAGGTCTATACAAAGTTTAACGAAGTCCCTATACCAGGCGACGAATCTGTCAAGCGTTATAGTTTAGAAATTGCTTATGTAAAAGAAATATCAGACTGGATGAAAAATCTTCCATTGATACCAGTGGATGACCAGCCTGAAGCGCAAATAGGTCAAATAAGAATGATTAGTGAGTTAGCTGAAAAGATGGCTGATACGGAAGCAACGAGAAGCTCAGACCCAACGGATAACACTGCTGATAAAAACCTTGAAGACTATATTACTAATTGGATATCACGACTACCTTTAGATCCAGATAAAGATTTAGTTGTACCTATCGTTGTACAACAACTGATGAAGAGAATGGAAAGAGTGAGAAAAAGAGATCAAACACCAGCAGGGACACCACAAAATGAAGTAAAAGCTAGTTCAAACACATCTAAAAATGAAAATTCTGTTAAAAAAAGGAAATCAAGTCACCAAAAAGACAGTAAAGATCTTGGAAGTAGAAGGCCAAGCAAAGAAAAAGGTATCCCTAGATTAAGCAAGGACAAAGGTAAGACAAATCCTGCAACAATAATAGTTGAAGCCATAGAAAATTGGTCTAACAAATTGCCAATCAAAGGAGACAACAAAGAAGAAGTCAAATCAATAAAGGAAGGAATTGCTAGAAAGTTATATCAAAAGGTTGGCGAACTAAATGTAGACACCAGAATCTTCAACGACGATGTACTTTACAAAGAATTGTTAGGTGATGAAATAGATACACAATTGGAAAATGTACCCCAAAATCCTGAGTTGCAGAAAAATAGAGAAAAATTAAAGGAAGGATTACTAAAAACAATAGTGGATACAAAGAAAATTATTAAGGAAAGATCGGCAGGCGATAATTACAAACACAAGCTCGAGACTACTATTGACGTTTCTATTCCAAACCCTGTTCAGAATACACAAGTGTTTGATCCAGGGTTTGAAATATACAAAAATCATTTAGCCAGTATGTTCATATTAGAAAATTTTGATCATGCTAATGATGACGTTAAAGCAAAATACGAAAAAAGAGTAAGAGATGAGATTGACAAATATTTTGAAAATGCGCAAAACAGAAATGCTTTGCCTTTAACTAAAGACCAGATTTACAACGAGCTTTACAGTGCGTTATTTAAAGTACCTATGCCAAATGAAACCTCAGTTATAGATGAAGTTGAACAGGTTAAAACTAGATGTGAAATAGATACATGGTTCGAAGACTTACCACTAAAGAAACCAGATGGAGTAGGCGAGTTACTGGAATGGGATAAAATTCTATCAACGCTTGCAAAAAGAGTTCATGAAATTGAAAAACATGAGCCCAAAGCCGAAGACAAAATGCATAAAGAAATAATTAAATGGCTTGAAAAGCTACCTTTACTACCCGACAGTGAAGGGGTAGAGGGTCACGCAAAAAGACTGCAAAATATATTGAAATCAACCAGCGAAGCTAGGAAATATGTCGCAAAGGATCCGAACGCAACATCAAAAGGAAAGAAAGTAAAAGAAAAGAAATCAAAGGAGGGTAAAAGTAAGAAAGGATCAGCTAATACGAGTCAAGTGCCAGGTCCTAGTAGCGCTGGAGAAAACTATGAAAGTCCAATAGAAAAACCAAAGTCAAAATCAACTACCGCAAAACCATGCCTTGCGGTCACTCCTATGACTCACAAAAAGCCAGGCGATATTATAGTAGAAGTAGTTGAAGATTGGTGTAATCGATTACCACTAATGTCTAGTGAAGAAACTAACTTAGCTATCAAAGATAACATATCAACTAGAATAATAATTCAAATAAGCGACTTAAATATGGACCCTGAAATCTTCAACGATGATGTGGTTTATGATGAAATTTTAGATGAAGAACTGGAAAATGTCATGGCGAACTTACCAGTAGCTTGTGATTTCGAACAAAGTAAAGCTGCAAGAAAGCACCAACTCAAAGAAATGATAAAATCTATTAAACCCCTGATAAAAGAAGAGAGAGCAAGACATGAATATAAAGAAGAACTCAATAACACGGTTGCTAGCATATTAAAGGTCCCACAAGATACTACGGCCGAAAAAATAAAAATGTTCATTGAATTAAAAGATGAAATAGTGGACAATTTTGTTCAATATAATTATAACAAAAACGACGAAGAAGGCAAACAGATATATAAAAAGAACGTACATGATGCTGTAGTGAAGTATTTTATGGATATAAAAGATAATATCACCGACGAGCAAGTCGACCCACTAGTACGACGAAACCAACTGTTAAGTGAATTAGGAAAAATACCCATACCAAATGAAGCATTGAAGGAAGAAGTTGAAGAAATACGGATGAAAGGTGAAGTGGAACAGTTTTTCCAAGAACAATCAATTCCCGATGGAGACGCAGAAAACAAGATGAAAAAGAACCTGGCCAAAAAATTGCATAATCTCGAAAGATCTGGTCATAACTCTAATGTCGACAAGAAAATGAAACATGATATTATGAGGTGTTTAAAAAAACTAAACCATGACGTGAGTCCTAAAGCAGTAGAAGAATTTGTAGAAAAATTAAAAAAAAATGAACCGGATCGAAAATCACCGCCACTTACTAACAGTCAAGCTTCAGGTTTGAACAAAATGGGTCCAGCTGGTTATTCTATTTCCACTGGTCAAGATCCCAGGAGTTTTATGGTAGATGGCAATATAGCAGGGTCGTATCCACAACAAAGTGTAATCCAACAAACAAATGGTCCCCGAACTCAGGCAGGCGTAAACACCCAAGATACTAGTCAGGATGGAGAAGGGCAGTGGGTTTCCTTGCTGCCAGCATCAGAACCACCGAATTTTGACTCGGTTTATAACAAAACCAACTTAAGTGGGTCCTCGCCCGAGGGCCAGCCTACAAATTCATTTGCATCGAATACTGTTAACCAACCTCAGGGCCCAACCAACGCCACTAATAACAATTTAGTCAGTGATCGTCCTGTAAGGACTTCTGTAATTTCCCAAGGTAATGCCGCGCCAGAGCAAAACCTAGATCAATCCGTTAACTACAATGATTTCGCCGGTGGGCCTTTATTGAATTCGACGATGGCTCCAACTCAAGGTGTCGGCGCACAAACCGTAAACCAAGATCCACAAAGCTCCCAAGGTAAGCGTGAAGTTTCGTCTAGTCCAGCTCAAGATCAACCTATTTATGGTCAAATTGCTACTCCTCGTCAAGTAGCACAAGGTCCTCCGCTGGCTCAAGGGCAGAATATTCCTGCAGAAGCTGTATTCCAAGGTCCGATGTTTAAATATGTTCCTATGCATCAGCCGTTTACTGTACCTATCATAGATCCTGGTCCAATGCCCGGTTCACATGGCTCAATGCGTCCCCAGCGGCCAATGACTGGTGCAGACAACTCTCTAATGCCTAAGCAAGGGTTAACGGGACAACCATTAGCTCTACCTCCAATAGGACATCCTGGAATGGTCTCAATGAATAACGAGAGAAGATCGAAGAATTACGAGGCCTCTGACGACGAAGAGGTTTGTAAATGTGAGAGGGGAAGATATCGGAACTGCAGAGGTCCGCCATATTGTATGGTTGCTATGGAAGAGTTTTTTGAAGATTGCGTTGGTTTTGGCCCTATGTGGTGCGGCATGCCTTTCCCAGAGTGCTTTTACTATTAAACCTTGATTTTTTTAGAAATGTACAAGTGCCTATTTATTATCATAAACAGTAAATCATGTTTTCAGTGTAACGTATAATATAACAATTACCCACCAATAGATTGTTTTTTTTAAACATGGTAGCTATAGCAACATGATTTTATTGTGTGTTGTACTTTGTAATTGTACAACCTTCCCGCCTACTTCAGATTTCGTCTATTGAGATTGACGCGATGTCGCCTAAAGGATTCGTTTCATTATTTATATTAATCTCAATTCCAAAAATGTAAATAGTATTACCTAAACCTAAACCTGCAAGTTTTTGCAAAGTTAGTACGTATGTTCTAACTTTGCAAAAACTTGCAGGTTTGACGAATTAAATTTTGTTGATATGTTTCCATTACGCATTCAGAAAAAATAAAATCATATACATAATTAAGCACGCGCTCGTCTAGAAAAATCGAATATCTAATTAAACACAGAAGGTGGTCGCGATCCATTACCATAACCTACATGAGAGGTTTCATGTTTTTTCAAAAGTATCCTCAAGTCTCATAATTAATTAATCAATGATTTAAAAATCATAATTATTAAAAAAAAAAAATTGTTTTTTGCGCCCGGACCTAGTGCCATTCAAACTTTGACAATCTCTATCAATCTTTACGACTAATCACGACCTCGCCAGTGGCGCTAGCTGCCACTGGTGAGCGCGATATCGCTAGCCTCATTAAATTCTTCACTCACCAAATCTCTAGTGAATATAAAAAAAAATTGGTTGCCTGTAAAGTCGGTATACGGGCGAAAGTTTTACGTGACAACGACTGTCAATGTCAATGTCTGTCTCTCTCGCTCTTAGGCGGGCTAACCATGCCCGAGTGGAAGGGACGCGTGCCTCTCACTCGCTCTCATTGTGAGCGCATAACGTGAGCGGAGCGTTACCCAGTTTCTTGAAGTGTCACCCGGCAAACCAATTTATAAGACGTTGTCACGTCAAAAACATCTTTTTCCTTCATCTTGTACAACTATATCGTTTATCTAAACTTTCTATTATTGGTACACTACTATAAAATATTACATCCATTATAATCTGAACCTAATAAAAAATAAATCAAAGACGTACAAATAAATCATAGTCTTTGAAATCCTGAAATTGAAATATTTATATACTAATTTAACGACTTTTTCTCGCGCCAAACGATTCATAGATAATTCAAATATTTTATCTGTATTCTGCGGATAGTTGTAGCATGGTTGCAGCTATACTAATATTGTACTTTACTTATTTAATTTAAATAGTACTTAAAATTATGTAGAAGTAAAACTAAAAACCTTTGATTATTACAAGATTATTATTTATATATTATACCTTTGTGACAACAAAGTGCAAACAATATTTTATTTTATTTATTTACTGCCAGGAGGAAGCATGACAACATTTCAAAGCACTGTGCAAAAAATTAAAAAGTTAGTAAGACGCCATGACAGGTCACGTGATGTAAATTTTCGTCAGACATGCGCGATATCGCTGAATTTTTCAAGTGATTTTGAAATGGTGAGGGATTTGCCTCGCGATCATACTGTTTAAAATTAGTTATAGTGAATCCATTTAATCGTTTTTGGTGTTAAATGACTTGTGTATAACGAACTGTGCGAGTGATCAGTTAATTAGTGTTGGTCAAGGAAGTTTTTGTTTCCAAAGGTCGTACCTATACATGGTAATGATACCTTATAATGATATTTTTGCGACGAAATAGTTATTCAGTGCTTTGTTTTGTTAGTGATCAAGTTATTTCAGGTAACAATCTTGTATATACATTTGTAATTTCGTTTTACGTGTGTCTTTAAGAAGGTTGCAACGGTTGCCAAACGGGTTTGCTAGATATAACTTGACAGTTGCTTTGTCAAGACACCTTGCAAATTTTGATCTTCCTTGTAAGAAATCCTTTAAATTTAAACCTTTAACACTTTATTTTTACCGTTAAAAACCATCCCTAACTTTGTATTTACGTAAACATTGAATTACTAATAAAATGTGTCATCAGTTTGACATAATTTTATCCAATGGTAAATTATTGTGTTAGGCGTTGAGGCTAAAATTTATCCAACGAGCCTCAATTGGTGAGACGACCGATGACATCACGACAGCCCGCCGTACAATGTCGTGGAAAACATTTAGCATATAAATATACAATAAGATTTAGATACTATATTCGTGATTCGAGCATTTTTCATTGATACTTGCAATTATGTCATGAATTAATTAGTTTCACTGTTAATTCTATACAACCTAGTCGCAACAAGTTTAATTTGACTACATAATAGCAATTACTCACTTTGGAACTTTCTCTCTTATATTGTGTTAGGTTTTGATGCTATTTGTTATGTCAGGAACTTTCTAATTAATTTACCAGGTCTACATATATAACTACTTATAGATATACAAATATCCTTATTCCACATACTAGTAAGTAAATAACTCTTTAAGATAATCTTTTGAGTTTGATGTCTGTTTACAATGAAGAAATAGATAATTGCAATGATGAAAACAACTGAAATAAGGTCAAGGTAATGTTAAGGTTTAATCTGCCTATCTATATACTTATTATATACTTATTTATTTAAGCAAAGTCACCTGCCATGCCTGTCTGTCTGTCTATCTTTTTGCAAAAAAACTCAAAAACTATCATAAGAATTTTAAATTGGGTTACACCAATGGATAAAGTGATTTGAAAGGAAGGTTTGTGGTATAATTTATTAATGAACTTTCTACCAATTCAGTGCCCTTACTCTCCTATTTATTTTAATTCAAATACAATCCCAATGCACAATTGATATTACATTAGAAGTCAGGTGAATCTGGTTTCTTAAAAATAATGCTGACAATAGAAGGAACTGACTAAGAATCTAGATTGATCTAGACATTAAAAGTATTTTTTGTAATGTGTGTTTGTTTGTGTTTGTGTGCCTGCTAAATGAATAACAATTTTGCATTGGCATTGTATTAGAATTAAAATTAAGTTGGAGAGTAAGGGCACAGTGCAGGTCCCTAGTTATACAATAATACTGATATTTCACTAATGAAATATTCTTCAAATGAATCCCATTGGCACCCTTTGGGTATGAAATCCTAATATTCTTTTTTGTACACCAAAAAGGATACAGCTTTCCAGGATAATAATAACAAAGTTAATAAGGGTGAAATAGTAATGCACTTTGAGAGTTTGAATACATGATCATCAACAGAAAGCTTATCATTTAGACCTTTGATATAAAGTAAACACTGTTGTTTATATTCACTTATCTATATTTGCTATCTGATCCAAGAATGTTATAATATAGATAACATTTATAATTTCATTAACACATTATCAGTATATTTTAACTGTTACATTTATTTGTACACTGATTAGCTAAGTGGTACAAAAGTCACTCAGCTAACTGACTCTACTCCGTCTTGCAGGTGCAATCCCTTAAACGATTTGCTGAAAACAATAAACTTAAGTGAAAAAGTTTACTTAATCATAAATTATAAGATACTACGTGTAGGCCGCAGCCCTGCTCGCGCAGCGACGACTATCGCGGCAAAAAGTAACCTATATTCCTAATTGGGATCCAACCTTACTACTTACCAAGTTTCATCAAAATCGGTTTAGGGGTTTAGCAGACGGATATTAGAGAGTTACTCTCACATTTATAATATTTGTGTGGATGTTACATTTAAGTGATTTAACAACAGGGAATTCTCATCTTGTAGAAATACACAATACTATGTACAAACAAATAATCTCTGTTTTTCCTTTTAATATATTTACTACATATACTATACACTATGTCATTTGGCTACATTATTATGCATGCAATGTACTTGGAAAGTCCACTGATAATGGCCTAGTTCTTTAGACTATAGAAACCAAAAGAAATACAGACTTAGAGCAAGTATCCATATTAATAATATAAATGCTACAGCACAACCGATTTTGATAAATTTAGTATGGAGCTAGCTAGAACTCTGAGAAAGGACATAGGCTACTTGAAATGGACATCTGCCAAATAAGTGCATATTGAAGAAGGGTTCTGTCGAAGAAGTCTTTTGTGAAGGTGTGTCTTGTCGAAGTATGTTCTATCAAAATAATACTGGTTGAATATATGTTCTGTCAAAGAAATGAGTAGTTGAACTATTGTTTTTCGAAATTGAGACCGTGTCGATATAATGAGCTTTCGAAATTCAGTTGACTCCCTTTTTGTATACATCCACGAGAGCAGAGCAGCCGTCAAAAGCTAGTTTGTCAACAAAACAAAAGTTTTTACCATATGGGGATTGAACCTGCAACTCATAACTTAGTGTAATTGGTATATTGAACACTTATATGACACTGCTGGATAGCAGTGTGATATATATACAGTGTGTGTATCAGCAGTACCTACAAATTGCTATTTAATATAGTAAATTTCTTATTATTCATTAGAGTAACCCAACTCTCTGACTCCAAGACTTACTTAAATTGATTCTAAGAAACCCTTCAATCAATTGAAGTAACCCAGCTCTCTTATTTCTGAGAGTTGGGATCCCTTAAGTAACCATTAATATCTCTAAGTTTGGCAGTTAGTAAGTTGTTTATAATAAATGTAACCATTATAACTTTTTTCACAAATTAATCTTCATCTTAGATACAAATCTGTATTGTCAACTGTAGGAGAGCAAATAATATGGTTCCCACATTGGTTGAGGTAAAGAAAGCTTGTGAAAACACTACAAATGCTATTATATGGTAATTATTATTAGGGTTCCTTTGTAATGTTGGTAAAACCACCCATTTTATAATATAATTTGTTTCATTAGGTTATTTAATATTTATTTTTGTCCTATCCTTCTATTTTACTTATTAGTACTCATGTTATTTAACTAATTATGTTTGGTGAATATGGGTATAATCCTTTTTACATCTATACAGTTTAGTAAATAAAATTAAAGTATCTGTTTGTAATATAAAAATAACAAGACAAATTATTCCAAGTACCTAAATAAAAATGATATTATAACATCTTATAAAAATTATTAGGTTTCTGTCAGGAAATTCCCCCCATCCCAAGATCAAGCTGGCCCGAGCTGGCTAAACCATACAGGAGCTGCCCTAAGTAAATTTTGCTAACATAGTTAGTTTTTCTGTTACCTTTGACTGACCTTTATGCTTTACTATGAAACCATAACATACAGACACACGCTAACTGCGTTTATCGCCTTTATAATATTACTAGCTCTTGCCCGCGGCTCCGCCCGCGTGGTTGTCGGTTATCGTGGCAAAAAGTAGCCTATGTCTATTCTCAGGCTCTAGACTATCTTTTTTTTTTTTTTAAATCATTTATTTAATGAGACTTTGCGCTGGTGCGCCAAGTCAGCCTCGTAAGGTAACACAAATTACAACAATAAGCTTATCAATAATTATCTATCTACACACCACACCACGTCGACATGCAGCGCCTCCAACGACTAAATGACTCTGTCATCACCATCGAATCACAGAACAGTAGTAGTACGTAATAGTCAGCAGCGACCTGCATCTAGACTATGTGTACTAATTTTAATTTAAATACCTACTAATATTAAACCTAGTTTGTTAAAAACTTCAATTAATTATATTCTTGTAATATATAATTAGGTATATTATAGTATACCTGCCAACTAATCCATATTAATATTGTAAATTAACCGCTGAACCGATTATGGTAAAACTTTTTACCTATGAGCTTCGATCTCAATAGTAAGCTACTTTTTGCCGCGATAGCCGTCACCCTCGCGGGCGGGGCCGCGAAAAACGCTAGTATAGTATATGACTGTACAAGTACACCTTCTAATCCTTACGGATTACAGTGCTGGTATGACGCACGCGTTACGTCTGAGTTATCATCTAATTGTCACATGGAAACAGTTCATGTTGTGTGAAATGTCTTAACAAAGTTTTGTAGCGAGATGAACGATGAGCAATGAAGCTAAATGTATGTCTTTTTCCTTCATCTGGGGTCGTCAATCTGTATTAAACCTACTTTCACCAAAAACCTAACTCTTGTAAGTTGCTAACACGAGGTTAAATTGACAATATTGTTAGACAAACTTTTAATTTAACCTTGTGTTAGAAACTAACCCTAAGTTAAACAGATAACCCAGGCAAGAGGAAACATTTTTTTTTTGTATTAGGTGCCTAGTGTAAATTTTTTTGCTGAGTCCTAACTCTTAAGGTTGTAATGTTTAATATCCTATAATGTTACTCAAAAATTGAGCTATGACAGAGTTATGGTATATATCTTTTTAGCTTTATTATTAGTACCTATAATCTTGATTTCTCTATTGTATTTTGTTTTTGTTACATTATATCCAGAGTGGTTACTCATAAATGAATTTCAATTCGAATAGGTACAATGCCAATATAAAATTATTATTAATTTATGTACAGTTCTTATATTTAAGAAACGAATTGTTTTGCTTACGGAATCCAATCAAATCCTTACTTGAATATATAGGAATTGGCCATTAGAAAATACTACCCGCCATAAGCAAACTGAATCCTTTCTTGAATATAGGAACCAAGTATTAGCAGGCACACTTAACACACAGATCTAAAAAATACTGACAATGTTTAGATTACAATAGTTTCATACAATAACAGGTTACATAAGAAAACTGATTTAAGTAGGTAGGTATGTGTTTGCTAAACTAATATTCATCTATCAAGTTTAAATTGACATTGTATTGGAATTAAAATTAATTGAAGAGTCAAGGGCACAGATGGGTGATACTAGTAACAGTCTTTTCTCATTTCTAATGTGCTTTAAATGAAGCTATTTACAGTTTTATGATATAAATAAATCCTTCAGTAAGGCCTTAACATTATTACGAAATATTTTTATCAAAATGTCAATAAAATGTTTGTAGGTGTCGTTTGACCTTGAATACAATTAATATTTGAGTTGTTACTATAAATTATAGGCAGAAGTTCTTGTTACAATATTGGTAGTTCGGTAACCTACCATTTCATGGGTATATCTAGGGTTTTACCAGCAAATCTTAGGATTTACTATAGTCTGTTGGTAAATAAATATCAGGGATTTATAAAAAAGTGTAAATTTTTCGGCATTGGCGCCGATTCTGTTAAACCCACACTAAACTTAGGTATTTTAGGCCATCGGTGTCTTCTTCACTTGTATATGATTAGGAAAGGACAGACGAAAATTAGAGCTGTCAAATATAGTTTCGACTAAAATTCTCATACACCGACGGATAGTATAGGAAGGACTTGGTCGGGTTTTTTGGGTTCTTAAGTTATCTAACACGAAGGGGAAAGAGAAGGCTTTAATCGCTCATCATCCCTCATTATCCCCTTAAATTATAAATAGGAAAGTTTATAAGGAGGGATAGATGTTTGTGTACTTACTCTGTTGCGTAAAAACTACTCAACAGTTGTTGGAAAAAATTGGCTCACCTATAGTTTACTAGCTAAATGCTATGCCTACTTTTCTACAATGCTACTTTTTAAAATAATAATTGTGTATAGGTACTATACATACCTAAATGTTGTTGCTATATATGATATATATCAAACCTAACCATAAATACTGCTTTTGCTCATTCAATGAATACTTACCTAACTATCTTTAAGGAAACTATAGTCAATTCCTAAAGAAGGAATTGTTTTTACCATACAAAATTATCATCAGCTAATCGAAATATTAATACTACACGTCATTTATACCAAGTTATACGGCTAACTACGAGAACAAAAAAACCGGGAAGGCAGAGTAATAAACGAGAAGGTTCTCGGCGAATCCCTACTGTCAAGTTAAGAAATTGAAATTCCTGAAAAAAGAGTCATTAATTAATGTTTGTTTTTCAATGTTTTCTGAAGTGGAACTTCTGTGAATTTAACTGACGTCGCAACTTGGGTATTCATTAGAACAATGAATCATTTTAGTGTAAATTGTCGTTTTTAATAGTAGGCGTCATGGAACTCATGGAGAAAGGTATTGTTCTAGAAATTTCGTTCGTATTTGTGTGAGATGGGGACACTGATCGTAAAACCTGATAGGTATGTTTTTAACAAAACTAAAATGATATTTCAAAACTCGTGTAGGTATTTAAAATAGGCTAGGTACAAAGTAGTTTCAAACGTCAATAATAAAATGGACAGCACCCTTCACCGCTTTTCCTAAGTGCTCTGGGTGTGGAGAAGAAACGGCGCCCCAGCAGCATGCTGTCTTCAAGTTAACAATACAAAGATAAAATAATTAATAGGCAGGTACTAGCTGCGCCCACCCCGCGGATTCACCCGCATGTTGATGATAAAAAGTAGCCTATGCACTATTCCAAGCAATAAACTATCTATCTGCCTAATTACATTGAAATCCGTTCAGCCGCATTATCGTGATTGACTAACAGACATTCATAAATAAATCCGTCCAAATTTTCGTATTTATGATAGGTTCGCCTGTTTGCCATCTACATTCTGTTTTCGTCCATTTGAAGATGCGTGCATCAAAAACTTCGCGAAATAGCAATTTTAACACAATTTCGACTCGCGACACCACCGCCGCCGCGTCAGCTCATGATTAGGGACTCCTATTGAGTCTAAAACTAGTCGGGCGATCCCAAGAATATACGTGAGTAAACCGTCTTGTTTTAAATAATTATGAATACTCCTCACGAAAGTTATTATAAAAATATTAACACACGAAAAATCGTCTGTTTCCCTCTATTTTACCTGATTTGTACCTAAGAATATTTAGGGACCGCACCGCATTATAACTATCGATCACATCAGCTTTCGAATGGGACAAACTGCATCAAAGTCGATCGATTTACGACGAGATACACATCATCATTTTTTTCGTCGGGGTTTAATAAAGGATTGTCTGTTAATTTAGTACCTAGTTTTAAATGTTTAAATAATGTTTGTTCGAAACAGAATTGTAATGCAAATTTAATGTTGTGATGTCTCCGTCCATCTGTAATGCCATATGCGATATATCTGAGAAGTAAACCATAAACAAAGACTTAAACGAATGCAGTGTGTATCGTGAATCATACGATATTATTACTCATTCGAATAGTTTCGAGTCTTCTCTGTGCTAAAATAACTGTTTTTCTGTATGTATCGTTTTAAAGTCTATACGGCTGAACAGATTGCAATGTACCTAGGTAGGTATAAAAAGGGCGACAGTTGGAACTAAACGATTTTAAACTAGTAAGTAGTTTTACTCGTCATTTAATCCAGCTCGTGTGGATCGTAGCGTAATGAAGAATTATTAAATGATTAATCAACCATAATTACATAATATTTTGTTAGAATTTGACCGCGATGTCTTCAGCGTATGTGTCCGTTATCCCGGCAAAAAGTAGCCTATGTCCTTTCTTGAGATCCTAGCTAGCACCATACTAAATTTCAGTAAAATCGGTTCAGCGGTTAGCTGTGGACTCGTGAGTTACTTTCGCATTTTTAATATTAGTAGTTAGTAGGATGGTGATAACGCATGAATGCCTCCATATTGTTTACGACATCTATAAAGATCAATTGAACTCACTATGTCAATGACGAGTAAGCACTAGGTTAATAGGTTGTAATACCTAGCAATGATAAAATTACTTGGTCGTGCCGCGTGACGTCAGAATGTGGGCAGTGTTATCTGCGGACGAAGCGAATGATTGTAAGTAAGGAATTCATTTAAAATGACATTTTAAATGCATAATTATAATAGTCTAATGGAGCATTCTGGGTATCCGTATTCCACCACAAAAATCTCTGACGTCACTCTGTGAGCCTTAGAGTATTATGGGAACCACATTCCCATTGAGCGAGTTAATCGGGTCGTAAGAAAAAAATTAAGACCAAAGTGTGGACTGGGTATGAAAAGTACATATATATATCCATTTAGTCCACCAGATAGAAAACTACATAAAAAAAGAAAACAACACTCGTATTTATTCTTTTGTCAAATTAATAAAAAATTACAAAGTTAAAGCGCTTTAAAGTTCAGGTTTGGGGGCTTGTGACGTCATGTCTTCTTAAAAATTGTAGCTAAAAGTGACGTCACGCGACATTTCCTTTCACTGTATCTTCCTCATTGTTTGTTTAAGTAAAAAAGGATAGAATACGAGTCAATTTTTTTTATTAGTCTTTGTGTCGAGTAGAAAAAATAAAAATAGTCCACATCTCTATTTCAGCTCAGTATTATGCAAGTGTTATTAGGTAACGTCTGTAAGGAAATACATCAAAGTGTTCCATATAGGTAGTCTGTAAATAACATTTACCTAGTTCACTCAAGTACTTTTATTTTTGGACGCCTTAGGCTGGTTACAATCGCCCGTTTATGGACGCTCTATTTAATTGAATATTAAACTAGCAGCCCGACCCGGCTTCGGACGGGTAGTATTTAACAAAAGTTTCAAAATTAAAAAATATAATATAGCCTATGTCACCCGAGGATAATGTAGCTTTCCAACAGTAAAAGAATTTTTCAAATCGGTTCAGTAGTTTTGGAGCCTACTGCAAACAAACAAACAATCAAATATTTCCTCTATATTACTTAGTATATATAAAAATTGACTGGTCTGTTGGTCAAGTTTTTAGTGACCCTGACTGATAAACCGAAGGACGTGTGTTCGATTCCCACCTAGGACAAATCTTTGTGTGATGAGCACGATCATTTGTTCTGTGTCTGGGTGAAAACTATCTATAATATGGTATCTATGTATTAAAAATATATTAGTATGTTTATGAGTTGTCTGGTTGCCATAATAAAAGCTCTGCCTAGTTTAGGATTAATAGTTTATTTTTATTATTTGTCGATTGAAATTGATGTCAGACGAAGAACCGCGCTACAATGAAGCAGGAAAAAAATAACAAGCTGATAACTAATTAAAAAAGTCACATCGCTTTCTTTTTTAATTAAAGGATGACGCAAAGAGTTGCCTCATGTCATTGAATGCTCTTGTTCGCGTAAGCTGTCTATTCTTTTATTTAATCCTCGAATTGACCCTTATTGTGACAGCCAGTTTTTATATATTACCCTAATAATATCGGAACCGTCGATATTTTTGCATATACGTCTTTCGTCGCACGGAAAATCGTTTAAATCAGTAAACGAGCGTAGTACATTTTGCTTAAAAAATGTTTATGCTCGGCACAAGAATATTAGCGATGCGCGTACTCTATTTTACCAGCCCCCCTAGACAAGTGACATTTCGACAAGCGATAACGCAGATCGAATCGTTCAAATGTATGCAAGTGACAAGTCCAAATCACGTGACTTATCGAAATGAAATGTCATTTCTATACATTTAATGTCACTTAAGCGATTTCTATCATCGTTAACGGTTTTCGAAATGCCACTTGTCTAGAGGCTCAGTTTACAGAATACTGTATCCAGCTGAATCCAGTGAGTCTGGAAGCTGGCCCCAACATAGCTTGGGAAAAGGCTGTTTCTCTTGTTTTGAGTGCTGTTTAAACGTGTTTAGTGGTTTTTGAGATGTCCATGTGTAGCCGTGTTTATTCAACATCAGATGATCCGCTACCACGTTCTTCGCTATACTATAAGAAACAAACAATTGTAACTGAGTGTTAATTACTTTAAGCACGACCTACAAATATCTGTATTGTCGACGTTTATTTATAGGTACATGTCAATTTTCCGTACACTGCTGTCTCGATAAACTGAGTAAAACACTCTCAAAGCATAAACAGCAATGGATCTTACTTCCGCGTTTCTCACGGCGACGAGAACCGGTAGCACAATGATTAACCCCAAATATGGCAGCTGATTCTGAAGGGTGAAGAACTGGTTTGTCTCTTGGCAGCAGACTAGGTTAAACCCTTGTACTATGATGTTTATTAACCATACTAGTTGCGGTGAGCAAAATGAAGTTATCATAAAGGCAGCACCATCTTTGATACAAAGATCTAAGCCCTTACTCCCGAATTTAATTTTAATTCTAATACAATGCCAATGCAAAATCTATATTAGTTAAGCAGGAAGGAGATTCAGTTTTCTTAAAACAAATGCTGTCATTGGAAAGAACTAACTGGAATCTAAACATTGAGTATTTTTTTGTACTGTGTGTTGTTTGTGTGCCTCCTAAATAATTATTAAGAGTTTGGCATTGGCATTGCATTAGAATTAAAATTAGATTGGAGAGTAAGGGGACTGGGGTTTCATGATATGGTCTCTTGGGTTTAGACTATTAGGGTTTCTGGCGATATGTGTTTGTTTTGTTATGAAAGCTGGCTAAACAAAATAGTAGCGATTTTATGTCTTCGGCTGCCTGGTACTATTGATTTATGCTAAGGAATGTTTTTATCGTATTTTTGTAGCCTATAAAAGATGCTACTACTAGGAAGACCTGCCTTTTCTTATGAAACTCTTCGTCTTTTACTAAGTTTGCAATAAATAATGTAAATAATATTATTTATAAAAAAAAATACATAACACTAGCTTTTGCCCGCGGCTCCGCCTGCGTGGGTGTCGGTTATCGCGGCAATAACAAGCCTATTTCTTTTCTTGAGATCCAAACTTCCATATTATACTCATATCAAGTTTTATCTCAATCGGTTCAATGTTTTAGCCGTGAAACCGTAACAGACAGTTACTTTCGCATTTATATCTTATATTAAGTACCTATGGATTTACACTCAAGTGCATGTTTTTATTATTTACTTTTTTTTTATTAAATAACTAGCTGTCCCCCGCGACTTTGTCCGCGTGTTTTAGTTTCAACGTTTTTTCATTTTTGCGACATTTTTCATTTATGCTCCGCTCCTATTGGCCGTAGCGTGATGTTATATAGCCTATAGCCTTCCTCAATAAATGAGCTATCTAACACTGAAAGAATTTTTCAAATCGGACCAGTAGTTCCTGAGATTAGCGTGTTCAAACAAACAAACAAACAAACTCTTCAGCTTTATAATATTAGTATAGATTTATCTTATTTAGAATCTAATATCTTAAGGACATAGGCATACATATACTATTTTTTATTGCGATAACCTAAACCCACGCGAGCGCAGCCGCGGGCTACAGCTATTTTACTATAAAATTCTCACACCAAACAGATGTCATAGTTGGAGAAACAAAACTGGCTGTAGCGTTTCTTCCGCTCGTGTGTAACCAGCCTTATTTGATTGGACGCCAGACCGGTATCGACTCGCTTTATTAAGATAAATGATGATCGACATTTATCATGTTATTAGTTTATAATAGAGTTCAGAAGATTAAATGGATTGTTTACCTACTAATATACATATATACAATTTTGAAAGCAGATTTATTTCTCCTGTACGTCAATATTTTTAAATAAGTAAACATGTAAGAAGTTTAAGAGGGTTAGGGCTGAGCGTACACCAGTTCCAAAATGAGCTGGAACGCAAAAGGTACTTTCACCTAGCAGAAGTCTGCACTCAAATATTACGTGTTTGTGATGGGTTCTTGCTGGAGCTAGATTGGCAGAGCTCAATCAAGGACAGGGTTGGCAACGCGCGATGGTACCTCTGGTGTAGCAACCGTCCATAGGCTGCGGTGATCGCTTACCTTCAGGGGAGCCACCCGATTGTGGCTGCCTTAGTAATAAAAACGTAAGTTGCGTACGTGTTAAGGTCGTTACTTGAAAAACCCCAATACTTAGTTAAAATTTTCGATGTTTAGGTATTAATTTCAGCCGTAAGTCAACTTTGTTTGTACTCGCTAATCTCTAAAACTAACAGATGGATATAAAAAGATCTTTTTGCATTTGAAAACCCAATTCTCGAGAAAGGTTATAGGCTATTTAACATCACATTACTTGCCTTAGAAGATAAGCAAGGCAAGTGGAACAGCGGGACAAGGCTAGTGTATGTCTAAAACAGAAAATACGTACGTATTTTCTCAAGTCCGTATCTTTACCAAAATATTTGGCCGGAGCCCAAAGGAACGTCAATAAAATATCAGGCGGGTTACTCCGCTTTGGGGTCCCTAGATACCTTCATAAATATTGGAGGCACAAGTATTTGTTGTGCCTACAGCGAGACCCCTTGCATGTACGATACTTATGTACTTACGAATTTTTGTGTATGTCCGAATCACACACCGAATACACAAGCGCAATCATAACTTACAGACGGTTTTAATTATATATCTGTCCCTATTTTACCCCTTAAGGTGATAGAGACAGCATGAGATTAGGCGGTGTCTTCAAATTGAGTAGTGATTCAGGATTTTGTTGTTCACGAGTAATTGTTATTCATTTAGCAGGCACACAAACAACACACATAATAAAAAAATAATCTCAATGTTTAGATTCTAGTCAGTTCCTTCCATTGCCACTATTTAAAAAAAAAACTGAATCTCCTGCCTGTTGAACTAATAATAATTTTGTATTAGCATTGTATTGAAATTAAAATTAATTGAAAAGCACTGGTCAGAGCTAAAGAAAATCTTCGACATGAAAAGAAGAAGGCTTCTATTTAAAACATCAATGTTATTGTTAATATTATAATCTTGTTAACATGTTCGTGGTTACGTAGGTGGTAGATTTGGGTCGATACGCATTACTCTAACATTCGATTAACCTTCAGAAACCATTGGATAAAAACTAAGTCATCCTACATGAAATGGATGGGCGAAGGCGGCCAGAAAAAATAACAAAAACGTTGTTTTAAAAACGTGGTATAAAATAAATTTGACAATTTAATTTAGTCATTATTCTGTCCCTATACTTGAATTTATGGAGATTTACACGCGTATTTTACGGGTTTGCTCGGTTAGTCAAACCGAGAACTGACACACGGTCATCTGATCCCAAACTAGGCAGAGCCTGTATTATGGCAGCCAGGCCACGGTTAAACATAATTATATATTTGTAATTAAATACAAATAATAGAAGGAAAAACTTAAACCTCAGGCAGGACTCAAACCTGCGACTACTGGCTTGACGCGCCAGTCGCTTTACCAACTAAGCTACCGAGGCCACTGCCTGGAAGTTTAAATTTTGCCTTTTATTTATTAAATTATAATTATATGTTTCTAAATACATACATTTTAAAAATAAATTACATGCAGATACAGAATAAACGATCGTGCCCATCACACAAAGATTTGTCCTGGGTAGGAATCGAACCGACGGCCTCCGGTTTAGCAGTCAGGGTCACTAACCACTAGACCAACAGGCCCGTCATTCTATATACTTTCTGACTGCTAGTTAAAGTTCTCTCCCGTCCTTTCATCAAACCTAATCCTAGGCCACGGTATGCGACAACATCGTCCCGTCACCTCTTCCAGGACCCGCACAACTTTTTTTTTAAGGTTACTAGCAATGTGGAATTCACATTACGAGGAAACTTGTTAATCCCTCCAACTAAGCTAAATATGCTCGTGTCTGGAGTGGACCCATCAATAGTGCAATGGGAAGGGTTCGAACCTGCGACCTCTTGATCACAAGGGCGTCACCCTAACCATTAGGCTATTGGCGCTTCTACAATAGAATCTTATAGGGCCTTATCCAGGAGCTGAAGTGAGAAACTCGCGACACAGCCGCGTCATGAATAAAGCATTAAGCGCTATACGAATTTTGTCAAATTCCTATCTATGTACGATTTGATTAATTTGAGGTTTAAATTTTTATTATTATTTTTCTTCACAGTTAGCTACTAGTGTCTTATATCTAGCAAATCCTACGCAATAGTAACCCCGGTTTTTGTAAGGCTTATCAACTTAATCTGTTGTCAACTCAACTGATCACGACTGTGATTGGTTGACCAAAAGACTAACAACCAATCAGACCGCTTAACATGAGGTTTGACAGGTGATTAACTAATTTTTGTGTTGTCCAGCCTTTCAGAAATCGGGGGTTATATCTATAATTCCGATTCAAACCTAACAAACTATTCCTATGATATATGTGACGACTTCTGTGGTCGAGTAGCGTACACACCGGTTTTTAAGGTGTCATAGGTCCCGGGTTCGATCACCGGACGGGTTAATGTAGAAAAATTACTTTTCTACATTGTCTCTGGTCTGGTCTGGGTGTTTGTGGTACCTTCGTTGTCTCTGAATTCAAAAACACAAATGCTTTAGCTACTTTTGGGTTCAGAGCAACGTATGTGATGTTGTCCACATTTATTTATTTATTTATTATTCCTTTCTTTGCAGTTGACTAGTGATGTGCTCCTAACACGTATCTGATCGAGTGTCGAACAATAGAGCTCGGTATGAGATGATATTACACGGCTCGGCCTGCAGACTCCGCGCCGATATACGCTAGTGAGGACACCCGGATACGAGCTCACGGTAATTAATAAATTAATTATCAGTTAATTATATTTGCGGAGAAAGTCTCAGTACTTGGTCAAAGACCATTACCACCTATATTCAAAAGACGAAGAGTATCTGATGCTACATTGCATATTAAAGTGACAGAGACAGCATAAAAGTGCTCAGGATTTTTATTTTAAAACTGGCTTATTGAATTTATCTAATTCGAATGAAAAATAAGCAGTCTTGAATTGAAGAACCTAATCCTTGAGGAAGGTATAGGCTTTTTAATACAATAACTTTTTGGACCAGTTTACCCATAATTTTTACTTCTGTACCCTAGGTACTAGGTGTTTTATTGTCAATTAACTCAGCCTATCAAGGTCCGCTAGTGGACATCTGTCCCGGTCCAGTTGACCGACGACGAAGACAGCTGGGTCGATCGACGGCTGGGTGCGAAAGCGGAGGAGCGAGTGTTTAAGCGCAATTTGGTTGTTGATCAGACCCAGTTAATCTCCAATGGTCTGTAAAGTTGTGTCTCTCGGCTAGATGGCGCACTACCCACAGCCGGCCAGCCTGGAGGCGGCGCTGCCGCTGACGAGCCGGCCCGACCTGCGCCTGCGCCAGCAGCTGGGCGAGCAGCTCACCGCGCTGGTCCGCCGCGAGCCGGAGATCACGCACGACCTCGCCGCGCAGCTCGTCGACTCCATGATCGTGTGGCTCAATGGCGGGAACTTTAAGGTGAATAACATGCATACATCTATACTCTATACTAATATATAAAGCTGAAGAGTTTGTTTGTTTGTTTGTTTGTTTGAACGCGCTAATCTCAGGAACTACTGGTCCGATTTGAAAAATTCTTTCAGTGTTGGATAGCTTATTTATTGAGGAAGGCTATAGGCTATATAACATCACGCTACGACCAATAGGAGCGGGGCATAAATGAAAAATGACGCAAAAATGAAAAACCATTGAAACTAAAACACGCGGACAAAGTCGCGGGGGACAGCAAGTTACTAATATATAAAGCTGAAGAGTTAGTTTGTTTGTTTGAACGCGCTAATCTCAGAAACAACAGGTCCGATTAAAAAAAATCTTTCAGTGTTGGTTAGCCCATTTATTAAGGAAGGGTATAAGCTATATACATATACATTACGCTGCGACCAAAAGTAGCGGAGCATAAATGAAAAACCGTTGAAACTAAAACACGGACAAAGTCGCGGTGGACAGCTAGTAATATATATATGCTGGATATAGGGCAGCTTGGTTCAATGAAGATAACTTTGTCACTTTGTTCTCCTGAGATATATCGTGGTAAACAAGGTGAACTTCTGGTGTACTTATTTCAATTTGTAAGATAAAATAATGTTTTAAACTGACTTCTTCTTCTTACCCGGTCACTAACATGCGCGCAAACATTCGAACAAGGTTCGCGCGCTTTGATGTCTGTTAAAAAACCGACACAGCTTGGCAATGAAATCATTTGCAAATGTTGTCCTGCACTTGTGGTTTGCGTATATTCGTGCGAATGTCAGTGACCGGTATTAGTCGATATCTTCATTGCTGAAGGTCGCGTCTATCTTGAAGTTTTGATTACTCGATGCACTATGCTTCTCCACGTATTCCTGTCCTCGGTGGCCTATTCTATTATTGTAAGGCCAAATTCGTTATAAAAAACATGCAATTAAGAATCTGCTAACAGTTGCTAATCACCGTCGAGATTTTTATACATAAGGCCAACAGACTATAATATCTTCTAATTCACTTTAAGGCATTATTTTTTCCTAACACATTGATGTATAAATGTCACGAATAAGATCAGTATAGTGTAGGTGCGCAGGCGCAGACCACGATGTATCATGCACACTCTGATTACTATATGTATAACATTACCGTTTGAGATGCACGCTTCATTGCCCCCTGCAGCCGTATTCTGTTCACTATATATTAACTTGAGCAGTTTAAGATGGTCATTTTATCGAGAAGATTTTCTTAGGTTTTTGTGAAGTATTCATATTCTTGTAGCTAAAATCGTAGCAACAAGTTTAGATTAATTAATTACATACGAAATTAAATTGAGTTGAGCACACTAAGCCACAGTTTCTGTAACGGCTGACCAACATAAAAATTAGTTAATCACCTGTCAAACTTCATGTTCAGCGCTGTGATTGGTTGTTCGTCTTTTGGTCAACCAATCACAGTCGTGATCAGTTGATTTGACAACAGATTAAGTTGATCAGCCTTTCAGAAACCGGGCGTGAATGTTAAATGATTCGAAAAATAGGTGGATAGATTGCGTGAGAAATGATATAAGGGAAAAATCAATGAATGACAGTATGACACCTGCTGGTAGTGGAATGGAAGGAGAACAAATTGTGCGCCGACCACAAATAATTTGGGAAAAGGGCAGGAAGAAGAAGAAGATTCGCCCATCCTTGAGTTACTACAAAATATAGATTTAAAGAATATTAGATAGTGGAAAATAAATTTGAACCCTATATTACAGTTTTTAAGGTTTTTTTTTTCTCATAAGAACTATATATATCTCTATATCGCACCTCCGCTCAAATAGTGTCATAAGTCAAAAAACCTAACTTTCGAGTAGAACGCGTTTGAAATTAATGCTAACTTTATTTTTCACTTTTCGGCTCATAACTCAAAAACTGTCAAAGTTACCGCAATATGATTTTAAGTAAGTTATAATGATTTTTGACGCTCAACAAAATGGTGTAGTAGGTTTTTGGAATATATTAAAAAAAAATTAAAAAATTTTGAGTTGTGACATTTTAAGGATGAAAAAAACGAATAATTTACGAAATATTGTTTATTTAAAGCGTTCCAAAAAAAAAAACTTAGTACGAAATACAATGAAAATATAATCTTGTGACTCTGACTAACTCAACCAAAACTCAACAATTTCTTATACATAACATAAACATACTTTTTTAATCACAATTAAAATTAGAACTCAAACATAATACTTGTTTTTCATACTTAAAACACAATCAACAGAAATTATTATATTGTTAGAAATAATCAACATACAAAAATAAAATAGAAAATTAGTTAAATAATAATAAATCTTAAAACTAAACCTACTTCACAAATTGTTGAAAAAATCTGCATAAAAACTTGGAATATGATTATTTTGTAGCAAAGTCATTAAATCAGTCTTTTTATTCTCTTTAATCGGTATCTTAGTAGTATACGCTAGCTTTGTATCAGGAATAGTTAGTCTCTTATTTCGTGAGAGTAAATTACCTTCTGACCATTCGGTATCCGTGTAAGACGTTTTGTACTTTAAAATATTTGGTCTGTCTTTGGCAATAGTCATCATTTTTACGTCTGAGATCTTTATCTTATTATTTAAAGTAATACCCAAGTCACTAATTAAACTTTTAAGTGAAATGAAATCATTGTGTGACAGCTCATTTACTCTCAATGGCTCCCCAGTTTTCTTAGCTTCCTTAATTATCTGTACATATTGACTAGGAACGTATATTGGACCTGACTTCAACGACCGCTTTATTTGTTTTTCAATCACGGAATGTACCGAGTCGCCTTCGTTCTGCGTGTGGCCGGCTATTAAGAACTTATGAGTAATCGAATTTAGTTTATTGTATTTCATTACCGCATACATGTACAGCCCGACAATATATTTATTTTTATTCTGCCCACAGCAATTGTCAGAATAAAAAATTAAATCAATGAGATCATTACCAGTACGACTATGCAATTCTTTTTCTATAAATTTAAGCAAGCAGCTACCGATTTCGTCTGCACCACGATAGCCTTCACCCTCATGCCAAAAATAGCATTCAGTAATACTTTGATTAATAGTGGATTCACTATCATTATTGTTACTTCTTGGTGGTTTCTTATTTTTTCGTCCTATGTTTTCTGCTTTCAATTTGCTTATCGTGAAATTCATGTTGTTCAGTTTACTCTTATAATAAAAAACAGAGACATCACCACGCGGTAACTGCAGAACAGCCTGTAAGTCGTATACAGCCACGGTCAGGTTTTGGTTTATCTTAAGAGCTTCCTTGTCTTTCTTCTTTTCCTCTCTACTTAAATTCTTTTCTACTAAGTGTGTATCATATTTTTTCTTAAGTTTTTCTTTATCTTCTTGGTTTGAATTTTCATAAGCCACACATAACTCACATCTATCTTTCTTTGGTATAAAGAAACCTAAATTAAATTCTCCATTAAAAATGCGACTATACATCACATAGTTTCCATAATTTTGTCCAGCCTTTTTACACTGATCTACGTAGTCCCTATGTAAGTCAGAAATAGACTTTCCTCCATCAATGTATTCGCGGGTAGTTTGTGCCCTCAAATAATGACTTTCAATTCTTGGTATTCCTTTTATATGAGCCCTTATGTCATTTTTAATAGTTTCGCCTACAGTATAATGTTTCTTATGTTTCCCTCTTTGATCTTCTTTCAATATACCCCCAATAGATTTTTCAGTTACAGTTCTGATTGTTCTGTCGTTAATATCTAAAGTATTTTTAAACATAGTTTTGCAGACCCTCTTCAATGAATCTTCAACATCGAAATAGAAAGCATAATTGTTTTTTCGCGGGTTTTGAGCTTTGACATATCGGTACTTCACTTCTATAGGTCTTATATGTTTATGTATAAATTGCCTTTGTTTTTCTAAATCTTGCAAAGTCCAGTAAGAATCAAACAATTGAAGCCTTATTTCGTCAGTAAGAAAAGAATTGCATTTCAGCCTGCAACTTTCGCCACAACCTTCTTTAATACCTTTTTTAGGAATATTTCGTCCTGATTTAGTTTGATAAGGCAATCCTGAGTTCCTTAGAACTTTAGTCACATTTTGCTTCCATTGTCGTTCAACACGACGTTTTTTACGTGAAGTTGGCATTTCTTCCGACACCTCATTTTCTTCCTGCAGGCAATTCCTATCTAAATTTGATACTTGTGAAGTTGATGGGCGGTCTTCTTGAATATCTTCACTTGGTTTTGCCTTAGGTGACAAAATTGACGAGCTGCATGAGGATGATGAACTGGAGGAGGATGAACTTGAGTCGGACGATGAAGAACTTGAAGTACTCGATGATGATGATGATCGACGTTGAGGAACGACCATATTTTTCTTACTCTTTTTTCGAACCATATCATAATTTGGATCTTTAACTGAATCATCTGTTTCTTCCTCCCCAGATAAGTTATTTTGCATACGTTCTTCGTTTTCAATAGGATTACATTCCACAGGCCAATCTTGCATAAAATCTTCATTTTCATTAAGATTCCTTTCTAGCTCTAGATCTAACATCGGCTTAGATGGCAAATTAGGAATATTTTCGAAAGTTTCATTTGAATTAACATTTTCTTTGTTTAAGCTGTCATGTATTGCTTCTAAATTATTTTTTTGAGTTCCCTCTGATATTAAAATGGATTCATTTTTTTCTTGACCATGCTGTCCATTCGGCTCCAGGCACAGAGACAAAATTTTGCTGGATCTGGACATAGTATATTATCTTTGTAGATACAATCACCTAAGGACAATAAGACAAATAATTTTAGTTTAAAAAATATATTAAAATGACTTCATTCATACAAGATACATGAACAATATTAAAATATGTCCTAACAATACCTAAAACAATGACACATTTTGACACAGATACAGTTTAAATTCATAAAATGAATAACCTTTATCAAGTAAACTATCATAATTAGACACAAAACACTGTAAATTCCAAAATATAAATAGTTTTTGTCTAGTCCTAATCACATATAATGTAATATGTCGAAACAGTACACTTCATCAAAATAAAAATAAAAGATGTAAAGTAACATTTATCACATATAATGTCATAACTTAATACGGATCACTTTATTGCGAATAGTATAGTGACTTTTGACTTACCTTAATCAAATAAACTGTCTTAAGTCGAAATACTTCACTTTTATTGAGTAAACCCACAAATTATTTCTAATAGCCTCTACTCATGTACCGACACAAATCGACAAACAACGCTCTATGCAATATTCAGACAGACGAACACCTCGCGCAAGCAGTGACGTGACACTGTTTATGTTTGGTAAGACGATGCTTTCACTTTAGGATATAATGTCATAAGCGCCATCTATGGATAAAAAGTTGAACTATTTGCATGACATTATTTGAGATAAGATTTCGAAGTTTTCTGATTCCAATAGTGTAATAAAATTGAATTATTATTTTTTTGAGTTGTGACACTATTTGAGCGGAGGTGCGATATATATAAAATTCTCGTGTCACGGTGTTCGAACTTGAACTCCTCCGAAACGGCTTGACCGATTTTGATGAAATTTTTTGTGCTTATCCGGTATCTATGAGAATCGCCCAACATCTATTTTTCATCCCCCTAAATGTTAAGGGTAGTCCACCCCTAATTTTTTTTTTTATTTTTTAGGCAAAATTTTTTGTTTTTATTTTTTTATGACACAGCATACAAAAATACATACAACCCTAAATTTTCATCCCTCTACGATCAACCCTTATATTTTATTTATTAATTAAAAACTATTTTTTTTTGGTAATTTTTTTTTTTATTTTTTGATGACTTACAATAAAAAATAGGGTAGGGTAGGTAGGGTAGGGTAGGTAGGGTAGGGTAGGTAGGGTAGGGTAGGTAGGGTAGGGTAGGTAGGGTAGGGTAGGTAGGGTAGGGTAGGTAGGGTAGGGTAGGTAAGGTAGGGTAGGTAGGGTAGGGTAGGTAGGTAGGGTAGGTAGGTAGGGTAGGGTAGGTAGGGTAGGTAGGGTAGGGTAGGTAGGGTAGGGTAGGTAGGGTACGGTAGGTAGGGTAGGGTAGGTAGGGTAGGGTAGGTAGGGTAGGGTAGGTATTTTTAATTTATAGGGCAAAACAACGTTTGCCGGGACAGCTAGTATAATATAATATTTTAAGTAATACATTCCGAATTATCTTAATCATTTATCTGTTAACTTTTTCCACCTGACAATCTTTAACGCATACTTTACTTAACTACACAGTTAAGTTAAACGTTGTAGTTAACCAGAATAGTAACGTTAACAATGTTACTATGTCAGTATTGATCAGACGACGACGCGGCGCGCACATAGTTTATATAGTCTTGACTTAGGTCTTGACCTAGAACATAGTGTCCTTTTTGTCCTAGAAGTATTTTTTTAACATCAAGTCGTTGAAATAAGTTTGTTTATTATAATAAGTTAGAAATTAATTATTGGTCTGTGAGTTTAGTGTGAGTAATTTTTTTTCTAAATATGTGGATTTAAGTAAATTTTGTTACTATAAATTTAATGATGCATGAGTTTTTAACTGACTGCGCCAAAAGGAGGGTTTTGTTTTTCGAGTGTAAGTATTAGCATGTATGTATGTATGGAGGTATATTTCTTTGGCACGCTCTAAGGCCTAAACTGCTTGATGGGTGCAAGGTATAATAACCTTGAGAGGTGTCGTTACATTCGTTTCAATTCAAACGTCAAAATATTAAAAATTAAAATTTCCACCATTTTTTTTTTATCAAAACCTATCGAGTGTGGTATCAAAATAAAGGGTTTTATATATGGTTTACAAATATATACTTTTTTGTTAAAATAATTTTAATTTATAAATGCAAAAATAAAAATTACTAATCGGGGGTTTTTAATTTCTGTAACTAATTTAATATTTAGATTGTAAGTTCTTATTGGATGCTTTGTTATTTCGTATGACTTTCGCTCGAAATTAATGTATTCCAAATTCTAAGTAAAAAAAGTCAGACAAGTGTGAGTCGGACTCGCGCTGAAAGGTTTCCGTACCATTTTATTGTTTTATTAATTTTTATTATTTGATGTTATAGCGGCAACAGAAATACACACTGTGTGAAAATTTCAAATCTTGCTATTACGGTTCATGTGATACAGACCCCTGACAGACAGACGGACGGACAGCGAAGGCTTAGTAATAGGGTTCCCGTATCGCTCTTCGGGTACGGAACTCTAAAAACCAACGTCTTACCAATGCCAATACGGGAATACCAATTTAACGGCAGACAATCTGTCATGCTGACATTTGACATGATGGCAAAATTTTTTCATGATGACGATGCTAAATGGTTAGGAGAATACGAAATGTGCCAAATTGGTCAGGATGATGGCATTTCATTGGCATTGCGCGGTTTATAAAATAGGAGAATTGGGCCCCAGCCCAACTACTATAGACATTGTTTTAAATATTGCTCATTATTTGCAGGTTGCTCAAAATGCGCTGGAGGTGTTGACCGCGCTGGCTGAGCGCATGGGATCGGATATCTCGCACTTGGTGCCCACCGTGCTTCCTCACATCATAGACAGGTAACATGCTCTAGCTATTGTGAACTACTTACTAAGCTTTCGTCCAGGACTCTGCCCGCTATCTAAGGCCAAAAGGCATTCTCTACCAGTCGACCTTAAGTTATTCTTGTTGTAATTCGTGTTAATAAATATTAATGACTTTATCTTCATAATGCTATACCTAGCGCCATCTGTTGGAAACAAAATGTGTCTTGACGTAAAAAATTAAATAACTGTCATGGCCTCTCTCTTTCTTTTTTGGTTATGCGTGCAATATGTAAAACCAGTGAAACTATTTTTTTTTTAATACATAATTAAGTCTTGGTTTAAAACCAATTGTCTTATTAGTCAAGTTGAAGAGTCCATCATTCTAACAATTCTGCATAAAGTAACTGTCTATCTGACCTCCACTACCCATTTATCCATTAGTCAGACTGGTTGTCTTCATGATATTTGCCTTCATCATGAGAAGTATCTTCTTCAATTCACAATATCTGGCTAAGAAGGTAGGTACTTGGAACTTAGAATTTAGATCCTTACTAGGCCGAGTTTAAACATTAAACTGGCGTATTCAACTGCCTATATTTTAACTATTGTTATGTCCTTGAGTAATCTATTTCTGCTTAGCCTTTTCCCAAGGTATGTCGGGATCACTTATCACAGTATAACATAGTATCCCATAACAGATAACACAGTATCCCATGGTAAAACTGGTTGTCAGAATTGTAATGACTTAACGACTGTCGAAGATCAAAGTATGACAGTCGGGACCAACGGCTGTCCGACTGGTCTCGGTCTGTTTACAAAATGGTCACCCATCCACGGACTAACCGCGGCGAGCGTGGCTTAACCTTAATTATCGGTCAAACCGTACTTCTTACACTTATCCACGAGCGCTTTATATCCTTGAGTAATACGACCTTAAAACTTCCCGCTCTACTTACCCCGTGAGGGCGCGCCGTAATCATAACAACACAATAATTATATTCATCTTAAGACACAACAGGATGCGACACAATACGCCATTGTGAGCCAGCCAAGTAAAACTGAACGATAAATAAAGAACAATACATAGTAAAATTATAATCAGTTATGGTTTTGTATGGGAAGCAAGTATCAATGCTGGCTTCTCTGTATGAGAAGAGGATTTTGTCAGAAAGACAGTTATATACCGTGTTGGTATGTCATTAGGGTCCAAATCCGTATGAGATGATTGTTTGGTAATATCAAATCTTCTCAAGACAACTCTGTCTGCCCGTGACCCTAATTCAAGCAGACACATTAGAATGCTGCCTATTTTTTTGCCCTTTTTTGCTCAAATATCAATAATGGCAACAGGTAGGCACTTGAAATATTGTTGTATTTTTACTTTAATAATAAATAAAAAAATTAAAATAAAAAAACAACATTTAGGGGGGGCTAGAGAAACTAAAAAAAGGTTACAATATGGAATTTGTGTACCTACTGTTGATTACCTAGTCAATGGAACGGAACCCTTGTGCGCGAGTCCGACTCGCACGTGGCCGGTTTTTTTATTATATTTATATGCGATGTGTTGTATCGCAGACTAGCGGACACGAAGGAGGGCGTGCGGCACGCGGCGCGCACGTGCGTGGCGTCGCTGGCCACGTTCCGCGCCGTGAACTGCCGCGCGCTGCTGGCGCGCCTGGCGCCCGCGCTGCAGCACAAGGCGCCGCACGCGCGCGAGGAGGCGCTGCGCTGCGTGCAGGCCCTGCTCGAACAGTAAGGCACACTTCACTCACCTCACATCACAACTGCCTGGCGCCCGCGCTGCAGCACAAGGCGCCGCACGCGCGCGAGGAGGCGCTGCGCTGCGTGCAGGCCCTGCTCGAACAGTAAGGCACACTTCACTCACCTCACATCACAACTGCCTGGCGCCCGCGCTGCAGCACAAGGCGCCGCACGCGCGCGAGGAGGCGCTGCGCTGCGTGCAGGCCCTGCTCGAACAGTAAGGCACACTTCACTCACCTCACATCACAACTGCCTGGCGCCCGCGCTGCAGCACAAGGCGCCGCACGCGCGCGAGGAGGCGCTGCGCTGCGTGCAGGCCCTGCTCGAACAGTAAGGCACACTTCACTCACCTCACATCACAACTGCCTGGCGCCCGCGCTGCAGCACAAGGCGCCGCACGCGCGCGAGGAGGCGCTGCGCTGCGTGCAGGCCCTGCTCGAACAGTAAGGCACACTTCACTCACCTCACATCACAACTGCCTGGCGCCCGCGCTGCAGCACAAGGCGCCGCACGCGCGCGAGGAGGCGCTGCGCTGCGTGCAGGCCCTGCTCGAACAGTAAGGCACACTTCACTCACCTCACATCACAACTGCCTGGCGCCCGCGCTGCAGCACAAGGCGCCGCACGCGCGCGAGGAGGCGCTGCGCTGCGTGCAGGCCCTGCTCGAACAGTAAGGCACACTTCACTCACCTCACATCACAACTGCCTGGCGCCCGCGCTGCAGCACAAGGCGCCGCACGCGCGCGAGGAGGCGCTGCGCTGCGTGCAGGCCCTGCTCGAACAGTAAGGCACACTTCACTCACCTCACATCACAACTGCCTGGCGCCCGCGCTGCAGCACAAGGCGCCGCACGCGCGCGAGGAGGCGCTGCGCTGCGTGCAGGCCCTGCTCGAACAGTAAGGCACACTTCACTCACCTCACATCACAACTGCCTGGCGCCCGCGCTGCAGCACAAGGCGCCGCACGCGCGCGAGGAGGCGCTGCGCTGCGTGCAGGCCCTGCTCGAACAGTAAGGCACACTTCACTCACCTCACATCACAACTGCCTGGCGCCCGCGCTGCAGCACAAGGCGCCGCACGCGCGCGAGGAGGCGCTGCGCTGCGTGCAGGCCCTGCTCGAACAGTAAGGCACACTTCACTCACCTCACATCACAACTGCCTGGCGCCCGCGCTGCAGCACAAGGCGCCGCACGCGCGCGAGGAGGCGCTGCGCTGCGTGCAGGCCCTGCTCGAACAGTAAGGCACACTTCACTCACCTCACATCACAACTGCCTGGCGCCCGCGCTGCAGCACAAGGCGCCGCACGCGCGCGAGGAGGCGCTGCGCTGCGTGCAGGCCCTGCTCGAACAGTAAGGCACACTTCACTCACCTCACATCACAACTGCCTGGCGCCCGCGCTGCAGCACAAGGCGCCGCACGCGCGCGAGGAGGCGCTGCGCTGCGTGCAGGCCCTGCTCGAACAGTAAGGCACACTTCACTCACCTCACATCACAACTGCCTGGCGCCCGCGCTGCAGCACAAGGCGCCGCACGCGCGCGAGGAGGCGCTGCGCTGCGTGCAGGCCCTGCTCGAACAGTAAGGCACACTTCACTCACCTCACATCACAACTGCCTGGCGCCCGCGCTGCAGCACAAGGCGCCGCACGCGCGCGAGGAGGCGCTGCGCTGCGTGCAGGCCCTGCTCGAACAGTAAGGCACACTTCACTCACCTCACATCACAACTGCCTGGCGCCCGCGCTGCAGCACAAGGCGCCGCACGCGCGCGAGGAGGCGCTGCGCTGCGTGCAGGCCCTGCTCGAACAGTAAGGCACACTTCACTCACCTCACATCACAACTGCCTGGCGCCCGCGCTGCAGCACAAGGCGCCGCACGCGCGCGAGGAGGCGCTGCGCTGCGTGCAGGCCCTGCTCGAACAGTAACACTCTTATAAAACACTAGCTGTGCCCGCGGTACACTAGCTGTGCCTGCTCGAACAGTAACACTCTTATAAAACACTAGCTGTGCCCGCGGCTTCGCTCCCGTCATTTGACTACCTACCCTACCATATTTACCCTAACCTACCTACCGTACCCTACCTACCGTACCCTACCTACCTACCCTACCCTACCTACCCTACCCTACCTACCCTACCCTACCTACCCTACCCTACCATACCCTACCAATTTTTTTGTTATTAAAGCTTCCTTGTATTCTAGCGAACAAAACAAAAAAATAATTATTCAAATCGGCCCAGCCGTTCTCGAATTTTAGCAAGACTAACGAACAGCAATTCATTTTTATATATAAGACTAGCTTTTGCCCGCAACTTCGTCCGCGTAAAAGTCAAAAATGATTTTTGACATTTTAAAGAGCATTTTGCACCAAGATTTTATATACTTAGTGATATATTTTCTTTTCTCATAACTAAGTGAACTGTAATCTGTTCTTTTTTGAGAAATAAATGTCTTTAAACCGAATCGAAGTAAAATGTAATTTAAATCAAGCACCAAGGAGTATTGATATCAACTTCGATGTAAATCACCCACAAAATAATTTTCTACCCCTTTTTGACCACGTTAGGCGATGAGTTTCAATAAAATACGAAACACGTCTTTCGCAATTCTGTTAAAGATTGTTTATGCAACATTTAAAGTATCACGTGTCCCATACCAACTTTGCCCCCGTTTTCACCCCCTTAGGAGCAGAATTTCGGAAAATTGAACTGAAATTTAGTAAACTGACTCTATACAAGTTGAACTCTTCACCTCTTTCGGTTAGATATAACCTTTCGGCAACACCTGTATAAGTATCCAAAATTTCATCTCAATAGGACGCCAACAAGTGGTTCTAACACACTTGCATAATTATCAACCATGGTATGAGCTATTCCGTACGTCGTTGTCGATTATAATAATACTAGCTGTCTCCCGCGACTTTGTTCGCGTGTTTTAGTTTCAACGGTTTTTCATTTTTGCAACATTTTTCATTTATGCTCCGCTCCTATTGGTCGTAGCGTGATGTTATATAGCCTATAGCCTTCCTCAATAAACGGACTATCCAATACAAAAAGAATTTTTCAATTCGAACCAGTAGTTCCTGAGATTAGCGCGTTCAAACAAACAAACAAACAAACAAACTCTTCAGCTTTATAATATTAGTATAGATTCATCAATATCACTATAGTTTGATTGATTTTTCTACAGTCACGGCGCCACAGAGCTGCAACTAAGAGCGGCCGTGCCTAACCTAGCGGCGCTGGTGGGCGACCCCAGCAGCGGAGTGCGGGACGCCGCCATGCAACTGCTGGTCGACGTGTACAGACATGTTGGTGAGTGACACACAAACACACACACACAACGATCCGCGTTGGTAGCCACATACTCACACAACCACCTGGTGATGGATGTACATACAGATATACGCCAAACTATTCGTTTTAGTGGGTGCATAAACAGACAAAACCTATCGCACTCATGGGCGTACACAAATACATGCACACAATTTATCGCGTTTATAGGCGTACATATACACAACCTGCAATACTAGTTGCCACATACAGGCAACCTGCTATACTAGTTGCCACATACACGCAACCTGCCATACTAGTTGCCACATACACGCAACCTGCCATACTAGTTGCCACATACACTCAACCTGCCAACTAGTATGGCAGGTTGAGTGTATGTGGCAACTAGTATGGCAGGTTGCGTGTATGTGGCAACTAGTATGGCAGGTGCCACATATACGCATATTTGCCTGACACAAACTTTGTTTCTGTTTACTCCTAAAAACCACATTTACCTCATTTTTAGAGTACTAATACTAAACATTTATCATCCTAGATGACTTGGGATACACACGTGAAATTGCGAAAGGAAAGACTTTTTACAGATTTTAAACAAGTTGTATTTTTTCAGGTGAAAGATTAAGACAAGATTTAAGGAAGAAGGAGTTGCTGCCGGCGCAGAAGTTTGCCCTGCTAGAGCAGAAGTTCGACGAGGCAAGAGAGGCGGGGCTCATGCTGCCCACCGGTAAGAGATACGAACAGTTTATTTATAATATAATCATAATATTTTTTATAATATTTTTTTGGGACAACTCACACACAAGCAGCTGATCCCAAACTAGTTAGAGTCTGTATTATGGCAACCAGACAACTGAGGAACATACTTATATATTTCTATTACATATATTTACTATAGTTAGTAACCCTGACTGCTAATCCGGAGGTCGTGGGTTCGATTCCCATCCAGGACAAATCTTAATGTAATAAACATGATTTGTTGGTTGGTTTGTTTGTTCTGTTTCTGGGTGTAATTTATCTATAACATGTATATATTTAGAAATATATAAGTATGTTTATCAGTTTTCTGGTTGCCATAATACAGGCTCTACCTAGTTTGGGATCACATAGCCGTGTGTGAATTGTCCCAAGATATTCTTATTGCAGTTATTCCACGAAGGAGGACTGGTAGAGGGCTGGTCTTCTTTTGGCTATAATATCTAGTTACTGCTTTGATTAATCCATATTTGTATTATTTATATAATTCCCAAAATAGACTTTTCGATGTGTCTAACGAACTATATATTTAGAAGCACTCAATCACAAGTACTTGTCTATGACAGCGGCGTCCAACGCGGACGAGACGGACTTCGTGGCGCGCACGGCCAAGCGCACCATGACCATACCCACGTCCGCGCGCTCCCGCGACGGCGACAGCTCCGGGGCCTCCACGCCAGGTATGGACCTACAATCATATATACACACTGCAAACTAGATAGGTTGGCAGGCCACACTTACATACTATAATATGTTATAAAAATGTTAGTGTATTTCGACGACCTCCGTGGTCGAGTGACGTACGGTACACACCGATTATCAAGGTGTCGCCATCTCTGAGGTCCCGGGTTCGATCCCCGGCCGGGTCAATGTAGAAAACCCCTTTTCTACGTTGTCTAGGGTCGGGGTGTCTCTGAATTCCAAGTGCTTTAGCTACTTACATTGGGTTCAGAGCAATGTATATGATGTTGTCCACATTTATTTATTTATTTAATATAATATGAAATAGTGTGACCTGCAAACCTATCTATTTTGCTGTGTTTACACGTAATAAATCATCAATATTTGGTTACTTCGTAGATTCTCTCATTCCAAACTATGTTAAGGTCATAAATTGTTTGTGTTCACGGTTTTAATCATGTGCATTGCATCGACATCTTCTGAATAGTTTTAGACTCTAAAGCAGACCTTATACACCTAACCTGCCACGAGTCAAACTATGTTAACATCAATAATGAGGTAGATGACTGAGTAAAAAGACAAAATCTAATTACGTCATGCTTGCGTACAAAATGCATGAAATTGTGACGTCATACGACATTTCAAATCAATGTATCGTCGTGAGTTTCTAGTTACGTAAAATAAAAAACACGTTTCTAGTATTTTTTATTAATCTATCTGAAAAATATTGTCATTCACCCCATTCTAGGCACAGGTTTCTTCTCATATAGGAAAAAAAATAGAATTGATCATCACGCTTATTGGGTTTTTTTTTATCTTAGCTAAGGCAATTTTAGATCCCTAAAAAAAAACAATGAGCACTGCTATCCAGTTGAATTGTCTAAGATTGGAAGCCAACTAACTAAAAAACATACAATTCTACAATATTTCTATAATCCAATCACCTCTATCTACCTTTTAAATACTAACTGATATAAATTTCTTCCACCATGTTCATCGGGCCACCTTACATATAACTCACTAACGCATCACGGCTATAGCATGCGACGGGCCGAAGAGAACGATAGCCGGGCTTTATAGCCTGCCGTCGGCTAACAGGAAGCCGCCGCCGCCGGCTAAACTGACCAGTGCGGGGAGTGGTGAGTACTTAGTACCCTTCAACTATGTCCAGTATCCGGCGATTGCATTCACAGGTGTTTAGAAAGACACAAGTCTACGATAACCGACGACTTTAGTATAAATGCAACTTTATCATATAAATCAAAGAGGTTGGCTCATATGCATGTTTCGTCGATTTTAGTCGCCGGATATCGGAGATTTGCGCCGCCTCAAAAAACTATTAGAATAACAAAATGGCATTTCAAAAACTTTGTAATTATGGTACAATTTTACTATAGGAATATAATAAAACGTCTTGCTTTTGTAAAATGTTATTCACATTAATGAGGCCAAATCTGTTAATTTGTGGAAAAATACGTAAATTGGGTAGCGATCGGCCCGCTAGGATCTTGATTCAGTTACGATATGCTCGATTCTGCGAATGTGACTTTTTTTTAAAGACCTTGGCGCTGTCGAGCACGGTTAGTCAATACCGTCCTCGAATGCGATCGTTTGGACAGACACTAACGATCCGTCCGCGTCTGTTTGGCCGTACCTTAAGGTGCATAAGGTCCATGTGTTAGTGGAAGTAGTGCGACCTGCCCCCCAGACAAGTGGCATTTCGACAAGCGTTTACGATGATAGAAATCGCTTCAATGACATTAAATGTATAGAAATGACATTTTGTTTCGATAAGTCACGTGACTTGGACTTGTCAATTCCATACATTTGAGCGATTCGATCAGCGTTATCGCTTGTCGCATTGTCAGTTGTCTAGAGGCCCTGTAGTGACGCCCTGTCCCCGGCAGTGGCGAGCGGCGTGGGCGTGGGCGGCGGCGAGGCGGGCGCGGTGTCGTGCGAGGCGTTCGAGGCGGCGTTCGCCAGCGCCGCGCCCGCCGCCGTGTACGGGCCGCGCGGCCTGGACGACCTGTGCCGCCACGCCGCCGCGCTGCTCGGCGACCGCGCCGCCGACTGGGAGAAGCGCGTCGACGCGGTCAGTACGCACGCATCACCCACACTCACTCGAACATACAGAAACACTCACGCGTACACAAACGCATCACTAACGTGTGCACACACGCCCTACTCACACCCCACACACCCCACTTACGTACACACACGTACACACCCACCCCACTCACGCGTACACACACACCCTAATCACGCATACACACTCACATTCCACTCACGCGTAAACACTCACATTCCACTCACGCGCACACACACGTACACACCCACCCTACTCACGCGTACACACTCACATTCCACTCACGCGTCCACACTCACACTTACACACACGCGTACACTCACATCCCACTCACGCGTACACACTCACATTCCACTCACGCGTACACACACACACTCCACTCAAACACACACACTCCGCACACACACACACAAACACAACACACACACACACAATTCACGCATCATTTTATACCTATACCATCGGCCCCTGCTAGCCAAGTGTTATTATACAATCGTTAACAATAACATACATTATAAATATCACTTGGTTAGGAGAGCAGGGCAGGTAAATGTTTGACGTAAGCCTAACTACAAACTATTTGGTTTAACAGTTGAAGAAGATCCGTTCGTTACTGACGGCGAACGCCCACCAGCAGTACCCGAACGAGTTCGCGGCGCACCTCAAGGACCTCTCCGTACCCTTCCTAGTCGTCATCAAGGATCTCAGGAGTCAGGTTAGTGGACCTGCGTTCGTTCGTATTGTAGTATAACCTCCATTCATTCATCATGCATTCTGAATATACAGGACAAGTCAAAGAAGCTCAAACTTGTAAATCCCAAATGAACAAACTTGTATGTTCAAATGGCTACTCGATTTCGAGTAGCCATTTGGACAGTCAAGGCAAAATCGAGATTTTACCAATGTAAACCGGTTTCGGTAAATTACATTTGGACGTTTTCCTTTAATGGAGTTGTCTACTGGTATATTTCATTTTCTTTATGTTTATTTGCAAATAAATTTTAATGGTTTTTAGTGTATTTTTTCATCTCAGAAACAATTAACAAAAATTTTCAAAAGAGTTTCCCTAAATAAATGATTGACTGAAACTTCTGTAATTTTAGCCATGGCGATACTTTAGTTTAAACTAGCTGTATCCCGTGGTTCCGCCCGCGTGGATGTCGGTGTATTAGTATCGCGGCAATTATAGCCTATTTCCTTTCTCAGGCTCTAGACTATTTGTGTACCAAATTTCATTTAAATCGGTTCAATATTTTTGGCGTGAAAGCGCAACAGACATACAGACAGAGTTACTTTCGCATTTATAATATTAGTTAGGATTTGACGACGGTTAAGCCCATTACAATATAATGTTTATATTGTTCGCAAATGAACTTTTTTAATAGCTAAATAAACGTGTTGTATACGCAGGTGGTGCGCGAGGCGTGCATCACGATAGCGCACATGTCGAAGGTGCTGCGGAACAAGATCGACCAGTTCAGCCTCTACATCATGCAGGAGCTCATCAACCTCATACAGAACGCCGCCAAGGTAACGTACCACAACAACCAATCCACCAGTAACTGTCCCACTGCTGGGATAGGATATAAGTATTTTAAAAGGTTACGCAAAACGGATTAGGTCAAAATTACCGTTTACATTAGATAGTGAAAGTGGAATTCTCGTGATAATTTATTGAATTTATATATTTATATTATGTATGGAAGTGTGTGATTTTTTTAAGAAATACGCGTGAAATTTTAATATAATTAATTACCTAAAAATAAATTGGTATCGTCGTGTAGAGAAGAAACGAGGCGTTTACCGGTCTAGTGGTTAGTGGCCCTGACTGCTAATCCAGAGGTCGTGGGTTTGAATCCTACCTAGGACAAATCTTTTTGTGATGAGCATGATCATTTGTTCTGTGACTGAATGTAATATTTGTAGAGTACGTGTGTTTAAAAAAATATATAAGTATGTTTATCAGTCTCTGGCTGCCTCTACTAGAATCGTGTTCTTTTGCGTTTGTTTTTGCTCGATTTTAACGGCTTTTTTTTATTCAAAATGAAATTCTAGGTGGACCTCTAGGTAGCACTTTTTGAAGGTCAACCATATAAACAGACAGTACTCCAAATTGCCCATCCTTCACAGCTTCCTAAGTGCTCTGTCTGTGGAGAAGAAACGGTGCAACATACTCCCCAACAACAAATATAATCCAACATAATATGTTGTATCAGGTGGTGTCGTCAGCGGGCACGGTGTGCGTGCGCTACATCGTGTCGTACGTGCACTCGCCGCGGTTGCTGCCCGTCATCGTCACCAATCTCACCACCAACAAATCCAAGGAGATACGCTCCACGCTCAGGTATCTAATATACCTTTTTATATTTTTTATTAGAGACAAAAAACTGTTACAAATGTATATTAAAAAAGAAATAGTTAAACCCCCAGAAATTAAAAATTATATCAAAACTACGAGGGCTATTATCTTACTTCGGCACTCGCTAAATATTAAGAAGCTTCGGCGGTCTGGTGATGATGATTGATAATTTGGTGTGGAGTAATATTTTATTTATTTATTACTACCTGTCCCCTGCGAATTTGGCCGCGTGGTTTAGTTTCAACAGTTTTTCATTTATGCTCCGCTTCTTTTGGTCGCAGCGTAATGTTATATAGCTTATAGCCTTCCTCAATAAATGGGCTATCTAACACTGCAAGAATTTTTCAAATCGGGTCAGTTGTTCCTGAGATTAGCGCGTTCAAACAAACAAACTCTTCAGCTTTATATATTAGTATAGATTTGAGACAAAAAACAGTTACAAATGGCGGCCTAAGGGTGTCTATAAGACAGTATATTACATATGGTTTCCTCTCCACAGTGAAGTCCTAGTGCTGATGCTGGAGAAGTGGCCGGCGCAGACGATAGAGAAGCAGCAGGCGTCCGTCCGCGACGCGATACGAAGAGCATGCGTCGACGCCGACAGTACTTGCAGGACCTATGGCAGGAGGTGAGCCTGTACCCACTAATTAAAGTCCAGAAATAATATAATACACTAATTAAGGCTTGGGAGAAGAATATATGTATTGGAGGAGATGACTGGGTATAAATAAATAAATGCGGACAACATCACATACATTGCTCTGAACCCAAACTAAGTAGCTATAGCACTTGTGTTATGAAATTCAGAGACAACGAAGGTACCACAAACACCCAAACCCGAGACAATGTAGAAAAGGGGTTTAATGTGGTTATGAAAATTCAAAATCTAATTAGTCCGTCAGTTAGATATTAAAAAAATATTAGACACGTATTTTTTGCTTTTTCAAAATAAGTAAATACTTAGTAGATAAAGAGAATCAAAGTTCAGGGGCGGGCTAATGACGTCACGTTGCGTACAAGACGTAAGAAATTGTGACGTAATGCGACATTTCAAATCAATGTATCGTCGTGACTTACGTTAATAATAAAAAAAATACGTGTTTAATACTTTTTACTGTTATCTGAACGACGTTAAAAACAAATTAGTCATGAATCTCATTGCGCTAAGTCCTGATCAGGGTTTCGAAGGCGTACAACCTACATTTTTTTCAAATAGTGTTTAATAGATTCGTCCCCAAAGGGGGTTAACGGAACCCTATTTCTAAGCATCCGCAGTCCGTCCATCTGTCAGTGGGCAACGACGGGCGCTGATACAAAAAAAAAACGTGACACGTTGCACACCGGACATCGCACACCCGAAAAATCGACACTTTTGATGCAACATCGATAAACTGTCGACTTAATTTGTCTTGTAATTTTAATGTAATAAATTATTTTTTGTATCATTTTGCATCCTCCGGCTACAGTTTCGTAATGGGCCTGTTTCCTATTTTTTTTTTTAATGTCCGTCTTGTAGATTAATGAATTTTATTGGACACGTATTTTTTCTTTTTTCCTGCAAACAAAAAATGATCAAAATACAGAGAACTGAAGTTACGCGTGACGTCACTCCTCGCTACGATTTTTAGCGAGGCGTAGCGTCATAAGCCCCCACTCCGAAACTTTAAAGCGGTGTATCTTTGTATTTTTTTATTGTTTTGATTAAAGAAAAAATACGTGTCTAAATTTTTTTTATTATCTAACTGACGGACTAAATAGATTTTAACTTTTCATACCCAGGAAACATCCCTATTAGCAAGTGATGTTGGTGTGTTGATCACCGTGTTGTATATGTGTGCAGAGCGTACGCGGCGTACAAGCGCCACTTCCCGGAGGACGCGGAGCTGCTGTTCGCGCGGCTGGACGCGGCCGCGCAGAAGCAGATCGAGCGCGAGCGGAACGTCGGCAGCGTCGACAGCCTCCACCACGTCGGCACAGGTCTGATACTACTAACTTTTGGCTTTTGATAGCATACTACCTGTGTTCCGCTGTTTCACCCGTGTTAGTAGTCGCCGTTCCCGTAAGACATGTATTTTTTGCAATGTTTATAACTGTATTCTGCTATTCAAGGTGGAGATGACCCCAACAAATAAAAGATCATGAAAATCAGTTAATCTTTACTAATATTATAAATGCAAAAGTAACTCTGTCTGTCGCGCTTTCACGCCAAAGCTACTGAACCGTTTTAAATGAAATTTGGTACACAGATAGTCTAGAGCCTGAGAAAGGACATAGGCTACTTTTTGCCGCGATAACCGACATCCAGGCGGCGGGCTCTAGACTGTCTGTGTACCTACCAAATTTCATTTAAATCGCTTTAGTAGTTTTGGCATGAAAGCGCGACAGACTGACAGACAGAGTTACTTTTGCTTTTATAATATTAGTAAGGATTCTGAGCATGAATTGAAAAAAAACTAGCTGTGCTCGGCTTCGCTCCCGTCAACTGACTACCCTACTCGCTTACCTTCGTATTTTCTCATTCAGTCACTCACTTGTCGACGAAAAAAGTTTATTTTTATATTTTTCTTTTAAACACACCTTGTACCGTCATTAACGAATACACAAAAATAAAAGAATTATCTAATTTAGTACAGTCGTTGGGCAGTTATGCGCGTGCATATATTTTGGCGATTAATTTTTGTATATATAGATATATAGATGACAAAGTAATTTGTGTATTTATCGCAGAAAGGAGAGCCATCACCAGTCCAAGAAGTCCATCAACCAGTGTGTCGGGTAAGATGATGTTTAATACTATTAAATTAAAGTGTATTGTGTAATATCATAGAATAAAAAATAGTAATGAAGTACAGAAGTTGCAATACTTTGATCTTGAAGAAAGCCGCCATTATAATAGCCAAAAAAAATCCAACGCACCTGGTGCATGTGAAATCGCACCTTACAACTACGCTCACAAGAGTGCAATTCCTTTGTGATCAGAATTTACTTACACTACAGCTCTAGCGTTAGGGTTGTACAAGTAAAGTAAATTAAGTAACAACAATTTTAATAATCATTTATTGTATTTACAATTGATATTATATATTTTTTTATATGTAAAATAGTAGTTTATATTTTTTTTACAATAATTAACCAAGATAAAATAGTTATGACTCGCCTCTGAATATGAATGCCTATATCTACACGCCTTCCTACCTCCTAAGTAATTATATTATAATAATAGGATAAGTATGGATGTAACGTTAAGATAAACTTCAGAAATCGTTATTATAGTAATTTTAACAGAAGTATTCATAATTATTTAAAAACAAAACGGTTTACTCACGCATATTCTTGGGATCTCGGGCTAGTCGGGCGATCCCGAGAATATGCGTGAGTAAACCGTTTTGTTTTTAAATAATGATGAATACTCCTCACGAAAGTTATTATACAGAAGTATATAATATATTGTTACACTAACCGCTCGGCCCTCGCTCGGACGCAGCGTCGACGGAGAACCTGGTGGCGGGCGGCGCCGCGCGCGCCGGCTCGCTGCGCCGGCGCCGCGCCTCGCACGAGCGCCCGCCCGCCTCGCACATCCCCGTCGCCATGCGCGACGGTACCCACACGCACACACTCATGCACTCACACACACACACTCATGCACTCACACACATAGACACACCCGCACACACACACATCCACATCCACACATAAACATCCACACTCACACGCTCGCTCACACTCACACACACACACGCGCACACACACACACACACACACACACACACATACACACACACACACACACACTCATACTATACAACGTGACGTTTTGCACTCTTGTCAGATTTCAGGAGGCTTTTATGAAAGATATAATTATCGATTAGACGACCTCCGTGGTCAAGTGGCGTACGCACCGGTTTTCAAGGTGTCGCTAGCTCTGAGGTCCTGGGTTCGATCCCCGGACGGGTGAATGTAGAATACTACTTTTCTACAGTCTCGGGTATGGGTGTTTGTGGTACCGTCGATTCCATAACACAAGTGCTTTAGCTAGTTACTTTGGGAGCAGAGCAATGTATGTGATGTTGTCCATAATTATAATTTAATTTAACTAGCTGTCCCCGCGACTTTGTCCGCGTGTTTTATTATCAACGGTTTTTTATTTTTGCAACATTTTTAATTTATGCTCCGCTCCTTTTGGTCGCAGCGGAATCTTATATAACTTATAGCCTTCCTCAATATGGTCTATCCCACACTAAAAGTATTTTTTAAATCAGACCAGTAGTTCCTGAGATTAGCGCGTTCAAACAAACAAACAATTAAACAAACAAACAAACTCTTCAGCTTTATATATTATTATAGATTTATAATTCCAAACAACTTAAAAATATATACAGGCTGATTAGTATACGACTCTAGCGTAGCTCGGGAGAAGAAATAAGATTTATAACATTTAAACACAATGCACACAAACACAATGCACACACGAACACTTAAACAAAATAAATCAATCGTTCGATTCTTTCACGTTTTTGTTAAATTTTATTTCAGTTGGTAGATGTTAGCTTTATAGATATTTTTTTTCGTTCTGTTTTTCAGTGAATATACGTCGATGTGTAATGCATGCTGTTATATGTATGATAGTTTACTTACATTGAAATAAAATTACTTTTTAAACGGATTCTAACACCGTTTTATTTAATCTTAGTTCTCGACGTTTCGAAGCCTTTGCAGGTGTCATGGTCACGGGCAGACTGAGGTGGTATTCGTCTTGACAGGTGATGTTGCTCGTTCTACCTTCATATGAGCTAATATTGCGTAGATCGGAATACAAATAATTAATTAAAGTATGAAGGTAGAACGAGTTGTATTTACTGTCAAGACGAATACCACGACATTTGCAAAGGCCTTGAAATGTCGATAGAATTGAATCCGTTAAAAAAGTTATCATAGTTTAATTTCAATGTGTAAGATTTCCTTAAATTAACTTAAATAATTTTAATTCCAATACAATACCAATGCGAAAGTGATATTAGATTTATTTTTAAACGACTCCCGCACTAAAAATTTATTCCTTGTGTCGCGGGGGCTTTACAAAAATTTGTGTGGAACAAGCATTTGTGGATCACAATGCTTTTCCCATGCGTGGATCGAACCCGCGGCACATCGCGCTCAGTGGTAGTTAGCGTGGTGACCTATACCACTCGGTTATCCGTGCAGTAAATTATGCATTGGTGTTGTGTTAGAATTGAAATGTACCATGGATGTATGTGTAAGTAGAGTGTGTCTCAGGTGGGTCCCCGGGCGGCGTGTCGGCGCGCTCGGTGTCGGCGCTGGACGCGGCGGCGGCGCAGCGGGCGCGGGCGCGCGCGCTCTACTCGCACATGAGCCGGAACAAGATCCCGCCCACCGCCAGCCTGCGTCAGTATACCCTTATCTATGCACACACGTACCATGCCCTGTCCTGCACTGTCCTGTGAGGTGCTGACCAGATGAACACTAATTTATATACTAATTTTGTGAGACAAATTCATCATTATGCATGGTCATTTCGCGGCAATCTATAGCCGAGGGCGGTCAATTCTGCCCGAGAAACTGATGACTCGTCTGCGCAGCACCTTGACATTAAGTAAGGCCATATTAATGATAAACAAGGTCGTAATAAAGCGTTCTACACATATGCTGACGGTGGCCGTACCGATGCTACCAATGGCTGGCGATATTACGCAAGCGTCATCTCTCGCCTAACTTTTGATGTAATTTATACAGAGTGTTACAGAAAAGTTATATCTATCTAAAAGGGATGAAGAGTTCATCTGGTAGAAAGCTCAATATGAGTTAATTAATTAATGGATTTCCAATTTTTCGAATTAATAATTTGACATTTTACATTAGAGATTTTTTTAGTTAAGTTTAGGTTTGTTTAAAGTGTATATATAGTTAAGTTTATAATTTGACGCAGATATTCATAATCAGACCGCTGTCGAGATGTTCCTTAACATTAAGTGAGTCACGTAATAAGATATTGAATCTCGTAGTGCGGTGACACGTTTGTTCTTTCGCTTTTTGGTGTCAGGATAATTATGCAAAAAATTGGATATTAATTCTTTAATCAACTGATTTTGAGCTGAAATTTTGTAAACTTATTATAGAATAAGTTGTTTGCTATAGAGCAAATGTACTCTTCAATCCTTTTGGATAGATGTAACCTTTCAGTAGCAACCTGTATATGGTAAACAAGTTATACAAGTGAACGAATGATCTGGACCATCGGCAGACGGCCTGTTGATGCCAGTAACACGCCGGCATGTATGTAGTAGCCTTTATAATGACCTGCGCCCTTAATCTTTGCCAATGCAAAATTATTATTATTTTAGCTAACAAGAAATTAAGTTTTCATTAAAAAAAAGTTTTAATGAAGGAATTAACTAAAATTTAAAAAAATACATACAGTATTTTGTTGTATTGTGTAAAAATTTTACATTGGCATTGTATTCGAATTGAAATTCATTTAAGAGTTTCCTCCCTGCCCCCCTAGGCAAGTGTCATTTCGACAAGCGATAACGCTTATCGAATCGTTCAAATGTATGCAAGTGACAAGTTCAAGTCACGTGACTTATCGAAACGAACTGTCATTCCCATACATTTACTGACATTTAAGCGATTTCTATAATCGTTAACGCTTGTCGAAATGCCACTTGTCTAGGGGGGCTGGCCTTTTTATTATAACGCTAGTTATGTTGTAAATTTACATTATAAAACATATTTATATCCGTTTTCTATGTAAGTTTGTTAGCTCTAGACATCATGTGTGTATATTATTCACCTAATTGGTATTTAGTTAAATAACACTTAATGTAAGCTTATACATATATTTAACACTTATAACTCTTATGGGACAGATGACATTTTTTTCATGTCCGTCAAATAGACTACTTAATAATATTAGACGCGTATTTTTTCTAATTTGACGTAACCAAATAAACTACGCGACGTTACATTGATTTATAGTGACGAATGACGTCACAATCGTGTCGTGCTTTTTGTACGCTAGAATGTCGTCATTAGCTCCCACTCCTGAACTTTGATTCGTTTTATCTACTTAGTGTTTTCTTATTTTGAATAAGCAAAAAATATTTGTCTAAGATTTTTTTATTAACTAACTGACGGATTAATTAGATTTTTACTTTTCATACCCAGTCATGTAACCCATTTCTTCTCTTCTATAATCTGTCCGCCTCTCCTATTTTTCTTACTTTCCTACTCCAAATACCATTTTTTCTGTATAACCTCTCAGCCGCCTAAACTGCTTTATTATTGATGATTAATAAAAATAAAAGAATCATATCTTCATAGATATTCGATGATTATTTGTAACATATAACCTTAATATTAAAATGTTACATAACATGATTTAATATATTATCATATTTGAATTTGATTAGTTTGCGAGTGACAGCTTAAGTGTCACGGCGACAACACGACGTGCCGCGGGCTTTCCTGTCTACATCTAACACATTTGTGTCTGAGACACTATTTTGATCCAATTCTGTGTGTTTGATGTCATCTAAAATATTGTCTACACTGAGATTTTAAGACCCGGTGTTGCTTTAAAGCAATGATATTATATATAGAGGCAGATATGTTATTAGCGCGCCCAATTTTGGAGACTCGAAAACCTAATTAGGAAGTTTTCAATGATAGCTATCTCATAATTATTTAAAACAAAACGGTTTACTCACGTATATTCTCGGGATTCGAACTCAGTTCGACTCGCGACATCACCGCCGCCGCGTCAGCTCATGATTAGGGACTCCTATTGAGTCTGAAACTAGTCGGGCGATCCCGAGAATATGCGTGAGTAAACCGTTTTGTTTTAAATAATTATGAATACTCCTCACGAAAGTTATTATACAAAGAGCTATCTCTTTTACTTGCGTGCTTATCCTATCTTTTGTACTATTCATTAGTGCAACTTTTCAACATTTTCACATATACCAGCGCGATCAGATTTTAAACGTCGCTAACTATGTAGGTAACATATCTTGTATATAATAAGCGGCAATAGCCTAATGGTTAGGGGTGACGGCCTTGTGATCGAGAGGTCGCAGGTTTGAACCCCACCCGACACAAGCATATTTAGCTTAGTTGGAGGGGTTAACAAGATTGTAAGTAATGTGAATTCCACCCACATTACTAGTAACCTTTTTTTTTTAAATAATAAGTAATATCATTGATTTAAAGCGTCATTTTCACAATTTAGAAAATTTCAGTAAATTAGTTTCCATTGAAATGCAGTAAATGTAATCAGTAGTCGAGTGTAGTGTGTATCATAGACAATAAGGTTTCAGTCTTCTTCTATTTTCTAGTTTTTTTTTATTCCTAGATGTATGCTTTCTAGGTGATGGGTTCATTCACGACAATAGTGCAATGTGATGTTTAACAGTTAATGTAAAGTTCACCAGATGTCGCAAACGTCGACCTTATGACGGATTACAGGTTTAATAAAAAGATAAATTTGGTCATCCCAGTCAGTGACCTCTGTATCTTAGTTGGTAACACGACTGGTGCGCCTAACAAGTAGTTGCGGGTTCGAGTCCTGCCTGAGGATATATTTTTTTCTTTTTTGTATAAGTATTTAATTACAAATATTCTCTTCGCAGGCAAATAATAAAATTAAAAGTAAATAATTGACAATGAGATTCATGTTGGACCACCCCTGAGGTAATTATTATAAAAAAATAACAACAAAATAAACAAACACACACAAAAAAAACGTCGTCGAATTGAGAACCTCCTCTTGTTTTAAGTCAGTTAAAAATATGTTATTTACAAGGAGGTCTGGTAGGCAAAAAATTCAGAATAATTTGTAAGTATTTTGATTAAAATCCACGCGTTGCGCTATTGTCACTAACCCAATATTATACAACGAGTTATGTTTTTATTTCATTCAAGTACATAGGTTATGTGTTTTTTCCAAAACAACCGACAATTTGGTGTCCATACTAACTAAATAATTAATTAATTGAATTAAACTGTTACATACACTTCAAAGGAATTCAAAAACATTACTCTATCCATGTAACAATCATTCGAATATTCACGCATTCACTTACAATACAAAATCTTTAAACACAGTTTTACGATAAACTCTGTCTATCTTTAAACAATGTCTAAATCTTAATTTTGGTTTTCTTTATTAAAAGAAATTTTAACACTAATGCTCGGTTCCTATATCCAAGAAACGTCTCGGTTTGCTTACGGGCGGTAGAGTTTTGTAACTAAAACAAAGAAATTACTACCTTCCGTAAGCAAAAGGAGACGTTTCTTGGATATAGGAACCGAGCATTAAAGTGATACCCCAGTTTCTGAAAGGCTGATCAATACAATAGGGATGTTTCCTGGGTATGAAAAGATAAAATCTATTTAGTCCGCCAGTTAGATAATAAAAAAATATTAGACACGTATTTTTTCTTTTATCAAAACAATAAAAACTTACAAAGATACAGCGCTTTAAAGTTTCGGAGTGGGGGCTTATGACGCCACGCCTTGGTAAAAATTGTAGCGAGGAGTGACGTCACGCGTAATTTGCGTTCTCTGTATTTTGATCATTTTTTGTTTGTAGGAAAAAAGAAAAAATACGTGTCCAATAAAATTCATTAATCTACAAGGCGGACATAAAAAAAAATTAGGAAACATGCCTATTAGTTAATCACCTATCAAACTTCATGTTAAGCGCTGTGATTGGTTGTTTAGTCTTTTGGTCAACCAATCACAGTCGTGATCAGTAGATTTGACAACAGATTAAGTTGATCACACTTTCACCAGAAATTGGGTGTTAGACATTGTTTAAAGATGGATGGAGTTTTTAGTAAAACTGTTACAATTTAATAGATGCTTGAGTAAAGTTTTTGAATTTCAGCGTGGACAAGCCAAGACAATGACGAAGATATCAGTGAATAAAGAATTTTATGAAAAAACGAAGAAATTATAAATAAATATATTATATATACAAATGTAGCTATAAAGTAAAACTCGAATAATTATTAATAAATAGTTATAACATTAAATGTAACGATTTAAATTTAATTTTTGCATTGCCGAAGAAGGAGATGTATCGCAAGGTATTATTATTATTAGATTTTTTTATTCAAAATTATTAGTTATTAATATTATTTTTTTATTTTATTTTGAAAGACAATAGACTACATACATATTGACTATAGTTAATGTAGATAAAATACAGTCGTATTTATTCGTTGGTTGTAGAAATCTACTTAACTTTATTTATTTTTAGTGTTGCCATATTCATTAGATTAAACAGTTGTAGTAACTTATTAATAGTTAGGATTTACAAATTTAAATATGTTCTTTTAAAGAGCTCAATTAAATTACTGGATAGCGGGGGGTATCACAAACATTAAATTTACATACACAAATAACACCCAAACTTAGAACAAGCATTTTTGTGGATTACACAAATGCTTGTCCATGCGGGGATCGAACCCGCGGCACGTCGCGCGCATTGGTAATTGGCGCGGTAACCTTTACCACTCGGCTCTGACCCGAGCAATCGATTATCTTATTAATCTAGAGAAGAGAGCAAAGCAGGTTATCTTACTTCTCTGTCGTATTTTATTTCCGATCGTGGAACACAAAGTAATGGATATAGTTTTATAAAAAAACTTTATTGATACAGCAAATATCAGTTTTAATATAAAACGGTCTTAAACTAATAACATAACCAAAAGTTGTTGTTGCAAAACTACACACAAAAACAAAACTTTTAAAACACAAACATTCATTAATCACTGACATATCTAAAAAAACACACGACATATACAATCGACTTTTATTTTGTTGTGAATTTTATTTATTTCTTATTTTATTAAAAGTAGAGACGACGATACAACTATTGAGTTATTAAGTACTTCTTAAACATAACTTCTGGGATATGAACTGACATTTTCAATCTATTTAATAAGATATTGAAAATGCCAGTCTATTTTATTATACATCTAAGTTGACGACCTCCGTGGTCATTGGCGTACACACCGGTTTCCAAAGTATCGCCAGCTCTGAGGTCCCGGGTTCGATCCCCGGGCGGATCAATGTAGAAAACCACTTATCTACATTGTCTTGGTTCTGGGTGTTTGGGGTACCTTCGTTGTCTCTGATTCCATAACACGCGTGCTTTAGCTACTTACTTTGGGTTCAGAGTATGTGATGTTGTCCACATCTATATTAATGTTGACCTAAATTAATTAATCAATAATGAGACGCTGTCATTTCTAGCCATAAACAAATTTTTCATTATCAGCTTGCACCCTAACGTTGTATCGTCGTCTCCTCTCTTCAGTAATATACAACCCATAACAGACCTAACCCACTAATAAATAAGTCGTATATTTGTGCAGCACGTGCGAAGCGCTCGCCCGTCAGCTCGAGCGCAGTGCCGCCGAGCCCCGAGCGGTCGGTCGGACGGTCCCGCTCCAGGCCAGGAGTCTCTCAGTCACAACGTGAGTATTTTACTAATAGACTAGTTTTATCCCGCGACTTCGTCCGCGTAGAACTCGAAAACGGTTTAAAAAATGTGTTGCACCAAGGTTTTATGTGACTTCAACGTTTTTTTAAATAAAATCGAATTGAGTTTTAAAATTGTGGCAAATAAAATGTGATTTAAATCAAAAGCACTAAGGAGTATTGATATCAACTTCGATGCTAATCACCCCCAAAATAACTTTCTACCCCTTTTTGACCCCGTTAGGCGACGAGTTTCAATAAAATACGAAACTTGACTTTTATCAAAGAATGTTTATGCAAAATTTGAAGCAGATTGGACTAAGAAATCACGTTGTCCCATACAATTTTTGACCCCATTTTTCACCCCGTTAAGGTTAGAATTTCGGAAAATCCTTTTTTATCGGATGCCTATTTTAAATTTGTGTATACTAATCGTTTTGTGACCCTTGCAGCCACATCCAGGTCCTCATCGCCATCGTCTCGCAGCAGTGGACCGATGTCGTTAGCCAGCGCTCGACGCCGGCCCTCTGGTATTCCACGCTCGTTGGCCGGCTCAAGAGAGACCAGTCCTACCAGGTAATGTACCTAATATCGTGTTAAAGTTAATCCAAAAAGGAGGTTCTGTATTCGACCAGTATCTTTAAATAGGACCTAAAGTACCTTAGGTATTATATCGGCAAGGTCAAAAATAAACTTCATCTTACAGAGTTGTGTTAGTGTATACTGATTTGCTAGCTTGATTCGGCGGCCAATTAAATAATATCTTGGGACAACTCACACACGACCATCTGATCCCAAACTAGGCAGAGCCTGTGTTATGGCACCACAAACATACTTACAACAAGTATACTTATTTACCACGGGCAACTCCTAAACATACTTACTCATTTCTTAATACATACATGCACATAACATATGTGTATATATTAATATATATTAATAGGGCCTAACCCACCACACATTTCTTCACCACACATCCTTGCAACTCCTGTAAGCCAGGATCTACAATGATGACTAATGAATACCACCGAAACAGTTAAGCTTGGTGTGTCCCAGAGAAACGATTTGTATATATTAGTGTACTAGCTGTGCCCGCGGCTTCGCTCCCGTCAACTGACTACCTACCATACCTTCCCTACTCTTCCTACCTTACCTATTTGTTTTTGTCTTTAAACCTTCCCTGTATTCTAGCGAACAAAACAAAAAAAGAATTATTCAAATCGGCCCAGCCGTTCTCGAATTTTAGCGAGACCAACGAACAGCAATTCCTTTTTATATATTAGACTAGCTGTGCCCGCGGCTTCGCTCCCGTCAACTGACTACCTATCCTACCATATCTACCCTACCCTACCAACCGTACCCTACCAGCCGTACCCTACCTACCATACCCTACCCTACCTACACTACCCTACCCTACCTACCCTACCCTACCTACACTATTCTACCTACCCTACCCTACCTACCCTCCCTACCCTACCTACCCTCCCTACCCTACCTACCCTCCCTACCCTACTCTACCTACCCTACCCTACCTACCCTATCTACCCTTCCCTACCCTACCTACCCTATCTACCCTTCCCTACCCTACCTACCCTACCATACCCTATCTACCCTACCATACCCAACCTACCCTTCCTATATTTTTTGTTTTTAAAGCTTCCCTGTATTCTAGCGAACAAAACAAAAAAACAATTATTCAAGTTTATCGAATTTTAGCGAGACTAACGAACAGCAATTCGTTTTTATATATAAGATTGTGTTCCCCAGGAGTGGGCGGTCGAGCAGCGTGGTGGGCGCGGGCGTGCGGCGGCGCGAGTCGCTGGAGCGCACGGCGCCCAGCCGCGCGCCCGCCGCCACGCTCCGCCTGCTGCAGCAGACGCGCGACGCCGAGGCCCTGCTCAGGGTCAGTGCACACCCCTCACACAACCCTCCACAGCTGTTACTCACTTCTTGCCGGTTCTTCTCCATAGGAGTGACATTTTGGAACCGCGCAACTAGAGACATTTAACGTTTTGAAAGTGCATGTAAAGGCCTACTCGAAATAAAAATATTATGATTTTGATTTTAACATAAAGTCGCATTTGTTAAATTTCCTTACTCCAATTCTTGTTAAAATTGTCTGGAAGAAATCACAATTAGTGAAAAAACCTTTCATTGTACCTTTTAATAATATTGTTCTACTGATAACTTGTTTTTTTTGTGTACAATACGGAGTTTTTATTGTTATAAAGTACTGACTGCGTTCAGACCCACAGTTAGAACGAAGAACTCCTATTTGGTCCGAAATTAGGAGTAATAGGCGTGAGTAACCGTTATAAATGTTTATGAATCTGGCACATAAAAGTTATTATGAACAAAGTATGCGAAAATGATATCCAGGCGTCCTGCAAATTAATCGCTTCAGTGCTTACTTGTTATTCAATATTACTCGAAGATGTTAATTTTGAATTTTATTCAATACTAGCTGTCCCCCGCGACTTTGTCCGCGTGTTTTAGTTTTAACGTTTTTTCATTTTTGCGACATTATTCATTTATGCTCCGCTCCTATTGGTCGTAGCGTGATGTTATATAGCCTATAGCCTTCCTCAATAACTGAGCTATCTAACACTGAAAGAATTTTTCAAATCGGATCAGTAGTTCCAGAGATTAGCGCGTTCAAACAAACAAACTAACAAACAAACAAACAAACAAACAAACTCTTCAGCTTTATAATATTAGTATATATTTGGCAGTCAGTCTTGAGTCTACAGACCTAATATGAATGTGGTACTTGCCCTACAAGTCCTCTGAAATGATAAAAAATGAATGTGGACAGCATCCCATGTATTTTTCTGAATCCAACTTAAGTAGCTAAATCACTTGTGTTATAGCATCAGAGACAACAAAAAGGTACCAAAAACATCCACACCTGAGATAATGCAGTAAAGTTTTCAGCTTTAACCCATCCGGAGATCGAACCTGGAAAGTCAGAGTTAACACCTTGAAAACCGGTGTGTACGTCACTTGACCACGGAGGTCGTCGATTATGACGACTGAACTATGAAGACTATTTTCTAACTGCACTATTACTTTCAGAGTCCGGAAGACAGTTCAGCGTGTGAGGGTGGCCGCGGCCGCGACGATGACTCCGAGGCCTCCAGCGTCTGCTCCGAGAGGAGTCTCGACTCCTACAGGAGACACGATGTGAGTGAGAATGAGAGAGAAAATTGTACTTGTAGCTATGTTAAGTAACGATGCAATGCGGTAGATAAAACTCTGATGCCCAAGATACAGACACACGTCTAGTTTCGGGATCACCGTTCAATCTGCATATGAACTGTACTTGATTACTGTAAATAATTTGAATTTGATATAGATTATTTTAAAAACTATTAGATTCGTTCATTTTAGACGAAAACCGTTGTAAAGTCATAAAAAATGCTAAGTTGTAGCGAACCTTATATGTAAGCAGTAAAGTTTGCCCGCGACTCCGTCTGCGTAGAAGTCGAAAATGGTTTTTGACATTCCAATATTAAAGAGTGTTGCATCGGATCAAAGTTTTGTGTGTGTTTAATGTTTTTAGAATAAAATCAAATTGAGTTTTCAAACAAGTAGTATCAACTTGGACGCAAATCACCCATAAAATATATTTCTACAACTTTTTAACCCCTTAAGACGACGAGTTTCAATCCAATACGAAACCAATACATCAATTTTATTTTGTTAAAGAATATTTACTTAGGGGCAGAATTTCGGAAAATCCTTTCTTACCGGATGCCTGCGTCATACAAAGAACACACCCTCCCAAGTTTTAGGTCTCTACGATCAGCGGTTTAGTCAGCAGTTTCGCAGATCCGTCAGTCAGTCATTCAGGACAAAGCATTTAATATGTATAGATTACAGTTGTTTTTTTTTTCTGGAACTATTGTTTTTTTACGTGTTTGGCGTATAAATAGCGACAGTGTATGTAATGGTGTGCATGTTGTCAGAGCGTGTCGTGGTCGGGCTCGGCGTCGCGGCTGGGCTGGGAGTGCGGGTCGCCGCCGCCGCCGCCGCCGGCCGACGACATCATCGCGCTGTGCGCCTGCACGCACTGGACCGAGCGCAAGGACGGCCTCACGCACCTCGTGAGTACACGCCCGCTTACACTGCTTACCCTGGCTGGTACCCGCTAAAGGACCGGAGATGTACTTGTAAATAAATACAAATGCAAGAAAAAAAATTAAACCTCAGGCAGGAATCGAATCTGCGACCACTGACTTAATGCGCCAGTCGCTTTACCAACTAAGCTACCGAGCTCACTGCCTGAAAGTTTAAATCTTTCCTTCCACTTATTACATCTTTAGGGCGACGTATGCGACATCTAGTAAACCAATCTTTCTTTTGGTCTCACCGAGAGACGATGCAGCCCATTGTATATTATTTTAAAATATTTGTTACGCATTAACGCATGCGGAGCGAATATTTATAATTAAATATAAAAAAGTAAAGTAAGTATTGTAGAAAAGAAAAATTTTAACCTCAACGTAGTAAATTGAAACCTAAAGTATTAATGAATTTTGATCTTAATTCTGTGTCTCCAGGCAAACTACCTGAACAGCGGACGTCTCCTCACCGACGAGCAGCTCCGGCGCCTGACGGAACTGCTCAACAAGATGTTCGTGGACGCCCACACGAAGGTGTTCTCCCTCCTGCTGGACGCCGTGTGCGAGCTGCTGCTGGTGCACTGGCAGCAGCTGAAGGACTGGCTCTACCAGCTCATGTTCAGGTGAGCGAGCTCTCAGCTGTGCAATGATGGGTGACTGTTCAATACGTGATCTTGTGATATGGTAAGGTTTGGTAGCAAAGTAGTTTTGTCTATCCGGGCAAAGCCAGGGTGGGTCGCTAGTGTAGTTTTATTTTGCGTATACCTTACATGTATAATATACGCCCCGCCATTACATTTCGTGTACCTTCGGCCATCTTCGTCACTACAACCTTAACTAACCAATGGTATATATTTCAGGTTACTCATGAAACTTGGTACGGATATCCTGGGTTCGGTGCAGAGCAAGATCATGAAGACTTTGGATGTCATCCACGAATGCTTCCCCGCTGAACTGCAGTTGCATAACATATTCAGGTATTAAGAGAGTTAGATTTATGTGATAAATTGTAATATTAATGAAGACAGTTAAATTTTGTTGAAAGTTTAAGTTACTACCCCCAACTACTGAGACGCCACTTAACTTTAAAACGAACCTAAACCCGGAAGGCACGCCGGCCGAACAGTGGAATGAAACTCTCCTGATTAAAAATGAAATTTAAAACAAATCTTGTTTAATACTCAATGTATTGATGTGTATGGTGTGTAGGTTCCTGGCGGACGGGGCCACGGCGCCCACGCCCAAGACGAAGGCGGCGGCGCTGCGGTTCCTGGCCGACCTGGCGCACGACTACTGCACGCCCAACAGCCTGGCCTTAGCGCTACATGGTCAGTTCATACTATTTTGTTCAAGATACTTTGTGTTTAAACTTGTATACTTTGAGTGAATCCTGTATCGAGCAAGAATAATAGTTAAATATACCAATCTTAAAAAACTAAAAAATCTACTTTTTTTATCTACTTTATAAATCTACTTATCTTACTTTTTTGTTTATTTATAACACTTTTTTTGTCCTTTTCGTAATGTACCAAGCTATAGGGTTTTTTTAATCTTGTTTCAATTTATTTAAATCTTTTAATGTGTTTTATTATAATACGTAATAATTGATGGGCCTGTTGGTCTAGTGGTTAGAGACCTTGATTGTTAAACCGGAGGTCGTGGGTTCGATTCCCACTCAGAACAAATCTTTGTGCGATGAGCACGATCGTTTGTTCTGTGTCTGTGTGTAATCACTACATAGTATAAAACAAAGTCGCTTTCTCTGTCCCTATGTCCCTTTGTATGCTTAAATCTTTGAAACTACGCAACGGATTTTGATGCGGTTTTTTTTAATAGATAGAGTGATTCAAGAGGAAGGTTTATATGTTTATAATAACATCCATTAAATAGTGGAGAAGTACTGTAATTTTTGAGGTTTCTAATGTGATGTCGTAAATAATTACATTTTTTCCGCTTACATTGCAAACGCAGGCTGAACCCTACGAGTTTTATCAAAATAATGTACTAAGTATTGTACACATTGAAAAGGTCTACAGAAAAGTCCGTGATGGTATATGTCTATCTCTTATGGATAACCCACAATAACTTTTTTTTGTCATTTACTTTTTACGACAAATAATGGCTAATTTTCGAAGCGATTTTAACCAATACAGCATTAATCCTTAACCAATTAAATACCTTGAATACATTGTTCATATAATATAGATCTATATGGCCCTTTACACCGTATGATTTAAGTGAATATTTTCAAAGATATTACAGATTTAAAAATTGCGGGACGTATTATTATTCCGTTGCGTAGTTTCAAAGATTTAAGCATACAAAGGGACATAGGGACAGAGAAAGCGACTTTGTTTTATACTATGTAATGATTAAAAGAGATTGTTCTTCTCTCATTGTATACTCGGAAAAAGGCGTTAAAACTGTCTTAATGGCCGATGATAGATCGGCGTAGTCACGATAATTGATACGGTACTTAATATTTGTTAATTAATTTATACGATGTATGACAAAGAATTAATTAATTAATTAATCTATCTATTTAATAAAAAGTCGTTACCTTGAATGTTGAAAAAAATCTACACGGTCATGTGATCCCAAACTAGGCAGAGCCTGTGCTATGGCAACCAGACAACTGATAAACATACTTATATATTTCTAAATACATACATATTATAGATAATTTAAACGTTTACAGTTTCCGGTAAAGACATCTTTTGCAATGACCATTAATAAATCGCAGGGTCAAACCTTCAACGATGCAGGCTTAGATTTGAGCGTTGACTGTTTTTCACATGGACAACTGTATGTCGCTCTTTCAAGAGTGACCTCCAGAGAAAACATGTTTGTATTGTCTAATGACAAGAAAGCTGTGAACGTTGTTTATAAAGACATTCTGTAATATGTTGTAAAAATAAAATAAATAGTTAAAAATGTAAAAAGTAAATAAGTAAAAATGTAGTGTATGAATTTAGATATTCCAAAGATAGCAGGAAATCTTCATGGTATAGGGAAAGGGGGATTGTTTTACTCCAAATTTAACGCGTGCGGGCCACGGGCAGTAATGAATAAATCAAAACTACTGGATCGATTTTAATCACATAGGCTATATATTTTATACCCGTGCGAAACCGTATTTAGTATCAGCATTGCACCCGTGCGAAGCTGGGGCGGGTCGCTAGTTTATCTATAATATGTATATATTAGGAATATTTATGTATGTTTATCAGTTGTCTGGTTGCCATGATACAGGCTCTGCCACAGAACAGATAAAATACAGTAGAAGTCGCATAGCGCTTCATTTCTACCGAGACCAGCGTACCCAAACCACACCCAAACTCACACAAAGATAGGTATATCGTATTTCGTAACACTGAAAAATCCTTCACGTCATTGGGCATTTTGAAGTAGGCGGTTTATCAAGCGTTACTTAATAGAATAAAAACCATGACAGCATGTTAACAGTGTTGTTTATTGTATACCCTTTATTGTACAGAATAGTTTGAAGAGAAAGTTATGCTACTCGCTGCTAGATGGCTCTATATTAAATTCATTCAATTTAGCTGTATTTACACACAAATAAGATTGATATTTCTGGATCAAACTTATTACTAAATGTGTTTTGTAACATTGGCATTGCCTTATTTTATCGACATTACTTTTTATTCTTAGATAAATTAGAGTTAAGGCGCTACTCGAATAATTGCATGTAAGCGGCGTAAAGCGGAGTGGAGAGCCAACCTAAGAGAATCAAAAAGAAATCAAATGTAAGAGAGAGATAATACTAACTGCTTGCTAACGGGACGGAAAGACCTAAACATATGTCAAGGTCGTGAAAGATTGTCCTAGAAATAATAACGTAAGCGACAAAATGGAAAATCTTATATTAATCGAAATTTATCCGATGGAATAAAGAATCAATCCACATTAATCTATAGATATAATGATAATGCATCAAATAGTGTAAAAAATATATTATTAAGTAAAATAGTTTGGTGGATTGAGCAAAAAAGTGTTTTTATATAGCTGCTTTCAAAAAATTAAAGTATCGAGGAAAGTTAGCTTGGAACCAAGTTTCTTGTCCCTAACTTTTATAGTTGCTAAGTTAGGTAAGTTAATTAAGTAAAAACGAAATTAAAATAAAATAATGTGTCTCTCTTACAGGCCCACAGTAAAACTTATGTTTTGGTATAGTCATCTTTGTTTAAGTTTAAGAACTCGTTTGTGTTATTTTCATTAATGATGTCATCGAGGATAGATGGTTGATTGGACCGCCATTTACGTAAATGAAAATGAGCGCCCGCTGTAACGTTTGAATGACGCCCTTACATATTTGTATTAAAGTTTTTTCGTCATCATGCCTAGATATATAGTCATCTACGTGCTAAAAAAAATGTGTAAGGCCTCAACTACTCGAATGATATGAAAACTACATTTTGAATCTGTAAAAATTTAACTATGTGAAATTTTCTTTTTTTAGTAGTTCAACATAAATAAAACGTCTGTATTTTAAACTATCGATAACTCATTATCGATAACGGTAATGCCTAAATGAGTAGCTGAACTTGACATTGTGCATTGTCGGAATGTTCTAGAATAATTGCTTTCCTTTAAAAAAAAGTGAACCTAACTGCCAACAAAATAAAGTAAATTTCTATTTGCGTTTTTTTACAAATTAATGTTTTTCAAAATTTTATCAATAGAAAATAAACCAGGACTAATCGATGATGGGAAATTCCACTATTTGATAAATTTTTGGCGCTGCTATCTAGCTAGCACTCTAAAACAGTACAAAACGGCATCTTTGTATTTATTAGTCGAGCTTGTTTCACCGTGGCGATCGTAACTAGACTGACGTGCGCGACGTGTAGCGCGGTGTATCATACGCGCGCCCCGCCTACATGCGACTTCTACTATATTTATCTGTTCTGTGGGCTCTGCCTAGTTTGGGACGTGATGCACCGTATGTTGTTAAAAACAAATGTTATTTGTTATTATCTCAAAAATTGTATTAGTGAATAAGTCGTTGGAGTGCCATAATTAAACAAATAAATAAAAAATAAAAATATATACTGTATCCCTACACGCAGGTGGAGCCACGGGCGTGGCGGGGCGCGCGCTGGTGAAGGTGTCTGGTCTGGCGGCGGACCCGCGCGCCGCCGACGTGCGCGTGTCGGCGCGCAGGGCGCTCGCCTCGCTGTACGACTGCAATCCTGTGCCCGTGAGTATTTTGTTGTCATAGTACTTTGACTGGCCTGTTGGTCTAGTGGTTAGTGACCCTGACTGCTAAACTGGAGGTTGTGGGTTCGATTCCCACCCAAGACAAATCTTTGTGTGATGAGCATGATCATTTGTTCTGTGTCCGGGTGTAATTTATCTATAATGTGTATGTATTTAGAAATATATAAGTATGTTTATTAGTTATCTGGTCACCATAATACAGGCTCTGCCTAGTTTGGGATCAGATGGCCGTGTGTGAGTGGTCCCAAGATATTCTATTCTATATTCTATAAAATAACTCGGAATTAATATATTTCGCGGTGGGTATATTGTAAGTTCTGTAAATTGCCGTAGATTTAAAAATATTGAAACGGAAAAGTTTAAAAATATGGTTGCCAGATAATGTGTATGTCTCTTTTTTCATGTAAATTGGTTTAATAAAACGACTCCCGCACTAACGAATTTAGACCTTATGACACGGGGGGTTTCACAAACATTAAAATTACATGCGTAAAGAATACCTAGATTTAGAACAAGCATTTGTGCATCACACAAATGCTTGTCCCTTGCGGGGATCGAACCCGCATCTCGTCGCGCAAAGTGAACCCATACCACTCAGCTATCCGTGCAGTAATCAAAAGGTCCCCGGATAATTCCATTTTTTATTATTTAATTTATTTAAACCTTATTGATCTTCCTTACAGCTAATTATATTTATTCGTTTATGTTACAGTTCACGGCGTTAATGAGCGAGTTGCCTCCTGAAACTCAGGCGCTCGTCAACGGTGTCGTTCAGCAACATGTCAGACGGACTTCTAGCAGTGAGTATTATAGTATTATCTTATATTAATATGTCTGCACAGATAGCCGAGTGGTATAAATAATAAATGCGGACAACATCACATGCATTGCTCTGAACCCAAAGTAAGTAGCTAAAGCACTTGTGATATGGTATTCAGAGACAACGAAGGTACCACAAACTAATGATGCCACGAATATTCGGCAACTATTCGGTATTCGGCCTATTCGGCCACTTTTTTGCTATTCGATATTCGGCCGAATAGTGCGTACTATTCGGCCGAATACCGAATAGCAATTCATGTAAAAAAAGACACGTTATTTTACTCAAAATTATGTATTTATTTTCAAATTACAACATTTTAGTACTTAAAATTAATCAGTGGTAAGTTGTGATGTTATAGGTGTGATTTTATAAGCCTTTTGACGAAAAAATAATTGAAAATGAACTAAGGAATAAACTTCTTAGCAAAATAGTAATTAAGTTTCATTTAACGTATTATTTATAAACTAACAAAGCGCTCCGTGACGCGATTTACTCGCAATTGAAACAAATACAAACAATGTTTGCCTGCACCCCGCCCCGCGCGCGCGCCGTCGTCGCCTGCCGCGCGAACGCAACGAGAAAAACAGGTTGTGACTTGTCTTATTCTAGCTAACGCGCCCCCACCAAACATTCGGCGGCCGAATATTCGGCGCTTCGGCCGACAGCGTTGCCGAATATTCGGTATTCGGTATTCGGCCAATTCACTATTCGTGGCATCTCTACCACAAACACCCAGATCCGAGACAATGTAGAAAAGGGATTTTCTACATTGACACGGCCAGGAATCGAACCCGGGGCCTTAGAGCTAGCGACACTTGAAACCCGGTGTGTACGCCACTCGACGACGGAGGTCGTCAATTACCACGTATAGGTCACCACGACAACTACCACTATGCGCGACGTGCTGCGGGTTCGATCCCCACATGGGACAAGCATTTTGTGTTATCAAGAATTGCTTGTTCCAAGTCTGGCTGTTCTTTGTGCAGGTGAATTAAATGTTTGTTAAACTTCACGATACAAGGATTAAAAACAATAATGTGAGAGACGAATAAAAGAAAAAAAAAAAAAAGTGCTGAGCAGACGGTAGAAAATTTGTTCACAGGATAGAAATTACCTTTTTTGACCATTAGTTGCCGGGTATAAGTTGAGCGCGACAACCAATTGGCTCTTGTTTTCTCAAGGGCTTTATTTATAGGTATTATAATTACGGCAAATACCATTATTCGGTTAATATGCACAGTAAGTTAGGAAAGTTCCTTTGATTGTGACGGGCCTGTTGGTCTAGTGGTTAGTAACCCTGACTGCTAAACCGGAGGTCGTGGGTTCGATTCCCACCCAGGACAAATCTTTGTGTGATGAGCACCATCATTTGTTCTGTGTCTGGGTGTATTTTATCTATAATATGTATGTATTTAGAAATATATAAGTATGTTTATCAGTTGTCTGGTTGCCATAGCACAGGCTCTGCCTAGTATGGGATCAGATGACCGTGTGTGAGATGTCCCAAGATATTATTATTATATTATATTATTATTATTATTGTGCTGTCAAGTATGGAGTTGAGCAGATGTTAGACAGAAGTTACATCTCATGACCGGTATTAGTTCCTGATCGCGGCAACCAATGCCAATAATGTTAATAAAAAAAGTTCATAGCCAATGAGCGTTTATTTGTATTGGTTGCTTAGTGTTTTATTAACAGCTAGTGTGGGTTGTGTATTCCGAGTATATATTATATTATTCTCTCAGCAGGTAGCGACAGCCCGCTGCGGTCCGCCAGCACGGCCGCGGCGCCCGAGGACGTGTACTCGCGCATTCGGAAGACCACCTCCGAGATACATACATACACCGCGCAGCATGCCAACGGTATGTACTTTGATCGCGACCGAAATTCGGTTACGCTGGTTACTCTTAACAGATAGATAGAACACCAGTACGTGAGCACAGTTGCACTCTCTATTCCTTTACTCTTATAGTCCGGTGGCGGCCATTATTTGTATACTTGTGCTAGTTTAACCCATTGATTGTGAGTCGTACCTCTGTACCTCGTTGACCTAGAGGTTAAAGATCGTATATCATCAAACTTCTTCATACAAAAGTAGATTCTAAACACAAAAAAAAAGGGTTCAAATCAAGTAGAGGTAGTGCGGCGACCGGTCGCAGCCTATCAGCATATGGGTTAAGACCAGGCGTAATACTGGTTTTATACGTACATTACGCCCATACATGGCAGGGCTTTGGTCTGGGGGTATATACTCAGACTAACCGCGGCAAGTGTGCCTTAAACCTAACGATAACCCAGTACCACTTGTACATAGCCTTTAACCTAACGATAAATCAGTACGACTTGTGTGTCTTAGCCACGAGGTCATCATTCAGCATGTTTACGTGACTAATAACATCAATCTATAACCGTTCTATTACAGGCTCTACAGAAAATGAGCAATTTTTTTTTTAAAGGTTACTTGCAATGTGGTTGGAATTCACATTACTAGCAATCTTGTTAGCCCCTCCAACTAAGTTAAATATGCTTGTATCTTGAGTTGGTTCACGTCAATAGTGCAATGGGTGGGGATCGAACCTGCGACCTCTAGATCACAAGGCCGTCACCCTAGCCATTAGGCTATTGCCGCTTAAATAAAACATAATATTCTTTCTCTTGACAGCTGAGTGCGGCAACCACATGTCGAGTAAAGACTCCGGCATCAGCCAGATGTCTGACGTCACGTTGTCTAATAAAGGACACAACGGAGTGCCCAACGGACATTATAATGCGTAAGTGATGTTAATTACTTACCCATGATCAATTGCTGAGCAGTCGATGCACTATTTTTCCGCGCTTGAGTATTGGTTTCTGTGAACAAGTTGTGCGCGACACCCAGTGACTATGAAAAGTCATTTAGGTCAGCGGAAATTATTTCACAAAAGAATTTATGTAACGTTACTCATTCATTAAAACAATATTTCCTTTTAGAGTTAATGTAATTATTATTTTTTGACTGCTAATAGGTAAAATTCTAAGTTTTAATAGATGCCTACGCGTGCGTAGTTTGGGATGTCATAATTTCAAATATTGTAAATTATTATTATCTGCCTATAATTTCCACTTCTGGCTGCTGATCAACGATCTCCCAACTCTACATCCCAACTCTTTAAATTACAATTTTTCATGAATAATTATTTGTATGTTATCAGTGAGGTTCTAAACCGCGCCGCGTCGGCCGACAGCTCGGAGGAGGCGAACAGCACGAAGGAATCCTCTCCGGTGCCCGCCCACCACCGCATGGACTTCCAGCCACATGGGTATGTAGCTGATATAGAGTACTACAAGCTTTGCTCTCGGCTCCACCCGCGTCAAAGCAAAAAATACCAGTCTAATTATAATATTTTATAATTAAAATAAAATTACTTTGAACAGAGTTTATCGTGGTTTGTATTTAGATTTTAGTTCGTATTATTACTTATTTTTTACTACTACTTCGTGTTATTAGTAGTTAAAATATGAAGGTAGAACGAGCAACATCAACTGTCAAGACGAATACCACCTCAGTCTGCCCGTGACCATGACACCTGCAAAGGCGTCGAACGTCGGGAACTAAAAACTAAATACAAACTGCGATAAAATCCGTTCAAAGTAGTTTTATTTCAATGTCTAATATTCGCGTACAACTCAGAAAGCAATAAATATTTAATTGTAAATGACGGACTAATTCGATTTTGATTTTTGATACCCAGTTATTTACTCCATCGTCTTATAACAAATAATCTATACTAATATTATAAAGCTGAAGAGTTTGTTTGTTTGTTTGTTTGTTTGTTTGTTTGAACGCGCTAATCTCAGGAACTACTGGTCCGATTTGAAAAATTCTTTCAGTGTTGGATAGCTCATTTATTGAGGAAGGCTATAGGCTATATAACATCACGCTACGACCAATAGGAGCGGAGCATAAATGAAAAATGTCGCAAAAATGAAAAACCTTTGAAACTAAAACACGCGGACAAAGTCGCGGGGGACAGCTAGTATATAATAATAATAATACCAGCCTATAAATGTCCCACTGCTGGGCACAGGCCTCTTCTCATATAGAGAAGGATATATTTTAACAAATAACTTTAAAAATCATATTATGTCGTAAACTGCACTTTTTAGATAGTGAATTGCATTGTTGCAGGGAGTTTAACTCGAGTCAGCTGGGCCGCGACAAGATACGACAGTACGAGACTGATGAGAACGGGTACATTATTACCAAGTGTGAGTATTTTTATAACTACAGTTTGATCTTGAAAGCGTCTCTATGTCGAAGCAGTAAGGTTCATTTTCGTAATTCGTTAGTTAAAGGCGTATTCTAAAAGTACGTTGTGTTCTTTTTACGTTATTTTCAAGGTATTATGATAAAACGACATTATATACAAAAGTCCGGTGAAGCAGTCAAAGCCTGCACTTAGGCTAACTGCCTAAATCTCTTCCAATAAAATTAAATATAAGCTGCTAAATCATCTAGGATCGTAGTGCTAGTAATGACAAATCAAACAAGCCCAAAGACATTGGGATTATCTCGGTTCGTGACGACGTTCCTATGGCTACCTTCGGGCTCCATCATCAGCCCAGCTAAATCGAATGTTTAGAAGTAGTTCTAATTTAGCTTGCAAGATTTGACCTTAACAAACATAATATACATTAATTAAAAACTTGTAACTGTAATGTTCTGGAAGTTTTAATTCGGAGCTGAGAGAAGTAACCGTTCGTCACAAGAAAATATTCCAGACTGCCTCACCTCACGCTTAAACTTCTTTATACAACATAAATAAATTAGAATTACCCACCACAGACATTACTGCGTTACAGAATTTCGTAACAAAGTTTTCTAATTAAAGCTACAATCTATTTTAAGTGTAATAAGATCTCTTTTGAGTTTACTAATTGTTCGTGCGATGCATTGCATTGACAGCATCGCGCGATCAATAAAAATTAGAACACTTATTCGACGATTGACGATTAAATTGGTTTGACAAGTACCATCGTACACGTTCAAACTTGCTCGACAAACACGCCATCAATCAAGATTTTCTTCAAGCATCTTAAGCACGTAGATTACTTAATAAACGCGTCAAGCTATGCCGCAAGTGATAAAATTGCTCGACAGAAACTTTTAGAAACTTTCCTCGATAGTTTTATTTTTTGAAATCAGGTCTAATAAAACACTTTTTTGCTTTTCCAACCAAAGTATTAAACTTATTAATATTTTTTCCACACTATTTGATACATAATCATAATATCAAGATTAATGTCGATTGATTTTTTATTCCATCCGATAGATTTCAATCTTTCGGGACCTTGACATATGTTTAGCTCTTTTCGTCCCGTAAGCAAGCAGTTAGTGTTATCTCTGTCTTGCATTTCCGGATTGGCTCTCCAGTCCGCTTGACTCCGCCTACTCGCTAACGGAATAATTATTCGTGTAGCGCCTTTATAGCCGTTTCCCACCTAAGTTGACGGGCCTGTTGGTCTAGTGGTTAGTGACCCTGACTGCTAAACCGGAGGTCGTGGGTTCGATTCCCACCCAGGACCTATCTTTGTGTGATGAGCACGATCATTTCTTCTGTGTCTGGGTGTTATTTATCTTTAATATGTATGTATTTAGAAATATATATAAGTACGTTTATCAGTTGTCTGGTTGCCATAGCACAGGCTCTGCCTAGTTTGGGATCAGATGACCGTGTGTAAGATGTCCCAAGATATTATATTAAGTTGGTATTCCACGATGAGGTCCTCGTGGCCATCGGTTAGTGTTGCCTGACGCGTGTGTGTGTGCAGCGGGCCTGCGCGAGCCGGAGGTGCTGGAGGCGCTGTGCGCGCTGGACGCGGGCTCGGCGCCGGCCGAGCAGTGGGAGCGCCTGCTGCTGGCCACGCACGAGCTGCTCAAGTACGGCGACTGCCGCAAGCCCGTCGAGTACTTCAAGTTCGTACCCACCATATACACTCACACAGCAACACCAAATAAGTAGCTAAAGCACTTGTGTTATGGAAGCAGAGACAAGGCTTTCCTTGTCTCTGATTTCATAACACACCTTACGATACCATACCATAAACACCAGACTCGACAAAATGTAGAAAAGTGGTTTTCTATATTGACGCGTCCGGGGATCGAGCCCAGCCCGTCGAGTACCCATTATATACACCTCTTATAGATGGCACCTGGTGAAAAAGTACCATAAATACTGAAGATAGCAAATACTACTCAAAGAGAATATTCCTTTATATATGCAATTAGATTGAATGATATTTCACGACAAACTCATTCAATCGAATTGCACGAACTTAGAGGGTTAGATTGATGATTTTAATAATTATAATTCTGTAAGTACAAACTTATTACGGCCGCGAATCGAATTATGTTAAAAAAGAAAGCCTGAAACTGTCCGGCAAATTGCAAAAACATAAGAAAATTTGAGTTTCCACCTTAAAAAGAAACTATTTCTATTGCTCTGGCTGGAGGCCCTTATGGGTTCGCTGAAAGTCCGGTGAAGCAGTCAAATCTTGCGCTTAGACTAACTAAGGTACTGCTTATTTTAATAGTTAAAAATAAAGTTAACCAATTATTTTTGTGTTTGTAGGAATATAGTCCGCGTGGCGCTGGCCGCGTTATCCATAGAAGAGACATCTGGTGACAAGGAGAATACAGAAAATGCCGTCAACGCGCAGCAGACGTCGGGTGAGTTCACTATAGAACTGGAAAAAATTAATTTAAATTTAATTTTATTTAAATGTCAGCAACATCACATACATTGCTCTGAACCCAAAGTAAGTAGCTAAAGCACTTGTGTTATGGAATTCAGAGACAACAAAAGTACCACAAAAACCCAGACCCGAGACAATGTAGAAAATGGCTTTACTAGATTGACCCGGCCGGGATCTAACCCGGGACCTCAGACCTAGCGACACCTTGAAAACAGGTGTGTACGCCGCTCGGCCACGGAGGTCGTCAAAATATTTAAACACAAACTCTTAAATCAGCTAGGATCACAATACTAATCTAATCTAATAAGCCTGTCTTGTCCCACTGCAGGGCAAAGGCCTCGCTGTTCCACGCACTTCTGTCCTGAGCTAGGATGGGTTAGTCCTTTCGGTAGGAGTCAAGTTGGTCTCTCCACCGCTTTTTTGGTCTGCCGCGATGTCGCCTAGCGTTACGTGGGTCCACTCTGTAGTTTTTTTAGCCCACAGCTCATCTGACATGCGAGAGACATGATCGGCTCGATCTGATTGCTGGTCTTTTGATCTAGTGGTTAGTGACCCAGACTGCTAAACCCGAGGTCGTGAGTTCGATTCCCACTCAGGACAAATCTCGTGTGGTGAGCATGATCATTTGGTCTGTGTCTGAGTGTAATTTATCTATAATATGCATGTATTTAGAAATATAATTATAAGTATGTTTATCAGTTGTCTGGTTGCCATAATACAGGCTCTGTCTAGTTTGGGATCAGATGGCCGTGTGTGAGCTGTCCCTAGATATTATTATTATTATTATGTCAGTGATTTGGGTTTTGGTGCGTAGTGAAGTGTATGGATCACAGTAGTAGTGAAGACAAATCATACAAGCTCAAACACTACCACACTAGACCAACAGGCTAGTAAAATTTTATGGTTGCGTTCCATTCCTAACAGTTACACAGTAACTTTATCTTTGTATGTCTGTCCCGCAGGCTGGGGTTCAGCCCAAGAGCGGGCAGCGGCAGAAGCAGTGAAGGTCCTCGTGTGGCTGTGCCGGCGCCCCGAGACGCGGCCGCAGTGGCAGGACTACTTCGACCTGATACTCCTCAAGCTGATCCACGCGTACGAGGGGCTCAACAAGGAGGTCATGCGGGCCGTGGAGGCGGGCATGCCGCATATAGCGCACGCTTTGCCGGCCGCACAGGTGATAATGAAACTTCTTGCTTGTTACAATGCCTTATAATGTACACACAGCAAACTAGATAGGTTTGCAGGCCACGCTTTCTTTTTTTTTTTTGCTAGAGGTTTACGCAATTAGTCTGAGCGCAGGCCTTGATTCCTTCACCGGACTTTTGGCGAGAACCTCAGCAACGTTCACTAAGGGCACCCCCTGTGGGGTTCGGACCTCGACTTAGTGAGTTGCTAACAATCTTAATAAGGCAAAAACAGCAAGGGAGGGCTGGATCTAAGTTTTCAAATTATTTATGGGCATATTTGTATTGCTAGCTTGACCGGCTCGGGCCAGCTTGATCTAGGGACGGGGGTCGGGGGGGAACCCTTAGAGCCACAAAATGTTAATGTGACTTGCAAACCTATCTAGCTTGCTGTGTGTACATATAAGTCACATGCATACGACACACACATTATGTTTATCCATCAAGTATCATCCACCTTTATGTAACTTACACACACATACCACGCACTAATACACACACACACAGTAACATGAAGTATGTAACTAAAGCACCAGTGTTATGCAATCAGAGACAAGGTAGGACCATAAACAATTAGACCCGATAAAATGTAGAAAAGAGGTTTTCTATATTGACCTGTCCAGGGATCGAACCCAGTGCTAACTACGCCTGGAAAACCAGTGTGTATGCCACTTGACTACGGAGCTTGTACACACATAGAGCATAAATATATGATCTTGAGTCATTAATATTTTATTTCGTAGGTGCTAGCCCTTCTCAAGCCCGTGATCCGCACCCGCGGGTACCCCACCTCGCTGTGCGCGCTGAAGCTGGCCGCCGAAGTGGCGAAGGCGCGCCCCACTGAGCTCACCGACGACGTCGTGGAACATCTCATGGAGGGAGTGGGCCAGGTAATCTATTCTCATATATAAAGCTGAAGACTTTGCTTGTTTGTTTGAACACGATAATATCAGGAACTACTGGTCCGATTCGAAAAATTATTTCAGTGTTGGATAACCCATTTTTTGAAGGAGGCTATAAGCTATATAACATTACGCTGCGACCAAAAGGAGCTGAGCATAAATGAAAAATGTTGCTAAAATGAAAAACCGTTGAAACTACAACACACTGACAAAGTTGCGGGGGACAGCTAGTGTATAATATTTAATTATGAATTCGGTTCGAATGTAGGTCTTAATAGAGTATTGTGGCGTTTCGCCAGTGAGTAAACTCGTGCAGGAAAATAATAGTTCAAAAATAATTAAACTTGAAAAAAAAAATATTTCATGTCTAAAATTCACGTTAACCTCAGAAAGTCTCTGATAATATTTCCAACATTCGCACGGTCTGAAATCCCTATGACATGTTCCTGATTCTACGATTGGTCGATTTGTAAGGATAGTAGCAGCATGAGTCTCTTATCTGATGATTGGTCCTTATTACAGGATATGTGAAATTGTGCCCCACCGTTTTACTAGCCTATAATTACAAAAAAACTTATAACTAGTCTAAAAACCTTCCTCGAAAATTGGGCTATCAAATGCTAAAAGTTTTTTTTTAAATCCGACGTGTAGTGAAAGAAATAAGCGCATTCGAACGAAAAATCTAGCTTTTTTATGTCATTAACTATAGAATGACTAATCCATACAATTCTGTTACGCTACACTGTTAAACCGCTGAACCGATTTCGATGAAACTTGGCATGAAATAAGCTGAATAAGATCCAAGAAATAACATATGGTTTTTGCTGCGATAACCGACATTAACGCGGACGGAGCCGCGGACAATAGCAAGTATATAATAATACTAGCTGTCCCGGCAAACGTTGTTTTGCCCTATAAATTAAAAATACCTACCCTACCCTACCTACCCTACCCTACCTACCTACCCTACCCTACCTACCCTACCCTACCCTACCTACCCTACCCTACCTACCCTACCCTACCCTACCTACCCTACCCTACCCTACCCTACCTACCCTACCCTACCTACCCTACCCTACCTACCCTACCCTACCTACCCTACCCTACCTTCCCTACCCTACCTACCCTACCCTACCTACCCTACCCTACCCTACCCTACCCTACCTACCCTACCTACCCTACCTACCCTACCCTACCTACCCTACCCTACCTACCCTACCCTACCCTACCCTATTTTTAATTGTAAGTCATCAAAAAATAAAAAAAAAAATTACCAAAAAAAATTAGTTTTTAATTAACAAATAAAATATAAGGGTTGATCGTAGAGGGATGAAAATTTAGGGTTGTATGTATTTTTGTATGCTGTGTCATAAAAAAATAAAAACAAAAAATTTTGCCTAAAAAATAAAAAAAAAAATTAGGGGTGGACTACCCTTAACATTTAGGGGGATGAAAAATAGATGTTGGGCGATTCTCATAGATACCGGATAAGCACAAAAAATTTCATCAAAATCGGTCAAGCCGTTTCGGAGGAGTTCAAGTTCGAACACCGTGACACGAGAATTTTATATATATAGAGATTGTCGCATTCCAGCTGGCGGACCACCAAAACAGCGCAGTGCGTAAGGCGGCCGTGTTCTGCATGGTGGCCTTCACGTTCGCGCTCGGCGAGGAGCGCATGCAGCCGCATCTCAAGCACCTCTCCGTCAGCAAGTACAGGCTGCTGCAGGTATGTAATCCCACTGTTTGGCATAAAGGCTCTTAACAGGCCTTCGACCCTGTGCCACTGTCATCAGTATGTATAATATACATATGTGTGTGTTAGTGTTTTACACTACAGAGATTTATTTGTATGGGATTTAAATGAAAAAATATCTCTTGTTTCTGAAATTTATTGTCAAATGTAATGTGAATAGTTGACCAAAAGATCAACTAATCTAAGTATTTCACTAGAGTTTTGGCAGATAGATAAATGATATTTATGTTCGGCTGTAAAAGAGACAAACTTCGGAGAATGTTATAGATCCTCTAATTAAGCAATTAATCAACTCAGCTTATCGCGGTCCATTGCTGGACATAGGCTTCTCCCAAGTTTCATCACAACACTCGTTCCTCCGCATCCAGTCGGACCTCGGCTAGCTTCTTCAGGTCGTCCATTTGTTGACCTCAGCTGCTCTGGAGACATCTTTGTCTCTCTGCCCTGTTTGCAATCAACTCGGCGCAATGTTTCCATTTTTATTCTATTCATCTCTAGTACTCGTCATATCAGCTTTAAATCCTTTCTTCCTCATATATCCTATACACAATGTATCCACCTGTTTGTGTAGCAGTATGTAACGAGTATGTTGTGTGTAGGTGTACATCAGCAAGCAGCGGGAGGAGAGCGGGCGCGCGGGCCCCGGCGCAGGCAGCACGTAGCGGCGGGCGCGCCGCGCTCACACGCGCTCGCGCGCCACGCAGACCGCCGCGCCCTGACCGAGCCCCACGCCCAGCGCTGGGCAGCCGCCGCTGTACGGACTGACGAAGGTAGACTGGGCTTACAGTGCAGCCTATACACATACCCTCACTATGTAGCAAACGTCAAGTAAGGAATACACCATCTTCCAATAGATCCTCTTGTAATATTTATCGTAAAAAAGAACAATTTTCTGACTAAGAGAGTTTTAAACACACTAATAAACATATTACACAAATAACGTATAAGGAAAACTCAATTTTAAGTCATTATACAGCAAATCTTTGACTGTTGAGGATCAAAAGACAGAAAATTAAATAACACAGATAATAATTTTATTAATCTTCTAACAATTCAATAGGTTCTATTAAATTTTCAACTAGGAACACAATCAAGTCACCTAATAGTTGAAAAATAAAAATTTGTTTATTAATTTCTAAGCTAAGATGTCACAGTCAAACATACCCATTAAACTTTTATATTGAAAAGTTTTACATATGTGAGCTCGGTCTACCCTTATTAGTTAGTCTGTGTACTGTATGCAAATACATTTTATGTTACTCATTAATTAAGTTGTTCATGTAATCTTACAATAAAATGACTACTATTATCAGACAGTATTTAAATTTATTTCGAATTATTAGTCTTATTTTCCGCGCAGCATAAAAATAAGTATTTAAATATGGTAACAATAGCTTTTCAATCACTATTTGTTATGTTATTTTGCCAGTGTAAAGTGTATATACTGAGCGGAACCCGCGGCCTTATTACGTATCTTGCAATAGCAAGTGACAGCAAAAATTGTACAATTATTTCTGTCAAATTGCAAATTTGTACTTGAATTAGTAATTTGACAGCAATAATTGTCAAAAAAATTGCTGTCGACTTTGACCCTTGAAATACAGATTTGTATACTGTCTATGAATAGTTAACATTTATTATGGCCGGTTCCTATATAAAAGATATGATTCGTTTTGCTTACGAGAGGTAGAATTTTCTTCGTATTGCTTCGAAAATTCTAACGCCCGTAATTAAAACAAATCGATTCTTTTATATAGGAACCGAACATTAGTAAGATTATTAACGTTCATGAAAATATTACTTTATAAATACTATTGTTTAAATATTTCAAATAAATGTAGTAGAAATAAAGACTGTATATACAATTGTTTTTAATATTTAAACAATGATTTTACTATGATTGATTTGTTTGGTTTTTGTATTGCATTTTTAATTGATTAAATGCATATTCATTTTGCCATTATTCACATTTTGACTCAATTAAGCGTATTACTGTGTATGACTTAATTAGTATGAACAATTAAAACATAAATTTTTTTATTTCTGTGGCTTTTAAAAGCAATACAAAATATATATGCATTTAAACAAATCTACAAAATACATGTAAAATGCGTGGTGAGTTGGAAGCCAGTGAGTGTGACAAGCGGCGTTGTAAAATGAACTGTACTTGTGTAGAATAGGGGCGAGGATCGTGTGCGCTGTGTACCTTAGAACTAGAATCTTTATAGTTTATTATATATATAAATATTACGTTTTAAACCCATGTTAGTACCAGAGTCAGATAACTCATGTCTGTTTAGAACTATGATGACTTTAATATTACGTAAAACTCAAATATAATGAATTACAAAACCGCTTTCAAAGTAAGTGATAGTTAAATCAAATTAAGAAAATAATTATTAAGAGAAAAACAACAATAATAATAATTGCAGGTAAGCATGTATGTTACTTCGTTTTTAGAAATGGCAAGCATGGTACATTTTTACAGTAATTTTGATTTATAAATCAAACTACAATTTTAACAAAATTTGTATTGGTCCACATATGTTTTTTTTTTTGTTATATAGTTCACTATTTACAGAGAAATCGGTGAATATACATACGCATTGGAACATAGAACCTCCTCTTTTCTTTTCTGCATTGTCTCGGGTCTGTGTGTTTGTCTCTGATTCCATAACACAAATGCTTGAGCTACTTACTTTGGGTTCAGAGCAATGTATGTGATGTTGTCCACACTTATATATATATGTATTATAATGCTGTATTTCAATGGTGCTTAGCAGAAATCTCTCGCCCCCTATAAAATTGTGTTAGTAAGCTATTGTAAAAATTGTGCTATTTCGAGGCTGTCGTGTCGTGAGAGCATTAAGTGTTGTTATAATGGTATTGTGCTATAATCACCATTTACTTACTGATTATGGAATAAAAAGACGATAAACCTAAACGAAACTTAAATTTGAGACAATCTTAAATGTCTGTCTGTTGCTATATTACACCTTGAAGTGAGAGACGGTTAACAGTACTTTAAAATGAGTTGCGTTTAATATTCGGCTATAATTAACCCCTTGGAGTAGTGATTAGACTGGCTTTACTGTGGGTCGTGTATTTGATGCTCATTTAAGACAAATATTTGTTTGATTTGCATTTTTTTTTTTTTTTTGTTTCGTTAAATTGTTTAAGTTGTGGTGATTATAACATTATTATCATTTCGGCTGCAAAAGGTTATATAAGCTAAGACGTGTAAAGTAATATTTTTATTAGGCTTATTTATTGAGCAATATGATAATGCACGTTTTCTAAAAAGAGGGTATTCATTTACATGTTAGAATCATTCCTAGGAACCATTCCCAACTGGAATTTTATTTCCCATCTCATGGACTTTTTCCCATTACATGGACGGTCCTATTTGTAGGAATTTTCCTGTTATATAACGTACGATCATGTTTTATACATCTCTAGTGATTTCGTTCCCATTGTTTCGTTTACAATTCCAGAAATCATGTTAAATTTAGATTTACAAATAATTACACGCCTTTATCTCAGTGCGCTAACAATTAGGTCTCTAAGTACCCAGATTGGGTGAAATTCTAACCCCGGGATAAATTGTATGTAATATTGACTAGGACATACTGCCCTTAGTCTAGGATGAAAGGAAAAACTATAGTTATGACCATAAAGTAGAATTTTAAGACTTTCTGCTCCCAAATTAGAAGGAAATACTTCTTATTTGGGATTCTAAAAGTCTAAATAAAAACAGTAAAAGAAAAATAGAGAAGAATATTTTTTCCCATTGAAGTGACAAAATAGTGTAACTGTCTGCCTTAACGTAGATATTATAAGAAATTATATAAAAATAATAATAAAACTAAAACACTTGTAATCAACAACAAATTCATCTGAAAAATGAAAGTATGAAACTGAGTGTTAATGAATGTAAAATAATATGAGTTTATAAAAACGATTAAATCATGGTTTTGACCAACTAATTTTGAATCACTTATTGACCCAATCCACCTAATAATGGTATTTCTGGGTTAAGTTTCCAGACTATAGTCTTTCTGGGTGGAATGGTCTCAATAAGAGTTATCGCGTCACAAGATAAGCGAACGACTAACGACTTTGTTTAACGATTAATCGCAGCGACTTTTTGTTTATACAATGTTTTGGGGTTGCGGCTTTGGCCTGTGTATATAAGAGCGGGATTTAAAGCATTTTTGTCTTAAAAAATGCTTAATTTAAGACATTTTTGAGACTGCGCAAGGTGTATAGAAGAAGGTTTGTGTTGTTTTGGCCGCAAAACAGTTGTTTGCGGCACGTTTTGTCCCAAGTTACGAGATTGTTAGTACTGTCTTAACTTCCAAAGTTAGTTATTCTCTTATTTTATTATATTATGGTTAATTCGGGGGTTTTTTGAGCGAGTAATGTTCTTTACAATTACATTATGATTGCATTTTCTTTTTATTATAGACATTTTTTTAATAGAATTGGAATTAGACTGAAAATCCCAGTAATACTACATTATATTTGTATAATAACTTTCGTGAGGAGTATTCATATTTATTTAAAAACAACGGTTTACTCACGTATATTTTCGGGATCGCCCGACTAGTTTCAGACTCAATAGGAGTCCCTAATCATGAGCTGACGCTGCGGCGGTGGTGTCGACTCGCGAAACTAGTCGGGCGATCCCGAAAATATACGTGAGTAAACCGTTGTTTTTAAATAAACTACATTATAATTTACATTTTACAATATTTCTATTTTATTAGTAGATTTTTCGCCATAATATTAGTTTTTACTGAATGTTGTTACGTTTTTCGCTCAATAAACCCCGAATTCAATACGATATAACTCACAAACTATTTTATATAAAAACAAACCATTTTCACCATGTTTAAATTTTTTGTTTTTCGTAACGCTTGTAATATTTTTAAGCGGTTATATTTTGGTGTTGCCGTGATCATAGTTAACACATATTTGATTGTAATAATTAAACAAAGATTAGAAAACTAAAGAATTTATGTTTTTTTTTTTAGCTTCCTCGGTGTTGTCGAAATTCGGCTTCAACGGTCACGACCTTTCACAGGAAGCTTTCTGTAAAGTGTTAATCTATGATCACTCCAAACCATTTTTGTTTTTTAACAATATTTATCTTTTTGTATACTTTTTGATGTAAAATATGTTATGTATTGTGTAGAGCGTCCGCAAGTGGGCGGTATTGTGTGATTTGGCAATGTTGAGAGCTACTCAAATATCGCCCACTTGAAATGACGCGTGACGACAGTGTTTTAAAATTGTACTGAATCTCATTTGTATAGCGCTTTCAATGTATACTTATATACTTGGTGATGTCCTGTTGGTTAATATTAATACTTTAATGTCGCCACTGGCTTGTTGGATATGGCGTTGGCTTGTTGAAATAAGACCACAAGTTCAAATACTTCTGAGACTAAAGTCTGGGCATTAACTAGCCTAAAATTTCAACTGTAAGCTTCATTGTTAAAGTCGATAGGTAAAAAATCCCTAACGATATTATGTAATACATTTGATTGCTAAGTAAAGTAATAAGTTTGTTCAGTGCCCAACTCTATTTGTTTGACTTAGGAATCAAAGTTAAACACATCCCTATCGGACTGTAGACTAAAACAATGCATATTTATATATGTGATCACAGGCTTGGGAAATGGGAGAGTTCCTATAAAAACACAAAACACAATTTTTAAAGGGAAATTTATAATAGTCAATTATTTCCCAACAGGACATTATCAAGTTATCTACACGTGCACATTGCTTAACAATATATATTTTAAAACACTGAAGTCTGTTTGTTGTATTGCCTAGCATGTAGTGTCGTTGCTAATATAATTGGTTACCCAATACTATGGGACAAATTCCCATGTATCCCATTCACTGGAAAACTATTGATTATTGTTGTGTCGTAGTAAATAAAACTGTGATTTGTTAATCTTGATTGATTTAGTTGACTGTATATTGTTGGTTAACTGCGACACTTAAAATATCTTAACTCAAAAGTCGAAAAGTCTTAGTACCAGTAAGTAGTTTTCCAGCTAATGGGAAAACATTCCTATTAATTAGGAATGCCATTCCTAAGTTAATACTATTATTGTTATTGGGAGTACTTGGGAAATGCGACGACACATAAGACTGTATTATTTTGATTATAAATATTTTTATGTATAAAAGTTTTTTTTTATAAATTGTGATTTCCCATAAAATTATTTTTCGAAAATTTTCGACGATTTGAGTTGTAACTAATGTTTTTTCAATTATTTTTCTTTACTTCGTATTGTGAAATACAGTCTTATAATCGAACTCATAATAATGTGAAGGCGCATTTATTTTTTTATTAGCAAATAATAGCTAGGTAGCGAAGTAGACCACATCACAAATACTTACATTAACTGGAGATACTTATAAATAGTATTCGTATAATGTATAAGAATATATAAACTGAATAGTAACATTGCGATGATATTAAGAACCCCTAACAACACAGTTACCTGTTTGAAATTAATGGTCACCCATCCGAATATCAAATAGCCGGCAAGGGTTGCTTAACCTTGACAATACCGACCAGTTTTTCTTGAGCTTTCTCCGTACCTATGATTAATTTTCAAAAGATTGAGTTTTTCGTTCTTTTAGTTTGCCTTCGCGTTGTTAAGTGTTCGATTGATGTGCTATGCGGTAGTTTATGTATAAGAAGTGCATTTAAATAAATAATAACGCTTGTGAGTGCGCGTGACTCAGTGTCAAATACCCGTAATTACTTACTGTATTTAAATTTATAATTAATAATTATTGATTATTAATGTACTATAGTTATAAATAAAATGATTTTTAAGCCTCTATCTTGTGGTTTTGTTTATTTACCTACATGTTACAATGAGTTTTATTTTCAGTGAACAATATTTTTTATAACACCAGCTAGATTTACGCTATAAATGAGGACAAATCCAACGAATCTAAACTCTGAGATTGTGTCATCTCATGACAGTTCCTGTGGCCAGTAAGCCACCGATAATACAGGTTAAGCCGCGGTCGCCGCAGTAAGTCCGTGGATGGGTGACCCATTGTAAACATACCGAGACTCCTCCGTGCCTCGCAAAGCACGTTAAGCCGTTGGTTACGACTGTCATACGTTACCAAACCAGTCTTACTTTGGGATACTGTTGCCCAGTAAAATGGGTTGTGGATGTCAGATAGGCAGTTGCTCCATACGATACGGATCCATTAAATACGGTATTCAGCTGAATCCGCTAAGACTGGAAGCTGACCCCAACATAGCTTGGGGAAAAGGCTACGCAGACGAAGAAAATTTCATCTTAGTGATTCAAATTTAGCTTGAAAGATTTGACCTAAAGATACCTAACAACATTGCAAGTTAAACAAATGCTAGAATAATGTTAGGATTTGTGAATAGAGTCTTAGGAGAGAAAAAATTGAAACTCATTGGAGCAGGGGTGACAATCTTAGAACTAGCAAAGTTAGCAAACGGGTAATCGTTCTCGTTATAGGTATACAAAATAAAGTTGGACACTTGAAGTATCGCGGATCTTTACATGACACTGACATTTTAATTTGGTTACATTAAAATCCGTTCCTTTTCAAAAATTCTGTAAGAGATGGCAGTAGTCATGACTTGAGACTATAATAATAATAATAATATTGAGCCCACTGTGGTTCTGTTTGGCCTTGAATCCTCTAAGCACTCTGCTTGAGAATTCAAGGCTAGGCTATTCGTTGCGGAGAGGAAGCCAGGTAATCTCCCACTTGTTATACATGGATGATCTTAAACTTTTTGCCACCAACAAATTGCAACTGATGAAGTTACTGAAGATCACTGAAAGCTTCAGTAATTCCATCAGAATGGAATTTGGTGTTGACAAATGTGCAGTCATGCATGTAAAACGAGGCGGGATTATGGAATCCCAGGGCATACAGCTCTCGGATTCTATAAACCTAAGGTCACTCTCTGCAACGGAGACCTACAAGTACTTGGGTATGTCAGAGGCGTTAGGCATCAACGTTGCTGACATGAAACAATCATTACAGACACGTTTCTTTGGCCGCCTGAACAAAGTACTGAAAAGTCTTTTGTCAGGGGGCAACAAAGTGCGTGCCTTTAATGGTTGGGTCATGCCAGTGTTGATGTACTCCTTTGGTGTACTCAAGTGGACTCAGACTGAGTTAGACGCCTTGGATAGGAGAGTCCGAACACTACTGACCGCAAATCGAATGCACCACCCACGGTCTTCGGTAATGAGGTTATATATCCCGCGAAAATGTGGGGGTCGAGGCTTTTTGAATGCTAAGACCCTCCATAATCGCGAGGTATGTAACCTCAGGGAGTACTTCCTCCAAGTTGACGTGGGGATGCATCGAGATGTGGTGGTAGTGGATAAGGGCCTCACTCCGCTCTCCTTAGGCAAAGAGAACTGGCACAAACCTGTAGTACTGAGTGTCAAAGATCGCAAAGATGTATGGCAAAGCAAGGAGCTACACGGGCGCTATTATCGGACCCTTCATGGGCCTGATGTAGATTTCTTAGCGTCCGTGGCCTGGCTACGCTTCGGTGATCTCTTCGGAGAAACCGAAGGGTTTGTATGTGCAATTATGGATGAAGTTATCATGACGAACAACTACCGGAAATATATTGTAAAGGATGGTACAGTCGACATATGTCGGGCATGTCACTGTCCAGGTGAGTCCTTAAGACATATAATTTCCGGTTGTTCACGTCTTGCTAACGGCGAATACTTGCACAGACATAACCAAGTGGCCAGGATTATCCACCAGCAGCTTGCTCTGAAATACAAACTTGTGGAATCTGAGATGCCGTACTACAGGTATGTTCCCGACCCAGTTCTCGAAAATGGTCGTGTCACATTGTACTGGGATCGATCTATCATCACTGACAGGACTATTGTAGCCAATAAGCCTGATATAGTGGTGATAGATCGATCAGAGCGCCGGGCAATGATTGTTGATATCACTATCCCCCATGACGAGAACCTCGTGAAGGCTGAAAAAGAAAAACAAATAAAATATTTGGATTTAGCGCACGAGGTTGTCGACATGTGGGAGGTGGACTCAGCAATCATTGTCCCGATAGTCGTGACAGCCAACGGCTTAATAGCCAAGAGCCTCGACCAACACCTTCAGAGGCTCTCGTTAGGCATCTGGGTCAAGGGTTTGATTCAGAAAGCGGTACTTCTGGACACGGCGCGTATCGTGAGGAGGTTCCTCTCTCTGGGACCCTAACCACCGGCAGCTTGAACCCTGTTTCCGATGCCGGTTGGAGACTGTATTTTATATTTTTAAATGTATGTTTGTTTTTTTAATGTATATTTAAAAATGTATTTTATATGTTTATAAATTGAATAAAGGAAATAATAATATAATAATATCTTGGGACATCTCACACACGGTCATCTGATCCCAAACTAGGCAGAGCCTGTGCTATGGCAACCAGACAACTGATAAACATACTTATATATTTCTAAATACATACATATTATAGATAAATTACACCCAGACACAGAACCAATGATCGTGCTCATCACACAAAGATTCGTCCTGGGTGGGAATCGAACCCACGACCTCCGGTTTAGCAGTCAGGGTCACTAACCACTAGACCAACAGGCCCGTCGAACTATGTAGTTCTTCTTACGGTTCGCAAGATGGCGTGAAATAGTAATGCATTTGGTTCTTTGGTGTGACCTCCAAAGAAATCCTCGAAACAATATACAATAAAGAAATTGAAAGAAATGAAAACATTTAAACGAAAATATATTTATTAGATAAAAAAATATATACGTACATAGAAATAATTTTATGACTGAATTTATTTTTTAATGCAATTGCAACATTACAATAAATGTCATGCATTTTGTCAAAAACACAGAGTACTTTTATATATATGTCAAAAAATTGCCGCCGTTCATCCTGCCGCATGCGATTTTCTTGTTATTACCTGCTTTTCTAGATTTTAATCGTCTAAAAGTGCTTCTTCCACCTAAGTCTTAAGCTTGTTTCGATTGTTAAAATCTAAGTATTGAGATAGGACTCTGACCACCAGTTTGGTTCTAATGTTTGTTTGTAACATTGTTAAGATCATAATTATTATCATGTCTAATAGAAAGTGTTGCGTCCCCGAATGTTTAAATAGCTTAGGTAAGTATTTTATGTATAAAAGTCCGTAAGATCAAATTTTAATTTTGAGGGGTTCTTATATGTAAGCAGTTCAGCACCCAGGTCTTGACTTTTATCTCCACTGATTATTTCAGATACTAATATGACTATGCATATATTCCCAGCTAAGGATAAACAGCTATTTAATACATGGGTCTATGCCGTTGGTGGTGACATATATTATTGCAACTTGAAAATGATCATATTTTCAAATACCGCCGTGTGTGTCGTGTACACTTTGAACACAAGTATTGGTGCCGGAATAATTTACTCGGCAAAGGAGCAGTACCAACATTAAACATGCCAGTTTAGTTATAACAAAATATGTAAACTTATCAAAAAATAACTTACAATTTTTTCTAATTAAATTAAATTGTTACAGGATAAGTAATTTTATTACATTTAATAAAATTGTTAGACTAGCCGTGTGGTTTCGGAAAAGAATATAACCACTCACTCTCTTCCGTGCACAAAAAATGAAGGTGGAGCATAGAATCTGTATCGTTCTGTTCGACGAAATGTCACTAAAACCGAATGTGACATACAACGAGAGAAAGGACAAAGTTTGTGGGTTTGTCACAAATGGTATTGAGACTAAACCTAATTATGCAGACCATGCGCAAGTTGTTATGGTAAGAGGGCTAATAAAAAACTATAAGCAGCCGGTTGCTTACACTTTTTCACAAGCTGCAACAAAGGGGATAGAACTTGCGAAACAGTTGAAATATGTCGTGACCGAGCTACAAAATGCCGGTCTTATTGTTGTAGCAACCGTCTGCGACCAAGGAACGAATAATGTAAACTGCATTAATTATTTATTGCAAGAGACAAGGGGTCACATGTTAAGGAAGGGAGAAGAGCCCAAAGATTTTTTTTTATGATTAACGATCAAGAAATTGTACCATTGTATGATCCACCCCATCTAGTAAAATGTATTCGAAACAACGGGGAAGTAAAAATGGCAAAATGGGATCATATCATGGCTTTACACAGTGAAAACCCAGGGTACAAAGGAATCCGATTAGTGCCAAAATTGACAGATGCACTGTGACCCAAGCAAAATTCCACGGATGAAAGTCAAAAATGCTACCCAAGTTTTCAGCCAAACTGTGGCATCGAATATGGGCTATCTAGCAGGTAAATGTCATGAGTATCTTATGTTGTCTTTATATTATTTTATCTATTACTCTTTTACTATATTACGCAGATCAAATTAAAACCATTATTTAACAAACTATATTTATTAACAGATAAGGGTATATATACTCCCTGAAGAAGCCAAAAATACTGCAGACATCTTGTTGTTCTTTGATAAGCTGTTTGATTCTGTAAACGGAAGCTTTGGCAAAGGAAACAAGCATGGAAAACCACTTCTTGGACCTGCGACTCCTACTTCAGTCCATCATAACACATGGAATAAATGTAAAGATGTCATGAAAAATATGAAATTTATAAATCCTAATACATTAAAAAATGAATATGTTCCCACATTAAAAAATTGGGTATGGACACTAGATGGAATTGAATTTTTTTTTTTTTTTTTTTTTTTTTAATGCTTTGGCAATCTGCTGTTATTTACCGCAATTTCTGCCAGCGTCGTGTAGTGACCACACATGGGTATTTAAAAGGGTCCTAAAAGAATATACAACACTGTTTTCGGCGATATTTTGATGCCTGTAACAACACAAATATAGATGTTAGTAGATATAATACTTATAATAGAGATAATTTACAAACATAAATTAAGTTTATTAAATAATTATAATTTGATCTTGTTAGTATCTATAAATTTAATAAAAGCACAGATAATTTGAGGATTAGGGAAAAAGGAGAGAAGGTGGCGAACGTTGACGGGTTTTTGGATCTTTAGTTTATTTATGACTTGATCCATAGTGTAGGCATCATTTTGGTGACAATTTAAGAAAATGTGGTCTAGTGAACCCTCGTCTAGACCGCATTCGCACAAGGGGTTATCTCGATTTTATGTAGGAAAACTGGAGTACAACAATGACCAATGCGGATACGACATATTACAGACGTAACCGCCTTTGGGACCTTTTTGAATTTGTGGAACCAAGGTTTAGGAGGAATAGAAGGCTGAATTGCTGCAAACGCTCCACCTTTGGTCTTACTGGTCGTTGACCAATAAGACTGCCAGGTCTTGAAGAGATCAACTTTGGCGTTATGGATCAAGTCATAAATTTCAATGGAGTTGTGCTTCCTGTCTGCCAAGCTGCTCGTGATAGCCGCTTTGGCTGCAACATCTGCGCACTCATTGCCCGTGATGCCCATATGGCCCGGGATCCATACCAGTATCACCTCTATGTCCTTACTGGAGAGAATATATAAAAGGTTTTTAATATTTAAAATTATTTGACTGCGGAGATTATCCTTTAAGGGATTTTTGACAATAGCTTCCAGGGCACTTCTGGAGTCAGAGAAAATAACTGCTTTGGAAATATTAGTGTGCGAAGAAATAAATAAGCATGCTTCAAGAATACCAATGCACTCTCCAGTGAAAACAGATGTCTTTGGAGGGCATTGAAACTGTAGAAAAGTTTGGGAATTCGGAATATAGACTGCAATACCAGTTTTGCCATCAGGGGTTAATTTAGACGCATCCGTATAGAATTTATAGTGCTCTGGCCACTTATCATTGGCAATATGGGAAAAAAGATCATTAGCCTGAAAAGTCTCCTTATTCAGACCAATGTAGGGAATAAAATTGGGTACAAAATGTAGTATATCGTATGGTGCAGAAAATACTGGGAGTTTAATACACTGGCGGATCGGGGCGCTTTCGCCAATCATACGTATTTTTCTAAATGACTTTAAAACCAAGGGTATGTCTTTATGTCTCCAATATGAATTATGTCTGCACAAGTGATCCAAGGTGGACAGTCTCGGCAATAATTTGTGTTTGGAATTTAAAAAACTCTTATACATAAATTTATCAGCAAAGTATTGCCTACGAAGGAGAAGGGGAGGGTCGCCACTCTCCACCTGCAATGCGTTTGTCGGGGTAGACCTCATACAACCCAGTACAATGCGGAGAGACTTAGATTGGACGCTATCCAGCTTAGCCATCGCAACTTTGTTGCATGGCTCCAACCAAAAAGTGGCATAATCCAATAAACTTCTAATTGTGGCATTGTAGAATTGAAATATTGTTAAAAAAATTGCAAATGAAATATGACATAACGTCAGTTTGGTTGCGACATCTGAACCAAGACCCAATAGAAAACTTTTTTGGGTCCATAAGAAGCCACGGATGCCGCAACGTAAACCCTACACCAGAACGGTTTGAAGCAGCATTTACAACATTATTAGTTAACAGCCTCTCTAGTGTCCATGCTCCTGGAGCTAACTTTGAACTAGACAGATGTGAAACCTTACATGAAGTGCTCATCACAGGCGGGGGCAGCAAAGAGCAAACATTTGCGAAATAGATAAAATTCCCGATATCATATTTACACCCCTTGAAGGAAAAAATGACCCTCGCGTTATTCTTTAATTATTGGGGGCCTACAGTACGTAAGTGGGTATTTTGTAAAAAGCGCCCAGAAAAAAGTATTCAAGGGGTGTGGAGAATGTATAAAAAATTTAATTTCAAACAGTGAGCACGAATATTTAAGATATCGGGAATACGCATTATGCAAGTTTCATATTTAAATAAATGTGAAATCGAAAATTGCCCTTTGTTTTATTGTCTAGTGTATAATACTTTTCGCTGTTCTACGAGCGAATATGTAATTCACATTTTAAAATAACCTTTTAAATATATAGGCTGCAATAGTAGGTGACGTACGTATGTGCGTATGTGTGCTATAGGAATCTTTCCTATAGCACACATACATGTTGGATTTAGTTCCAAAACAGGCGTCCAGAGGCGAAACTGAGCGTTTCCCATTTTGATCGTTGAGTTAGACCTCTATTCCATATATATAAAAGTACTCTGTGCATTGGAGGAACTTGCCCAACAGTGGGACAATATAAGGATTTAAGAACAATAAGGGACTAAACAAAATCCAGAGAGATACAAAGATATTTTATAGAGATATAAAAAACCGGCCAAGTGCGAGTTAATGAATCCCTCTTTAACTTTTAATTTATTTTTATTATTCGCATTTAGAGCGGCAACAGAAATACACAACCAGCATTTTAACTCTAGCTATTACGGGTCATGAGATACAGACGGACAACGGTTAGCGGAGACATAGTTCTAGGGTCCCGTTGGCACCTTTTGGGTTCTAAAAATGAGTTGTAGAAGTTTCTTTACGTAAAATTCTGGTATTCAGCTTTAACTAATGACAACGACTCCAACAAAGCTTGGGACAAGGCTACGCAGAAGATAAGGGTAATTAAAAACAAACATTATATAAAAACAATTTTATTTTATATACAAGAACACAATTACTATTACAATAAATAAACATTAACTATTTTATTACAATACTGGAATGGCATACAAATTAAAATAAAACATTGAGAAATAACAAATTAACAGTTCCTAGCAGTCATTATGATTTTATTTGATATATCTAAAACTGTTTTTCAGTATGTCAACAAATAAATATTAGAATTAATTATTCAACAGAGTATTTAATATTTTATAACTTATATATTTAAAACTTTGTAACGTTTAAGGCACTATTTTTAGGGTTATAGGTGGGGCCCTATACGAGTGTGAAATTTCATCGTAATCTATACAGTAGTTTCGCTTAGAAGAGTAACAAATATACATCCATTCAATCTCAATAAATTTTACATTTATACAATTCATAGGATGTGTTTTCTTCTTAGCTATCAGACATAAAACTTACTGCAAATAACTAATAATATACTCTCTAATAGAGAGCAAATACTTTGACTGGCCTGTTGGTCTAGTGGTTAGTGACCCTGACTGCTTAACCGGAGGTCGTGGATTCGATTCCCACGAAGGACAAATCTTTGTGTAATGTTCCTGTGTCTGGATTTGACAAATGCCTCTGTATACTCCATGAAGTCAACATTGCGCTAAATGAAGCCACCACATTAAATTTTCTCTAGGATCTTTCCTGTAACAGAAGAATATTAGTTTTTTTTTTTTATAAACCAAGGACGTGACTTCTGTTAGAAATATTATTTACTCCTTTTTAGGGTTCTCTATCCAAAGGGTGTCTATGGGATCCTATTAATGAGACTCTGCTGTCTGTCTGTGACAGACAGTGGAAGACAGACAGACGTAACTATAAACCGTAGTAACTAGAGTTAAAATTTACACAGAGTGTGTATTTCTGTAGCCGCTATAACTACAATTAATAAAGCTAATATTTGCTCGATTTTAATGACATAAATTTTATAAGATGGTACGAAATCCTTCATGCGCGAGTCCAAATTGGAACTTGGCCGGAAGTAAAACTCTTTAATTAGTAGGAATTTAGAATTCCAAGTGTGGAACGAGAAATCCGTCATCTCAATCAAACCAGTCATTACTTAAATTCTAATTCAGTGTATAATTAAATTATTTCGCAATTACGTCATAAACAGATTGAGTGCTTCCTAGTGCTTCAACTTAATAAACAGTTACCTAATTATTGTTGTATTAGACAACAAGTATCAGATGTGTAACTTACTCAAGTCTGCAGCATCCGGGCATTTCTTGAGGTGTTCGGTGATGGTCGTCCGGAAGTAGGCTCGCTCTGCCAACAGTTTCTCATTCATCTCGCGAAGCGTTTCATTCTCTTGAGCTTGTTTCACCCAGGACTCTTTTAATCGTGCTCTAGAGGGAGAAAGCATCTTATAAGATCGCTGAGAAAGGTATATAATATAAAATAATACCTCATGACATTTGTTCACGGTTGACCGATTTTGATGAAACTTGGTATGGATACCTTTGATCTCAAGAAAGGATATAGGCTCCTTTTTGCTGCGATAGCCGTCAGCTACACGGGCGGAGCCGGAAGCAACAGCTAGTTAAATAAAAGTCAGCAAAAATAATAAAATATGTTATTTTTATCGACATGCAAATTAACTTAAGGTCTTAGGTAATAATTATACTATTTTTCCAGTATTATTCTACTATAACCATACCTATATCTCCTGGAAGCCGCACTCCTGCTATCCAAGTCCTTCGCCACTCCATTCTTCTTCTCTATCTCTTTCCCACCCCTACTGGTTGTCTCACTCACACACTCATTTTTAACTTTCCTCTTCACCGGCCTCTTATCAAAGACCTTCGCCACTTTGAGAGGAGTTATCGGCACTTTCTGAACTACACTTGGCACTAAAGTGACCGGGATTAAAGTACCAGTTGTAATTGGTACTACGTTTGGTACACTAACACTATTCAGTCTTTGTAGAGAGTTCTTCTCAACTTTATCGGTTAAAACTTTTTTTAAAACTTCTTTAGCGTTCGTTTTTTCTGTGGGTTCATCAACTGCACGCATTCTAACTTGTTTACCATTTGGTAGCTTAATTATAACTTCATAATCTTCATCGTTTGACTTCGACTTTTTTTTGGCGGTGTCGTCGAAGTCGGAATTTAGGCTATCGACGATAAAATCTAAGGACTTCTGGCTCATAATTGGCGGGACTTCCTGGGTTTTTTCACCATGTTCTTTTGAGACCACATTACTGTCCCTAATAACTGTATCTTCGTAAATTAATGTCTGTACTGGATTTTTTTCGACGCTGTCTTTTCGAACTAAGTTACTGATTTTAATGACATTGTTTGTGAAAGAGACGGAATCTTTCCTTATATCCTTGTTCCTGTCATCGGTTTTTTCTTCTGATTTTCCAACTATCCTACTGATAGTGGTTACTTCGTTTGTGAGTTTAGATATTGTTGTAGTTTCAAATTCTTTGACTGCGCCGGATTCGTCGCTTGATGATCTGTGGATTACAAGATTAAGTTAGGTTAAGTAGCGAATTTTCCAACGCCAGATATTTTTTATTCGTGAAATAAAATTGACGTCTGCCATATTTTGTATGGAAGAAATGTCATACATTTAAAGTTATTCTTTGGATTAAATTATCTGGAGTTGGTAAAAGCCGCCCTTAATAGAGATGGGAGAAGTATGCCTTTTATTAACTAATTACATAATAACTAAAATTTATTAAGTAATTATGTAGGTACTCTATGAAACGTATATGACGACCTCCGTGGTCGAGTGGCGTAGACAGCGGTTTTCAAAGTGAAGGTAAAGGGTGTACTCCGAGGTCCCGACTTCGATCCTCAGACGTGTCAATGTAGAAAAAGCACTTATCTGCATTGTCTCGGGTCTGGGTGTTTCTGGTACCTTCGTTATCCCTGATTCCATATCACAAGTGCTTTAGCTACTTACTTTGTATGTGATGTTGTCCAAATTTATTTATTATTATTAAAGTGGTACATAGTTGTTTCGGCATTCCATTTCCTGACTTGTTTTTGATACAAATAACATTAAGTACCTGCTTATAGTTATATTCCTCTGGTTGTTGGTGGTGCTGAAGAGGGCGGAGTCTCCGTCCAGCAGTGGGAACACCATTTGCGGCGTGTGCAGCTCGTCCGATGACGAGGCCAGCGCGCTCTCCAGAGAAAGGATACCGTGTCTGGAAAACAAGAAATTTTGTTTTATGTATTCAGCAGGAAATTCTTTTTATAGGAAAATCAATTCTGTTAATCGCATAGTCCCAAATCATCTTCTTCTTTTGCGTAGCCTTTTCCCAAGCTATGTTGGGCTCGGCTCCAGTCTCACCGGATTCAAGTGAATACAGTATTTTACATGAAGCGACTGCCTTTTTTTTTTTGGCAGGTGAAACTCTTTTATGAGCCAGCCTTGCATCCCCACGGGGGTGGGGATGCAAGAGTCCGGGCTTCCAGAGCCTTGAGAAAGGCTCCGACTACTCCGGCAAAACACCTGGTGCCATCCTTCGCCTGAGTGGCGGCGTTACGGGTCCAACCGAAGTCTTAACACCATAACGCCCCCGGCGACAGCCCACTTAGTGGCGGGCCCGACATGACCTCCCTCCTAGCCAGGAGGGAGGACAGCGGGGGCAGCGCATGGCACTACACCACCCCCACCCAGCACGGAAGGAGAAGCGTGCAATGCTGAGGCTGAGGGATCCCCGTCCCCGCCCTCTGCGTCCCCCCCAGAGCAGGTCTGGCTACGGGGATTCTCGTCCGCGCCCTACCCACCCGCCGTCGGCGGAGCTGAGGAGCGGAAGGGTCAGCCTCCCGCTCACGCTCCGAGGTCTCTTTCTGCGAAATGACGCTCTCGCAGAAATGAGACACTGCCCGCCAGAGTGAAGCGACTGCCTATCTGACCTCCACAACCCATTTTACTGGGTACACATAACATAATAAACATAGTAACTCATGGTAAGTCTGGTTGTCAGAATTGTAATGACTTAAAGAATTAGTCTTCTAGTATTAGACTGCAAAATTTTGCTTGTCATAACATGTGTGTATTTAAGTTTGTTTCCCGATGGCCTAGGTTAGGTTTCAAAGCACTGTTTGCTTGATGTAATTTCTTGTTACCATGGACTTGCGTTCCCGGAAGTCAACTTACTTGGTCTCCATGGCCCTCTTGAAGCCCTCATCGAATGGGTTCACATTCTGAAGGTCCTGGAACAGCCCTACCTCCTCGCAGTTCCTGATGAAGCGCGTCGGAGTCGGCGTTTGATCCGCTTGAAAAAAAATAAAGATAAAAGGTACTTTTTTATGTTTTTTTGTCAGAATTCAATTAGAAAATAATCAAAAGCAACTTAATTTTAAAACGTCCTTAAAATTAAATGTTTATCCGTCGCCAATTTACAACTTAAAGTGAGAGAGAGCGAATGAAAATTAAAATTTCAGTTGTGATTGAGTATTGTGCAAATATTGAGGCAAATTTCTGAGATGACGAGTAGTAGAGATGAATGAAACCAAAATACGCATTGCGCCGACACCAAATAAATTGGGAACAGGGCAGGGAGATGATGATCCCACCGGAGCCCCGCCGAGCAAGCTTTAGCGAACTCGGGATTCCGGCAAAGGCAAGGACGGGACCGGGGTGTTTTTAGTCGGTGCAAGTCCAACATATCCACACGTCGTGCCCTCGGCGTGGGTTGAAGTCATTAGATTTTAACCCCGTAACAAAAATAAAGGGAGGTGATGATGGTTGAGTCAAATTTCTTTGTTCATGTCTAGAAATCTTAAAATAGGAAGTTAGAAATGGGAGGAAGGTTAGTCAGGACTTAGAAGGCTGTCAGTAAATGGGTGGTGGAGGTCAGATAGCTGGTCACTTTATGTAACGTACGGTAAAAGCAGAAGATCACCGTAACTTCAAGTAGTAAGAAGAAGGTATGCCTTGGTTATGGGGTATAATAGCATTGACTCATAAATGCCTGTTAGTCTAATAAAGCTGGCCAAGTGTCGGCCTCGCGCTTGAAGAGTTCCTTAACGTTTTATGGAGACCCTTTTATTGTTTTTTTTTTTTTCTGTTAGAGTGGCAACAGAAATACACACGTTTCATGAGATACAGCCCACTGACTGACGGACAGCGGAGGCTTTCTAATAGGATTCCGTTGGCACCCCTTTGGGTTCATACTTACAAAACCCACTTTTAGAAATAAATAAAGTACTTATTTATATTATTGTACTCACAACATTTTAATCGCCACTCACACATATTTAAATTTTGCATAATTCACTATTCGCTCCTACAACCGTAACCTACAACTTTAAGGAATCACAAAAAAAATAATGAAATAATCAAACACAAATTGAAATAGTTCTTCATTATTATAAGGTCAGGAAAATATAGTGGCCATTTATAAAAAGCAATTTAAATTATATTTTTGGTATTAGTTCATTGTCAATGTTACTTTTGAACGATAAATAATAAATAAATATACTGTAGTATATTCTTTTTATCAATATTTTCGGTTGATTATAACTCATTAATGATAGTATTATCATTATATCATAAGATGAGATAATTTATCGTTTTATTATGGAATAGTGGATAGAAATCATGGTTGATCCATGAGGATAGTTATGATTATATTCACACCTATATATACTTGGGTTAAGCAGCAGGGTTATTCGCTATGGCTGTTGTCACCAAAAGCGATTGTTGCATTATAAAAAAGACAGTGAAAACACCAGTTTCTTATCGTGTAACTTAGATGACAAACTACATCTACTACTACTTAGTTGGTTACCGACGTTAGCCGATACTGAATAAGCATTTTTATACTTATTTTTATACGGTAAACATCGTTTGGGTTGGCAACTGGAGATAGCGAATAGGCCTACAGATATGTGCATATTAGCGCCGATTGCCTTGTACGCTAACTAAAACAAAATTAAACCATTGCTATCTTTTACTAACATACAGCGTGAGAAAAGGACGGCAACAGATAACAACTAACTTAGAAATTTTAAACCAGTTTTCGCGTTGAACATCTCTGTGTTTTAGTGCACACGTTTCTGCGTCTCGGTTGTAGATTTGTTGAGATTTTATCCGAAACTAAATTAGACAGCTCTAATTTTCGTCTGTCCTTTTCTAATTGTATACAAGTGAAAAAGATACCGATGGCCTAAAATAAGTTTAGTGGGGGCTTAATAGAATCGGAGTCAATTTTCATTCATAAGGTCCATTGAATATATTTTCATTTCAGGGACTGGTGAATAAAAATAATTATGTCTTCTTCACAGTAAAATAATCTCTGTATTCAGTAAACATTATTGTCCAATTTCCACAAAATGCGTGTGCATCGGATCGGAAAGGATACGAACGGCTTCGTAACTTGTTGTATGACCCTATGTTTCCAAGATAATATATTATTTTTTAAAAGCACGACACTCCTTTAAAAACTGCTTATTTTAAACTCTGTTTTCAGAAGCATTACACACGGCTGCCTTTAGCAGTTAGCCTGCTTCGAGCGATCGGCCAAGCAAAAGCAAGCGGGCGGCCGTGCGTAAGCGCAGGAACGGTCTACTGCTCGCGCAGACTGTGTACTTTGATCTCAAACTAACTGCTCGCGCAGTCCGTGTACGGGCGGCCTAAGACACAAAATATAATCTTTTGTTTGAAGAACAACCGTCAACAAAATGGAGTTCAAAGGCTAACAAAACTGGGGTAAACCAGTTTAATAAACACTTTATTTATTTTGATAACTTATAGTATTTTATCATACAGTTACAATTATCTTATCAGTACTTGGAAACAACCTTGGTATTTATCACTCTGGTTTTATCCTATTTATTATTTTACAATACTAGCTGTTGCCCTCGACTCCGCCCGAGTGGGTATCTATTATCGTGGCAAAAAGAAGCCTATTTCCTTTCTTAAGATCCAAGTTAACCCCATACCAAGTTTCATCAAAATCATTACAGTGGTTTAGGCATAAAAGCGTAACAGACAGAGTTACTTTAGCATTAATAATATTAATATGGATGTATATATTATGCGGGCCCTATAGTATATTAGTTGGGTAATAGGCATGTTTCCTAATTTTTTTTTAATGTCCGCCTGGTAGATTCATGAATTTTATAGGATACGTATTTTTCCTTTTTTCCTACAAACAAAAAATGATCAAAATACAGAGAACGCAAATTACGCGTGACGTCACTCCTCGCTACAATTTTTAACGAGGCGCGGCGTCATAAGCCCCCACTCCGAAACTTTAAAGCGCTGTATCTTTGTAAGTTTTTATTGTTTTGATAAAAGAAAAAATACGTGTCTAATATTTTTTTATTATCTAACTGACGGACTAAATAGATTTTAACTTTTCATACCCAGGAAACATCCCTATTGTCGATCTGTCTATAATTTGTTTTTTAGTTATATTTGTTGGCATAAATTGGTCAGGTTTTAGTAAAGCAGTTGATTGATATAGAATAAGTAATCAGAGAGCTCATCTGGTAATAACAGAATACTAATGTACATAACATTTTACATCTATACATACAATAAAACAAACTACTGTATCTGTCTGTCTGAATATGATAAACTTAAAATCCACAGAACAACTATCAAATTTTCACCAATGGCGGAAGGTTTGTGTGTATAATTCATTAGTGTTTTGTCAACCCATTCTAAGCCAGGGTGCGGCCATATTTATGTAATATGTATATTAACAACTTCCCTGTCCCGTGAGTCACATAGGTATTCCATTGTTTAACCATTGTGTCTACTGGTGGGACAGCTAAGTTAAAGAAATCGGTTTTAGCCTCACACAAACTCTTCTGAATCAGCAGCAGTGACAATTTTATGTTAAAATAAGTGCATTGATTGATTTCTAGTTAGCAATAAAGACGGTTTTAATTATTTAAAACTACTGTATGATGAAAACACGTTTTATATATTATATTATATGTGTAATAATCTATTTAAAGTTCTGAAATTCTGCTCTTGATTATATCTGAGGTCCTGGGTTCGATACCTGGATGGATCAATGTAGAAAACCATTTTTCTACATTGTCTCGGCTCTGGGTGTTTGTTACGCTTCTTGTCTTTGATTCCATAACACAAGTGCTTTAGTTACTTACTTTGAGTTAGAGCAATGTATGTGATTTTGTCCACATTTATACATTTATTTATTTATTTCAGTCTGGTAAATTTTATTAGAATTTTCAATCTCTAAAATTTGCACAATAACTTTCGAGAGGAGTAATTATAATTATTTAAAAAAAAACGGTTTACTCACTCATATTCTCAAGATCGCCCGACTAGTTTCAGACTCAATAGGAGTCCCTAATCACGAGCTATCGCGGCGGCGGTGGTATCGTGACAGCTCATGATTAGGGACTCCTATCAGTCTACAAGTTCTAAATGTGTGGTTGGCTACAATTACTGCTAATATTAACACCATAATATTTGTTACCTGTTATGCTATACACTATATAAAATTCTATGAATTCTACTAACTGACTGAATGGAAACTACACAGACTGTAATATATTATGTATAATTAAAAAAAAATATTATGGACTAATCTACACAGTGCCTACATATAGCTAATATTTTTAATACTACAATGAAAGGAATAAACTACAAACTCTACACCAATGAGGTACGGTGCAATGAGGTCTAAATACAAGGAGGTTTTAATAAAATTCCTTACCAACAAATGCAGCTTTTTGTTCCATTCCTAAAGACAGTACCATGTCGTGTTTCTTTGTGTGAACGTGTAAATGATCCTCGTTCGTAAACGTCATGCCGCAGTCCGGTATAGTACAGGCAAATGGCTTTGCTGGTTCCACCATTGTGATTACTTTTGTTAATAACTTCCGATAAAACTACGATATTTAAGGCGAAACTTTTCCTGTTACTTTTAGAGTACATACGATTTCATTTTTTAGATTGTTTTTGTAAGTATTACGTAGTTTATGTTGTAATTCAAGTAGGCTTTAGGATTTTTCCAAGTAAATTCGTCGATAAATACAATCAGATCATTTAAAATTAATAAATAAATCCCTCCCTACTGACAATCTATAGAAAATATTAAAAGTTGCGTTCCAGATTGTTTTATAAACGAACTACTCCTTTTAGAATAGCACAAGAGAAAGTGATAATTTAGCTCAAGAGTGAAAGAGACAGTATACGTGTAATGCTTATGTTTCGAACTCATATAAATTCGAAACACACGCCTTTGACAGCAGAGTTTGTTTTTTTAAATACATTTTGTTATTGTTATGTAAAAATATATTTTATGTGTAATGGGTTCTGTATATGTTATTTAAAATTAATGAAACCGAATTATTTACTAAACTTTTAATAATAATGTTTCAACAAATACAGAGATTAACAAATTGCTACTGTATAATAACAAAAAACAGAACAACGGTTTAAAATAAAGTGATTTTGCATCACACTACTAACAAAAGCGTTACACAAGATTATAAATTAAAATGATAGTTAAATAGTGCGAATAGTAGGTACATAAATAACAAAGTAATAAATATTAGTATTTAAGACATAATATTGAGATGTAATTTAGGGTTAGAAAGGCTTTTAAGATTGTTGTTTGAGAAGTAAGACGTGTATCGTTCAGGCGAGTATCCGTGTATTTTGACTTGGTGAGGTTGGTACGAGCCGGATTCTCGTCCGAGTGTCCTATCGAAGAGAGGGTAGACTGTGGATCTCTTCTTTCTTGGTGATTCTTGCATTTGTTGACTGGGGTATGGATCTACGTAGCGCCGTCCGTTAATATCGTTGCCATCCGCTGTCGGGAATATCGGTAGCTAAATTAATAAAATATTAATGTTTAACTACTCGCAATAATACAACTTACTAATAGTAGAAATAAAACTTAGGAGACAGATAGAAAATGCTTTATTTTAATACAATACGAAGATAGACCAAAAACTAAGGTATCTATGAATAATTACAATTTGCAAAGATTAAACTACTGAATTGATTCTAATAGACTACCAAACTAATAATATTGCATTGAGTGAAACAGAAATATTACAAATGAAAAGAATATACTTGGAAATGCTACATTTTACAGATTAGCGCTAAACTAAATAAAGCATGCTAAATACTTGCTACAAAGGACACTAGCAAAATTTATAATTGCATTGGTCTAAGAATAAACATAGAGCTCTAATATTTTCTAAGATACCCGAACTAATGTATAATTGCGATAAACAAATACAATTTATACAAAGAAGAGTTATTTCATAATTTGCTTTTGAACCGTCTGTGCGGCCTAATCAAGAGCTAATAACAACTTCTCCTTGCCTGCTCCTCTGCTGTTGAAAATGCCGGGCGCTGGTTGGCCCTGAGGTTCTCCTCCGACTGTGTTCTGCTGGATACCGCTCATGCCAACTACCGCTGGGTTAGGCTCGTTCTGCTGTCCCTTCCAAGGCCTGCAAGGCAACACATTAAAAGTTAAATAATTGCCTTTATGAAAATAGATTTCCCACAAAAGTAAAGTTAACCTAATTGTATTATGTTTCACAAATTTTTGTACTATTATTTAAAATTAAATAACACCATGTCTGGTGTTCATATTTTCGCATGCTACTTATGGCATAATGTGTGGAACTAAACTTGACTTTAATACAACCATCTGTCTGTACCTATATTTAAAGCGAAATAAATGATTTGATTTGATTTGATTTGATTTGAACCAAAATTATAGACCTGAGGTTCCTGGTTGACCTACTGAAATTGGAAGACTGACAACTGTTCATTGTTGATCGGTCTTTCAAAAACCGATGGTCTTTGTTTTAAGTTTCCATTATCCTACACAAAGAAGTATTATAGTAAATTGAAAGTTTGTAGTGTGCAGATGATGTAGTCTTACTTGTCAGGGAACAGTTCTCCGGGCTGACCTCTGGTTTGAACTATCCTTTCGCCATTAACTTCGACAACGCATCTTAATCTGGCGCAGCACGTAGGGAACTCTGCATATCATGAAAATATGTTTAATGTCTGTGTACTATATTTTTTTCACTTTGTCATTTTTCAACTTAATTAAAGACTTAGGTTTCTAAATCTTCTGTGGTTTCCTAACATTTATAGGCCTACGGTATAAGAAGGCCTCTCTCTTGTCAATGATAAAGTTAATCGGCTCCTTGGACTGCCATCATCTTATTACCTACTCAGATGGGCAAAATCATGAGCCAGAAGATAGCCCTTTCAAAGATAATTGAATATGGTTTGTTATACGTACCTACATTCTCATCTTCAATGTACTCATGGCATTCCAAGGCGTTTTCAGGGATTTTCGGTTTTCTACATCTGAATGGATCAATGTCAGGGTTAGTTAAAAAAATGTAGCTTTAAGGAACATCGGAATATGCTATGAATTGCTCAAACACGAGTAATCTTTCAGTATTTGTTTCGATAAATGTAATCGGCTCTTTGACCACCAGCAGGCTTATTTGCTATGGCGGTTGTACTAGAGCAATATTCGTTTTACAAAAAAAACTGTGAAAACACAAATTGCGTAACGTTTAACTTCGATGACCTACTAGATCTACTACATAACTACAACGTCATCACCGAAGTTATACTAAACTAGCGTTTTTACCTTTATTTTTATCCAGTGAACATGGCTTTGGTTATCAACTGGTGATAGCAAATAAGTCTACAGAAAAAAAAGACGCTGTTTTTTCATAAGAAAAACAGTTTTTTATGAATGTAAATTCGCTAATGAGATGGAGAAGAGATTAAAGGACGACATCCAAGGATTGAATTGAAAAATATTTAGTTTTAATAATATTTTGTTAGCTGCGACAATTGATAATGTCGTGTTTTTATCACACTGGTTTTTATTCCATGTAGAATATTTACCCGACAGCTGCTATGAAGTACTTTCCATCCCTGATCTCACACCGATATCTGTGGCATGTGTAGTGGTCTGACCACTCTTGCCATGGTTGGTAGCCTTTTCTTGAATATTTATCCACACATGCTTGATCTGTGGAATTAGGTCATGTAATGTTAAAAGGGTATTTGAATTATGTACTAAACCATTAAGCTAACTGTGAAATAAATATTTATTTCGCCAAAGTTAGGGTTTGTAGGATTAAACCCTTTATGGTACAGTAGTCCAATTTATAAGAAAACCCACCACCACAATCCAATGTAATGTATAATGAACAGTTGCAATCAGAAGAATAATTAAATACCTGCATTTAATTCTGTATCTTATATTTGAATTGGTATTTAATATGTCTTACAGTTCCGATATAATGTGAAAAATACATGTGGTTAGTTGGAACCGTTAAATGCTTAGTTGTACATATAACATAACATAAGTTAGATGCAGAATTTTTAATGTCTATTGTATGCCTTGTTTATGCTTACGGGAAAGGAAACAAAAAAAAACAAATTTTATCGCCTCATGGCAACGCGTTTTGGTGCGTTATCGACTTTGTGAGAAAACAATAAAAATAATACAATGGAAAAACCGTTTGCCAGCGTTTAACTGTACAAACTATAAATTTTTAACTAACGAACTGTGCTGAAAAATATGGCTAAAATTTGTTTTTTTTTTTTTATTAATTTGGTTAGAGGAGTTTACTAAAAAACTGACGACGTATATCCAAAATTGAGTAACGTTCACAGAAATAAAAAAATACTTACAGCTTACGTCTTCGGCAAAAAGGGCGGGAAATAAAAGGTATAATAAAAAAACTAACGCTCCCAGCTGCATTCTCACTGTGTTCACTTCACCTGTAATATAACACTGTTTTCTTCAACCTCTGCACTCAAACTCTAATTAGTAACTAACTAAATTTTAAGCAACGCGGCCTAGAAATACACTTCTCGTGGTAAAATATTTATAAAACAATCACCAAGACGACACCGTCTAGAAAGGTGAAAAAAGTAAAATATTATGTCAATCCCTGTGAGTTTCCGCGAAAAATTTCAACAAACATAATAACGTATGGATTCACATTAATGTTTTGCATAATATCTTTGCACCACAGAAGTCAAAACACTGCCACTGGATTAGTAATTATTAAATAATTATATCATAAGTCTAATATCTTCCACCGATTATTGCTGCAAATGTTTTAAGTTTTTGTTATACATTATTGTATAGAGTTTCAAATAAAATAAACTGCTTAGAACTATTTTGTTTTAGAACCTAAACACCTGTGCTAATGTATCACAACATAGTTTAGACTTAGTCATTTCTTTGCTTGTACACTTTATTCATTCCATAGAATTGTCACGGTACACACCTGTTGCAACCTAGAAGCACTCAAAAATCGGCGCGATATGATGATGTTTATAATAGAAGTTTATTTGAACAACTTACCCATTCGGCAACGTGTGAACGCAATTTTTCTAGCAAAACACAGAACAATATTATGAGCAAGTTTGTCGATAAATGAGGGAAAACCAGTTTGCTGTCGAGTTAGCGAAGTGTTTTCAGTTTCATAAGGCACATTCTAAGAACTTGACCATTGTCTTTCCCATTCATTGTTGTGTGATTAATCAAGTAAACGTAAGTATACTTTTTACTTTTTTATATTAGGTATTAAGAATTGTATTGTAACAGATTGCTTATTCTTGCCTAAATTATAAAATCTAAAACATAAATAGGTATATCTGAAATGTAAGTTAGCTCGATATTCCATTAGGTGATCGAATCACACACATAAAATGATCCAATGAAAATCTTTGTATAAATGTAGAAATAGGTACCTACAGGTTTACATGGTTTAGAACCTAAAAATCCGACCAAGAAACAAGAGAGCCATTCCGATGGCCAGGAAGAGTCGGGCACGTCTCTCCGTCCATAAAATAAGTGTTTTTCAGAATTTTGTCACCCAATATATTTGACTCGTGTAAAATGTATGTGCTCGTAAATTTTTTTACTTATTTGCAATTTACTTAAAACCTTCGACGTAAATAAATAACTGAAGTGATGAAGTATTACTTTTTAGCATTTCATATCCGGGTATCTTTGTTTACCATGAACACTTGTTGGTTGAGGAATAGATGGGCACATTAAGTACCGGTCTATGCTGCTACAATACCTTTTGTCTAAAAATTGGCAAGTCCTGCAAATATTCATAATTAAGTTGTAAGGTTAATGCAGACAACAATAACAGATTTTTAAATTACATAAATAAAATGAAGTTTTGGACTAAAAGTTGTATGAAGGAACTAAATAATTAAACATGAGTATCTATTTAATCTTAAACGTTTTTATATTTCATACTGATCTCTAAAATTGATATTTTATTTAGTTTGAACGCGTCCTTAACATAAACAATTAATTCTATCTAGCGTAAAACGAAACGTCAGTTGTCAAATGTTTTGCGATGCTCGATGTCATCCGTGCGATAAAATTATTTTTTTATAATATTTCGAACAGTTTTTAACAATAAAATAACACTATAATTTATAGCCGAAATAGTTACCAATGAGGTGAGTACCACATGAAGTTATTTAGTGAAATATATATATTATTGTTGTGATTAAAAAAAGGGTGTCATTAAAAATACTTTGATACGATACTTATTTGAATTCGTATGCATTTTGTGCACAATAAGTGTTTTTTTACATAATAAACACGTCTGCGAACTTGTAGGTCGTATAAGGTGATTGTTAAACAGGTTTTTTTGCGACATTCTCATCATTTGATAGCACCTACCCACTTTTATATTTGTATTCTAATTATTTATTTAATTTGGTGATAAGGTCAAGTGTGTCGAAAAAATAATATTGGCTTCGTTATGTACGTATTAATTTGGTTTATCTGGAATAAATTTAACTGCTCATATAAATATAATTCAACAGTGGTTAAGGGAGGACAAAATACCTTATCTAGGTACCTACTTGATCAGAATGTAATCAAAGGGATTATTTATAGCTAAGTTTACATATTAACAATATTAAATTATTATTTCCTTTATTTAGTTTAAACCATATAAAATACATTTTTAAATATATATTAAAACAAGATAAAAAAGAACAATATACATTTAAAAATATAAAATATAGTTTCCAACCGACATCGGGAACAGGGTCCAAGCTGCCGGTGGTTAGGGCTCCAGAGAGAGGAACCTCCTCACGATACGCGCCGTGTCTAGAAGTACCGCTTTCTGAATCAAACCCTTGACCCAGATGCCTAATGAGAGCCTCTTAAGGTGTTGGTCGAGGCTCTTGGCTATTAAGCCGTTGGCTGTCACGACTATCGGGACAATGATTGCTGAGTCCACCTCCCACATGTCGACAACCTCGTGCGCTAAATCCAAATATTTTATTTGTTTTTCTTTTTCAGCCTTCACGAGGTTCTCGTCATGGGGGATAGTGATATCAACAATCATTGCCCGGCGCTCTGATCGATCTATCACCACTATATCAGGCTTATTGGCTACAATAGTCCTGTCAGTGATGATAGATCGATCCCAGTACAATGTGACACGACCATTTTCGAGAACTGGGTCGGGAACATACCTGTAGTACGGCATCTCAGATTCCACAAGTTTGTATTTCAGAGCAAGCTGCTGGTGGATAATCCTGGCCACTTGGTTATGTCTGTGCAAGTATTCGCCGTTAGCAAGACGTGAACAACCGGAAATTATATGTCTTAAGGACTCACCTGTACAGTGACATGCCCGACATATGTCGACTGTACCATCCTTTACAATATATTTCCGGTAGTTGTTCGTCATGATAACTTCATCCATAATTGCACATACAAACCCTTCGGTTTCTCCGAAGAGATCACCGAAGCGTAGCCAGGCCACGGACGCTAAGAAATCTACATCAGGCCCATGAAGGGTCCGATAATAGCGTCCGTGTAGCTCCTTGCTTTGCCATACATCTTTGCGATCTTTGACACTCAGTACTACAGGTTTGTGCCAGTTCTCTTTGCCTAAGGAGAGCGGAGTGAGGCCCTTATCCACTACCACCACATCTCGATGCATCCCCACGTCAACTTGGAGGAAGTACTCCCTGATTATTATTATTATTTAGAAATAGTATTGGAGTTATTATAAAAAAAGATTTTTCTTGTAATTGCATTGACTTTCAAGTACCTAACTGAAACATGACGATTAAATTATTTTAAACTTTAAATCACAGTTTTATTTAAAATGCAATAACATAAGTCCAGTAATTATCATCATTAATTATTGTTTATAGTACACAAATTCTCTTTTATATATATATTTTTTGCATACATAAAACAAATTTTTAACACAAAATCTATAAACCCCTACTCAGTTAAATGGCAAAATGGCATTTAACATTCTGTAAACAACAAAAAAATCTTTTTAAAAAGTAGCAATTTGGTTTTCTTAATTCATCATTTAATATTTGTCTTTGATTTAGTAAAAATTCCTACATCACATACAGATTTCTCAAATGCATGAGATTTTTAATAACAGATGACTCATTCTACTATGTCTGAATCATCAATGAATAAATCAAGTTTTGTGGCTAAGTTGATATGACGTAATTTATGTTATGATACATTATATAAAAAAAAATGACACTCCCTGGTGCTCAGAAAAAGGAAAAAGTATCACCTCTTTGGGTTTAGCTGGTAAGAGGCCACTATACTGGTATCTGTAACGAGAAAGTCAACAAGGATTTTATTGTGACAAGAAATATGTTTTATTTAAAAATAATGTTTTACTTGCAAGGGATAGAGGTTATTTAGAGGTATAAGGTATTGTCAATTAATGTTTGAGGACCTCCGTGGTCGAGTGGCGTACACACCGGTTTTCAAGGTGTCGCCAGCTCTAAGGTCCCGGGTTCGATCCTGGCCGGGTCAATGCAGAAAACCACTTTTTTACATTGTCTCGCGTCTGGGTGTTTGTGGTACCTTTGTTGTCTCTGATTCCATAACACAAGTGCTTGAGCTACTTACTTGGGTTCAGAGCAATGTATGTGATGTAGTCCACATTTAATTATGATTTATTTATTTAATGTCACAGAGGTCAGGGTGCCATTTAGTAAATAATATAAAAATAAGACCTGATCACCCAATTATTTTAACCATTTTTACTGACTGTTAGCAATGTTACTGCTAAGTGTCATAGGATAGGGTAGGGTGGTTTATCTTCCTTTGGAGTTGCGCAGAGAATGTGCTTGCAATCCCGGGACTTCAACCAAGGGCAGAGACGGACCGGAGTGTTTTTAGTCAGTGAAAGTTCGACATATCCTCACGCCGAAGCCTCTCGCCGTCACTTGAAGCCACAATCTTTTACCCCGAAAAAAAAACAAAGTCCTCAAAAATTACCGAATTGATTTTTCATGGTCTGTGTGTATAATTTATTAATGTTTCGTCTACCCATACTTAGCCGGGGCTGGTCTCCAGTTGTCAAGATATAAGTAAACATAAAATAAACACTTCCAATATTCAAATATAATGATATATTTTTCTATATACACACAAAACACACTAAAAAGAATAAAAAACAAACGGTAATATAGTGAACTTTCTTTATTTCTGGGTCGTAAAAATACCAACCAAATTGAGAACATCCTGCTTTATGAAGTTGGTTAAAAACTTTGGACCTACCAAATATGAGTGAAGTAACATGCACTAAATCTATGAAGAGATTTGATTAATGCTCATTCCTTCTCTATATGAGAAGAACCATGCCCGCCTAGCAGTGGGACAATTACAGGCTGGTGTTATTATTACTATACTAGCTGTTGCCCTCGGCTCTGTCTGCATGGGTGTCGGTTAACATGCAAAGTAGCATGTTCTTTTATAGGATCCAAGCTTACCCCATACCAAAATTTCATCCAAATCTATTCAGTGGTTTAGCCATAAAAGTGTAACAGACAGAGTAACTTTCCCATTTTAAATATTTGTATGGTTGTTTCCTGTAACTATTATAGTAATTTTGATAACCAATCTATAACAGTTAAAGTTGAACTAATTGCCTTAGAGTAACCTTGATGATTCTGCTGTTTAATGTTGTTGTTCTAGTTGCTATGGTTACTATATGTGTGAAGTGTTGTTTACATGGTTTGGCAAAGACTATGGGCTTCTTTCTAATGAGTTTTGATTGTTAATTTTATTTGTAGTGAAAATTTAGATACAATCTGTCAATCTGTAACTTTTATTAGAGATATACAAGGTGAGTTTTTTGTCGTTGTACAAACAAAAGGTATGACTTCTATATCGATTACAAAAACGTAATAATGAAAAAAAAAATGGAATTAAAATAGTATTAAGTAGTTTTACGGTAATAGTACTGATATTCCAGATTATTTTTTCGTTTGTTTGTTTTATTTTTGATACCAATAGTTTTTATAGCCGATATAGAGGTCATAGTTTTCTTTTGTACAACGACAAAAAACTCACCCTGTATGATCTAATATTTAGTAACTATCGTTTTTATGTTAAAAATATCTATACATATAAAATTCTCGTGTCACAAAGTTAGTAAAAAAAAAAAAAAAAAACTTGTGTTTTCGGTAGGTTGACAAAAAGTCGTAACCTATTTTTTATACCCTTAAGTCATAGGGGTTGCCCACCACAAAATTTGTTTTTCGTTTTCTCGTCTTCAATAGTTTTACTACAATTAGTTAAGTTAGGATAAGCTGCGCTCGCCGCGGTTGGTCTGTAGATGGGTGACCATTTGTAAACATACCGAGACCCTTCCGTGCCTCGGAAAGCACGTTAAGCTGTTGGATTCGACAGTCATAATTATGTTGATCTTTGACCGTCGTTAAGTCATTACAATTCTGACAGCCAGTCTTACTTTGGGATACTGTGTTACCCAGTAAAATGGGTTGTGGAGGTCAGATAGGCAGTCGCTCTATGAACAATACGGTATTCAGCTGAATCCGGTAAGACTGGAAGCCGACCCCAACATAGCATGGGAAAAGGTAGGCAGAAAAAGAAGTCTCGAATAATTTTATTTACTACTTATTTTATACAAAGTTTTTCATACAGTTAAATAACTCAATGGTTGAAATATATACGCCGCAATTTATAGAAAGTTATTATTTGGAGCAAAAAACATGGGTAGACACTCCACAGTCCCATTGTTACAAAACAACACTTTCACAACACGTATGGGAGTCCACCATTTGCGTCTATGGTTTATTGTCGTAGAAAAACCGGCCAAGTGCGAGTTGTATTCGTAGATGAAGGGTTCCGTATCATTTTATTGAGGCCCTTTTAATTTTTTTATTGAGTTTTATGTATTGTTGTTATAGTGGAAGCAGAAATACACACTCAAGATAAGATACTTTATTTTGCAAATATGGGTATAAACAAGTTGTTACATAAAATAATAAGTACAGCCATATTTTACCAGAAAGCATGCAATAATACACAAAAATTATTCATAATAGCAAAATGAACAGTACATAATCACAAGAATCAAATTATCCATAATTTACAATAGCATTATCACAAACAAACAAAAATATATATAAAATTATGACATTATCATTATTACACATAACATTAAATTAATTAAATAAATAAATTTCCTGTCAAACAAAATTACTTTCCTTTAGGAACTCAGTTGAATTGTAGAACACTTTGTCTGCTAAAAAGTTTCGTAATCTTTTTTTAAATAGGGTTACATTTAAATCTTTCCAACTTTTAGGAATTTTATTATAAACTAGCTGTCCCCCGCGACTTTGTTCGCGTGTTTTAGTTTCAACGGTTTTTCATTTTTGCAACATTTTTCATTTATGCTCCGCTCCTATTGGTCGTAGCGTGATGTTATATAGCCTATAGCCTTCCTCAATAAACGGACTATCCAATACAAAAAGAATTTTTCAAATCGAACCAGTAGTTCCTGAGATTAGCGCGTTCAAACAAACAAATAAACAAACAAACAAAAAAACTCTTTAGCTTTATAATATTAGTATAGATAGATGACTGGGGCCATGCAGCAGACACTTTTGCTCATTAATGTTGTTCTGGCACTGTGAAGACACAACTTACTATTGTCAAAAAAAAATTGAGTGATTTGATCAGTATTAATGCTTGTAGAAATATAACTTGTTTACACCAGCCCCTCTGGTGCATAATTATGATCGAGATCAGTATGATAGTAGCCTCGGCTCTCGCTTTTAACTGAGTTAAAAATTTACCTAAAATTTAACTAAGTCCTTTGGAACTCAGTTTTTAATGGAACTGGTGAAATCGCCTCTATGTGTTGTTGTGTATATGTAGCTTTATTCAATCATACAAAGAAAGTAGCACGCTGACATTGAAAGCACTTTTATTTCAAAGGAATAAGGTTCTTTTTCCTAAGTCGTCCGTGGTCGAGTGGCGTACACACCGGTTTTCAAGGTGTCGTTATCTTTGTGGTCCCAGGTTTGATCCCTGAACATTGTCTCGGGTCTGGGTATTTGTGACCTTCGTTGTCTCTGATCCCATGACACAAGCTACTTACTTTGGGTACAGAGCAATGTATGTGATGTGGTCCACATTTATTCATTACTAGTAGTCAATTGATCAGTCACCTACCTACCCTACCTACTTACCTACCTAACCTACCTTACCCTACCTACATTCACTCACAAATTTTTATTATTTTCTTTTATACAAACCATCCTGACAATAATAAACACACAAAATAAAATATCCAATTTGGATAACACAGTCGTTTGGAAGTTATGGGTAATATACATTTCTGCGATTCATTTATATATATATACTAGCCGTGCCCGCGGCTTCGTTCCCGTAAACTGACTACCTACCCTACACTTTCTACTCTACCTATTTTTTTTTGTTTTTAAACCTTCCCTGTATTCTAGGGAACAAAACAAAAAAAATAATTATTCAAATCAGCCCAGCCGTTCTCAAATTTTAGCGAGACTAACGAACAGCAATTCATTTTTATATATAAGATTACGTCCGTATACATATTTCTATGACCATACAACGCCCAGAAATGTATGTAGGGCAATTAAAGTCATATTAAAATGTTCATATGTCATTATTATCTATACTATATAATATTATAAAGCTGAAGAGTTTGTTTGTTTGTTTGTTTGTTTGAACGCGCTAATCTCAGAAACTACTGGTTCGAATTGAAAAATTCTTTTTGTATTGGATAGTCCGTTTATTGAGGAAGGCTATAAAATATTACGCTGCGACCAAAAGGAGCGGAGCATAAATGAAAAATGTTGCAAAAAAGAAAAACCATTTAAACTAAAATACGCGAACAAAGTCGCGAGGAACATCTAGTGTAGAATAAATGTGCAATTAACTTGAAGATCACATACATGGAAGCACATCAGTTACCTAAATTAGGTAACTGATGTGCTTATATTAAATATCGACGGGTCAGCAGAAGTCACGTTTTACGCGCCTTCTGTCTAACCTTGTCCCAAGCAATGTGGGGTCGGCTTCCATTCTCACCGTAGTCAGCTGAATACCGTATTTTACAGAGCGACTGCCTATCTGACCTCCACAACACATTTACTAGGTAATACAGTTCCATGAACCATATGAGTCATTTTACCTAGAATACGTATATTTCTCGCGTTTATTATAAATGTATATATTAGTATTTAAGTATGTCAGATTACTTTAGATATTATACAAAAAAAAAAGTAGTCACGGTATTCTTATTTATTCACAGTACATAATGTAAATGCTTAGAAAATAGAAATATACCTTTCTCTGTCATTTACATATCAATGAAAAGAGAGAGCAACAGTCTTTAATGTGATTTTGTTTACTATAAGAACGAATTTATTTAATAATATATTAATAACAAAGTCGGTTTAGTTAGATACACCATTTCTAACTCAAGAACGGGTGGCATTTTCATGATCCTTGATTTGTTTGATTCATCTCCACCCCGAATAGCAGAATATAAAACCATCGACAAAGTTAAAAAAGCTAAATTATGTTTTACGGCAACAGGCCCTACCTGCTTATGCAGGTGAAACCGCGGGGCGAAGCTAGTGGTATATAAGGGTGGGTTTAGACCAGACGAACAAAGAGCTGGAGTCTGAACAAGAGCGTTGGTTTGTCCGGCTTTTCTGGTAACTACGCGTACCAGTAATAGAAAAACAAAAGAAGCAATTGTATATTAGCCCCGGCATAAGTAGTACCGAAAGTTTTATATGAAAATTGATCTTACCACTCAAATTCAAATACAAAACTCATTTATTTAAAATAGGCTACAAAGAAGCACTTTTCAAACGTCATTATTGAAATGGACAGCACCCTGATTCGCCCACCCTTCACCGCTTCCTAAGTGCTCTGACTGTGGTGTGGAGAAGAAACGGCGCAACAAACTCCACAGCAGAAGTGCGAAGCGAAACACTTCAAATTAAAAGCGCTATCTATGTCACAGTGTTAACACTAATTAGTTTTCGACTATATAATGCATAATACACATAACTGCTGTCATTAACAAAACATCTTTGTTTCAGTAACTTAAAATCACTTCAGCTAAATGAAGACGAATTGACATCACCATCCTCTGATGAAAAGATGGACACGGGAACAGAGTCCTTTCGCTCCCAGGATACGCCTAACTCCGGACTCTCCTCAGACTTCGAAGGGGACCATCCCGAACCAGTGCTAAGGCTACAAAATCCAGAAATACTCAGGATATCCGAACCCGAGAAATTAAACGATAGTTTGATGGCCAAAATGTCGAATTTAAACCTTAACTCCTGTAAAACGGATTTAAGACCAAAAAATTTGGGCATAAGTCCTCCAAAGTTTTCTTCAACTCTAACGTTAACTACCAGCCATCCTTTAATGAGTCCCGATGAAAACTACCCCGATTTAATACCAAAAAAACTACACAAAATCGATGATGAAAAAGATTTGAGCTTATCAAGTATTGAAGATGAACGACCCAGTGAAAATAATGGCTTTTACAGCCCACAAAGAAATACGTCGAAGAATAATTTGTATTTTACTGAAAGCTTCGTGACTGCTGAAAGTCTTGATCTAGATTTAACGGTACCCCCAGATGTAGCGAGGGTAGACCGAGGTGAAAGGAGAAAGATTGTTCCTAAACTAAGGGATGGAACTCCTCAGAAAATGGATGGGATGCTGCGATATCTCGAGGAAGGTAAACAGAATAGGCAACAGAGTACGCCTAAGTCTTTGCCGGTCGATATAAGTGGGAATGAGGAATTTCATTCGGTAAGTTAACTGTTATTAATAAGTCGATAACTCCCGATCTAAGAGTAAAAACAAAGTATAGTGTGCGTCTAACAAGTATGAACTGTGATCACTAGTATAAACAAGTAAAATCGTAAAATTTGTGTTAAAACAGAGTGTGCCGTTTTATTAAAACTATCTTAAAACATAATATTACCCGAATAATATCGAAACCATCGATATTTTCGCATAAACGTCTGTCGTCGCACGGAAAATCACTTTAATTAGTAAACGAGCGTAGTACTTGCTCTAAAAACTCGACGCAATGGGCTACTAGCGATGCGCGCACTCTGTGCTTTTCTATGTATACTCTAAGCTACCGACGATTAAAAAATAAAATGGGTGTATTTTTCTCTCGTAGAATTTAAACCCCTTGACGCTCGAGATTGAAAAACGCCTAGACTTTTTAGATCACAATTGCCGTATACAGGAATCGAAATTACACCACGTCGCACTAATAGTATGCTGAATCCTCTATCACTCGGCTCAAGTCGGCTGTCCGTGCAGTCCGTAAAATGCCAATAATCGACTTTATATCAAAGCCTTATGACATTATAACAAAGTGTAGAGTAATTTTTAAAACCCATGTAATAATTTCTCCTTGTTATTATTTTAATTAGCGAATATTTGTAATTAAATACAAATAATAGACGCGTCAAGCCAGTGGTCGCAGGTTCGAGTCCTGCCTGAGGTTTAAGTTTTTCCTTCTCCTTGTTATTTCAATAAATAATAATTCTTATTTCGTCCGCTAGGTGGCGGAATGGTGTGAGTCTCCGTCACATCTCCGGGCGATGCCGAACTTTGAGCTGCCGATTGAAATGTCAAGCAGCATCGGACTTCATAACGTAAGTAACTTTTTAACAAGAAAACTTAGTATAATATTCAAGATTTAATTTGGTGTATTTAGCAAAGAGAATGAACATGGTTTCTACAATAATATTTTGGCTGTTTCATTGAGGCCGTGGTAAAGGAGTTTAACCAATGGTAATAGATGTATGTCTCGCGCACGGATTGTAAAATTGTTGAGATTCATAATTGTCATCATTCCAGTTTGGAATCACCCACTGCTGAATAAGTTAGCCTTCTCATTTTCCTGCCATTTTAGTCTGTCCTAAGCGGTTAGTTATGCCTTTTTTTACGGGGTAAATATGTAATGACTTCAACCCACGCCGTGTGCACGACGTCAGGACATGTTAGACTTGCACCGACTGGTGACGCACAGGTCAAGCCCCCTCTTCCCCTGCAACCTGTCCTACCACCCTTCAGTTGCATATCGACTTCATCGGCCGTTTGTTAGTCAAGCTGGGTTTCCTGCTCAAAATACAATATTCTTTTTTTTTTCTATATGCTTTTTGTTTTTTATATATTTACTAAGTGGCACTTATAAAGATAAATCAATCAAATAAACGTACAGCCCACCCGATTCGCATTTCTATTAGTTTAGCAGTGGAGAAGAAAGGTCTTAACCCCATTCGAATCATATGAAGTTCAAACTAATACATCTAATAATCTTCACCAGGACTTAGAGTCCCCGGACGTGATATCAGCGTCCACCCAGGAAGACAGGTCGGCGTACCAGGCGCTGCTAGACCCATACACCGGCAGCGTGGCCCTTAGACACACGCCCGCCCACCGCAGCCCTGGGGCACAGCGGAGGAAGATCCAGCTGGTAGGTAACACCTCATTCACCAAGACCTTGAGTCTTGCAACCTTGACTACATCTTCCCTGTAGAATTTGGAAGTCCTTCAACAGAACTTTAAGATTGGAGATGGCGCTGGTGGCCACGGTAGCATTCAGCTCCGTATTTAAAAAATAATTAAAAATAGAAATACTACAGTTAAAGTGACAAATACTAGTGAATCTTAGACTATAAGTGACAATAAACATGTGATATTGTTTTCAAGTGAATATCTCAAGGAGTCATTTAGATAAGTAGTGATTTAGTGAAACATAAACATAAACTTTATAACTTTAAAAACAAAACAATTATTACGTATTTTTCAGTAGAAAATAGTGTTCAAACTAAAAAGAAGTAATTGTGGACGTTACCATACATTTACAAACGATTTGAAGACAAATCTGTGAGTCATAACAAACATTATCTTTCTCAAAATAACAGCAAAAAACTTCAAATATTTTTAAAATACCGTCTATAACTCAAGATAAAATTAACGGATTATTATATTCCTGAACAGAAAGCCAATTTCACTTGTTACACTACTGTTTAGATAGTTTAGTGGATACCGCATTTGCCTGATGACACCGTGACTTGAGTTCGGTTCTCATCAGCGGTTTCTCTTTTTCTAATTCTTTGTTTGACGACAATAATTTATATTTTCCAAAAAATATGGAATTCTTTGAGAATATAACATTCAGGAAACCTAGAACCCTTTCCTTAACAGAGATTTCGGACGAACATAGTTCTAATAGTTTGAAGATAGATGGCAGCACAAGTAGTTTACCCAACATTTCAAATAATTATGAAAGCAATGAGTATGTGCAGGAACTCCAGAGTCGAATAGAACAACTTACCTCCGAACTGAACTCCGCACATGAAGAGATAAAAATCTTAAATATTGAAAATACTGAACTCAAAAAATCTTTAAAAGAACAAACAAGTAAAAATGATGTTCTAAAGAAAGCTACCAAAAAACTAACGAGTGAAGAGCAGACACCCAGGAAAGGCTCACAGACATCAACTCCACGTAATAATTCTCAAAGAAAACCAAAGACAACAGTAACTAAGAAACACCTACCTACAGAAAGATCACGTACCAATAACTCTGGCTCTCTGTGCGACACAACTACACAGATGATAGAAGATGTTGGCAATGATATTCCACATAAATACACAAAGCATAAGTTATGTATCGTTAGTACAAATATAAATAATAAAGTTTTATCAATAGCCGAAGAAACACTTAACAATTTTCAAATATGTCATTATGTGTCGCCTAACTGTGATACAGTGCAGCTAATCAGCAACATTGGTAAAAAATTAATAGACTATGATTTTGAAGATTACTGTGTTATTTTAATTGGCGAAGAGGACTTCCAGCCTACGAAAGACTATGTAAATATAATTGTCAAACTAAGAGAGGAATTACTTAAAGTACAACATACAAACATTATTATATGTGTTCCTACATTTAAGTTAAGTAACTATTCTTCTATGTTTAATTGGCGTATAGAAACTTTTAATAATCTACTACATCTTGATCTCCAAACGTTTAATTATGCAACTGGTTTTGATAGTAATTTGAATTTAACTTATGATTTTACAATGTTTTCTAAATTTGATAGAAAATTGAATAACCATGGAATGCGTAACATATTTCAAAATTTATTGCTAGCTATAACTGACATATCGCCGATACAATATGATTCTGTTATTGAATCTTCTAAAGAAAACTATAGCCAAGACTCCTTTTTTCGTGTATAAAAATATAACTATTATGCATCAAAATATAAATGGTCTCTTAAATAAGTCAGGTATGTTTAGTGTTGTATTAGAAGAATTATATAATTTAGGAAAAACTGTTGATGTGCTGTGTTTTTCGGAACATAATATGATTTTATCCGACATTGATTTGCTTTATATTCCTAATTTTACCGTTGCTACCTACTTCACTAGAGACTCCAGACACGGTGGTACTTGTATAATGATAAGAAACGGAATTAAATATAAGGTTTTGGAGTCCATTGAAAAATACAGTGTCTCAAATGTAATTGAATGTTGCGCAATAGAACTGGTAGATCACAACATCATCGTAATATGTATCTACAGAAGTCCGCATAGCTTCGAATTAAAGAGAAAAATGGATATATTTTTCAAAAATATGGATTATCTCTTAAATTCTATCTCATTTCATACAAGTAAGAAAATAGTACTGTGCGGTGATTTCAATATTGACCTTCTAAAAAATACCAAATACTCAGAACAATTTAGATACCTAATAACGTGCTTCAATCTTAAATTTGAAATAAAAGTACCTACTAGGTTGTGCAGCAGGACCTGTATAGATAATGTAGCTCATAATGTACGAGGATCTAAAGGCGAAGTATTAGAACTAGCAGTATCTGATCATACTGCCCAGCTTCTACGGTGTCCAGTTAGGAAAACGTGTGTGTTAGATCACTGGTTCACCACAAAACGGGACTATTCCGTAGAGAATGTGGAAAAATTTAAAACTCATCTTGCCAGTATTACTTTTTTCGATGTCTATCAAGAAACTGATCCCAACAAAGCGTTCACACTATTCTATGATTGGTTTAAATTACTCTACGATCTATGCTTTCCAAATATAAGAATAAAAATATCGACCACAGTGAAACCAAAGTGGATTAGTAGCGGTATTAGGATATGTAGTAGAAGAAAAAGAGAACTGTTATGGAAATACAGAAAACTGCCTAATGAAGAAAATAAATCTAATCTCAAAAATCTCTCTAGCCGTCTTAAGAAAGTTATCAATCTCACTCAAAGAGCTCAGAATAGTCGATTCATCAATTCTGCCCAGAATCTGTGCAAAGCAACATGGAAAGTTATCAATAGTAGTAAAAACAAAAGCCATATACCGAATGAATCTATATTAAAAATTAAATCTAATGAAAAGTTACTAACAAACCCCTTCGAAATAGCACAAGCTTTCAATAATCATTTTGTAGATCAAGTACAGTCAACTAATAGTACAAATATAAAAAACACGCTCAAAAACAATAGAAATGAATCAATGTTTATGTCCCCTACAATACCACTCGACATCTATCGAATTATCAAGTCACTCAAAAACACGGCCAGCACTGGGTATGATGACATAGCAACAAAAATTATAAAACACGTATGCATTATAATTGCACCAATATTGAGTCATCTTATTAATTTAAGCATAGAACATGGCACTTATCCAGAAGAATTAAAAATAACCGTAATAAAACCCCTTTTTAAGAAAGATAACCGAGAAAACATGTCCTGCTATAGACCTATAGCATTGGTACCGATTTTCTCTAAGATTTTTGAGAACGCAATTAATAATCAACTTACTGCATACTTTGAGAACAATAAGATATTTGTTGATAACCAAAGAGGCTTCAGGAAAAACAAGTCAATTAATATGGCCATTTATGATTTCCTGCATATGGTTAGCAGTAGAGTAGACAAAAGATTACCAGCTATTGCACTCTACATGGATATGTCAAAAGCTTTTGATCGCGTAGATCATAAAATACTTATAAATAAACTGAATGCTTACGGAATAAGAGGAAATGTGTCGAGCTTAATTGAATCATATCTCCAGAACAGACAGCAAATAACAATCATTCATAGAATGTGTAAAAATAATGAAATAATGTATAAGTCTAACCAGAGAACTGTAACATATGGAGTACCGCAGGGCAGCGTGCTTGGCCCGACTTTATTTATTATTTACATTAATGATTTCCCAACATCATCAATTTATCCTATGACAATGTTTGCAGATGATAGTACCCTACTTTTTAATAATAACGATTTACATACACTGGAGGCAGATATTAATGCTAACGTTGAATCGGTTGTGAATTGGTTAAAAAATAATAATTTGGTTATAAATTTAGACAAAACAGTTATAATGAAATTTCAACAACGCCTAAATCTAAATTTGAATTTAAATATTGAATACAATGGCAAAACTATTAATGAGACTAATGTGACAAAATTTCTAGGATTAAATATAGAAAATACGCTAAAATGGAATGTGCATCTAGACAAAGTATGCAATAAACTAAATAAATACTCATATGCTCTGCATATGTTAAAAAAAACGGCAAACCGAAAAACAGTCTTAACGGCATATCATGGTCTAGTAGCGTCAACATTGAGGTACGGAATTATGTTTTGGGGAAACGCAGTGGGTAAAGAAATGGCATTCAAATGTCAAAAAAGGTGCATTAGAGCTATCTGTAATCTACAAACTACCGACAGTTGCTACACGTACTTCAAAAATTTGAAAATATTAACGATGCCCTCACTATACATTTACGAAACAGCTATGTTCGTAAAAACTAATTTAAATAAATTTGACCAAGTAACCAGTCAGCGTCGTTGTGACCAGTTACATGTTTTAAGATCTAAAACTACATTATACAAGAACAGTATTTTCGCAATGGCTCCAAAAATTTATAATAAACTACCTAAATGTATAAGAAATGAACAGGATATCCGTATTTTTAAACGTAAATTGAACTCATTTTTATTAGATAAGACATATTACTCAATTGAGATATTTTTAAATGATAAAATTGATAAACTTGTTATATAATATTTTAACTGCATTTAATAAACTAATATTTTTATTGTATAAACTCCATTATTGAAATTATTTGTACACCAATTCCATTGGTAGAACATAGAGCTCCTACATAACTTTAATAATTTTAAGACCTTTTTGTACACTTATGTTCACAAATAAATATATTTGATTGATTTGATTGATTGATTGAGACTCCGGACGGGAGTGGGCTGACCCAATTTAATCTGAAAAATTTAGGCTTTTGCTAAGATGACAGGTTGTGACTGTGGTGTCCCCCAAACTAACACTAAACACCTGCCTTGTTGTCTCGGGTGCCCCGTTAGTCATGTTTTGGGTTGGTCCTTAGAGTATAAATAAGTTAACTATACAGTTCGCCTAACGGAGTATGAACAGTGAGCACAAGTATGATCAATCGTCGTCTTCAATGTCATGTCAAATTAGTTTCGAAAGTTTTATTAATTTAAATATACATTTAATTACTCTTTTAATATCGGGACCATCGTTGTTCCCCTCGTCGTTCAGTCGTCAAAAAATCACTAATCGAGCGAGTACTTATAGCTAAAAATTTGCTTACGAACGGCACAACGTGTGGCATGGTGGCTGTATACTCTGAGGGTTGTTCAGATCTAATGTCAATCACATTAGATTGACATTAAAGATGGAAGACTCAAAAAATATGCTATTGCACTTGCGTAGAATGTAACGTTTGATTTTTATTACATTGTATAATAACTTTCGTGAGGAGTATTCATAATTATTTAAAACAAAACGGTTTACTCACGCACATTCTCGGGATTGCCCGACTAGTTTTAGACTCAATAGGACTCCCTAATCATGTCAGATATACCTATAAAGATAGGATACATATCAGAGTTCGACTCGCGTCACAACCGCCGCCGCGTTACCTCATGATTAGGGACTCCTATTGAGTCTGAAACTAGTCGGCCGATCCCGAGAATATACGTGAGTAAACCGTTTTGTTTTAAATAATTTTATTACATTTCATTTTGGGTTGGGTTTATTTTAAATAGATGCCTTTGCTAGCATGTTTATATTATTATCGACAATCTCAAAATTGAATAGTGAATGGTCTTGGTATTACGCTTTGTTTAATACTGAAGAATACTTCGAAAACGTCTCTTGCTTACCTCTTTTTGTATACTGTCATGATTATACAGGGTGTTACTGAAAGGTTATATCTATCCAAAAGGGTTGAAGAGAACATCTGGTATAGAGTCAGTTTACAAAATTTCAGCTCAAAATGTGTAATTAAATAATTGATACCCAATTTTTTGCATCAGCTATCAGACACAAAAAATTATTTTAAAACGTCTCGCCACACTACGAGGGTCAATATCTTATTACGTCACTCGCTCAATGTTAAGATACATCGCTTCAGCGGTCTAGTTATGATTTTTGGTATCGAATAACCGATGCGAAAAATTAGATATCACTTATTTATTTTAACTCATTTTGAGCTGAAATTTTGTAAACTGACTCTATACTAGATGTACTCTTCACCCCTTTTGGATAGATATAACCTTTCGGTACACCCTGTATATGTGTATAGATTGTAATTTAGTCTCAAAACCTCAAATGCAACGGTAACGTACGTATTAGAGCGAGAATATAGTTTTTTCCGAGTGTTTGTAAACGTTACCGTGTGAACTAAGAACAATCGACGATATTATTCCGCGTTATACGAACGGTTTTTTTTGCGGGAGGTTGGCAGAAATAGTAGGTATGTTATAAGTTATTGTATTTTATGATACATGATACAAAACTTCCCCCTGGCCACAGCTTGCCATGGCCGACGTGGAAGAGTTTAAATAGACTCCGGACCCAAGTCGGTCGAAGTAATGAAAATATGTGCCGGTGGGGTTACAGTACACCGGAGCCATGTGAGTGTGGCATCTTCCCCCAAACAATGGCCCATTTAATAAGCTGCCCAGCTTGCCCTACCACTTGCACTCGCGAGGACCTGTACAAGGCCACGGACAACGCTGTTTGCCTGGCTGAGTACTGGTCTGGGATAATTTGACTGCTATTGAACGACTCGCTAAGAAGAAGATGATACAGGATCATTTGATCACTGAAGATTCGTTCAAAACATGATACATACACGGGTTCCAGGACGGTAGAAGGCAATCCTGGAATTTCGAAGATCCGGAAATCAGTCTGTAAACCACTTTTAAATCTAAAAGTTTTCCCGACTGCATTGACTGATTACTTAATAAATTCTAGACTTCTAACTTTACAAATAAATAGCGACCCGGCCCGGCTTCGCGGGGATATACGAAACATTAATGAATGATATGTACAAAACTTCTTCTTAAATCACTCTATCCATTGGTGAAAACCATATGAAAATCCGTTCGGTAGTTTTTAAGTATATCACGGTCAAACAGACAGACGCGGCGGGGGACCGCTTTTTATAATATGTATAGATTGATCTCAGGTGGCTTTATGCATGTCTGTTATTGTATATCTATACAAAATTATTACATGACAAAACAACGATTCAATCCGACCCAGCTACTTTTTTTTAAGGACTCAGCCCACCATATCCAAAATGATATATGGTGGTTTTTCTTTCCAGCCCCCAGAAGAGGACAGGTGCAGCCTGGACAGCGTGAGTGCTTGCTCCATGGAGTCTGAAGACGAGCCACCTGAACCTCCGGAGTTGGAGCCGCCCGTCAACCAGCATCTGGTGATCAGTGATGATGAGGGAAGCAAGATGTGAGTATGCGGCTTTGAGAAAATCTGATATGTACCTAGTGTTTTTTTAATGTTGACAACATCAGTAGCTGTATTATGGCATCAGAGACAACAGAGGTACCACAAACGTATAGAAAAGTGGTTTTCTCGTTTAGGTTCCTGTCTAAGATTTCCTCTTCCTAAAAATAGGAGGGACTATTTTTTTTGCTGTGCCAGACAGGGTCCATATTGATATTTTATGTTTGTACCACCTATTAAACACATATGGAATGCAATAAAGAATTGAATTGAATTACATTGACCCGTCCGCCGATCGAACCGGGACCACAGAGCTGGCGACACCTTGAAAACCCGTGTGTACGCCACTCGACCCAATCATTAGTAGTTTAGGAGATATATGTAGATAGATTTATTTGTATGATCCGCAGAATTTACAGTCTGGATGTTATTTGATTTATTTATTTTAAACCCTTTCGACACGGGGATATTTTCTTTAGAGCGCGAGTATTTTTCGGTTTGATAAGTTAAGTTTGATACACAGTTAATCAAATACTAAATTGTCAATCAGTTTTGAGCCGCCATTAAGTCTCATGCTGTCTCTGTATTCTTTAAGGTGTAAAGTGGCGACAGATTTGCGATTGCGTTTTGGTATTCAGGGGTCTTTCAATTCTTACATAGGAATTATGTGTACATGGAGAGGATAGCCGTTTCTACTTTAAAGCTACTATTATTTCTTTCTTCTGATATCCGTTTGCAGTTAAATACAAATAGTAGAAAGAAAAATTTAAACCTCAGACAGGACTCGAACCTGAGACTACTGGTTCAATGCACGAGAAATTTAAACTCTCAGACAGTGAACTCTGAAGCTTAGTTGGTAAAGCGGCTGTTGCGTTGAGCCCGTAGTCGAAGCTTCAAGTCCTGCCTAAGGTTTAAATTTTTCTTTCTACTATTTTTTATTTCATCATCATCATCATCATCATCAGCCTCTTTTCGTCCACTGCTAGACATAGGCTCTCCTGTTTTTTATTTAATTACAAATATTCGCTGCACATGCGTTAATGCGTAGCAAATGATAAAAATTCATAATTAAACTGTGTGCAATATAATTCCAGTTCGAAATCAACAAACACTCTGTCGGAGTGCAGTGACCCAATCCCGGAATACTCTGCTGCTGAGGAGTTGAGCAACGAGCGAGCCTGGATCAGCGTGCCCAGGCCTGGCGGGCACGTGACCTGTGATATGAAGGTACGTCCCACTGCTGGGCAAAGGCCTCCTCTCATATAGAGAAGACGAGCATTTGATATCAACGCTTGCTCACTTGCGAGGTGGAGTTTGCAGATTCTTAGCAGTTTAAGTGAATACCAAAAAGTTTATAGTAATTTGACCCTTATATCCCATATAATATAGGCGTACATACCTGCGATCTCTCAGGTAATTGCACTATGTTGCAGTTTATTGCAATGTGAACCTTATTCCCTAGGTGATAGAGCCGTACAAGCGCGTGATCTCGCACGGCGGCTACGACGGCGGTGGCGCGGCGCTGATCGTGTTCAGCGCGTGCCATCTGCCCGACAACGCGAGGCCGGACTACACATATTGTATGGATAATCTATTTTTGTGAGTATTTTATACTTTTGAAGTAAAACTCCTTTACTTAGTATAATAACTTTCGTGAGGAGTATTCATAATTATTTAAAACAAAACGGTTTACTCACGCATATTCTCAGGATCGCCCGACTAGTTTCAGACTCAATAGGAGTCTCTAATCATGAGCTGACGCGGCGGTGGTGGTGTCGCGAGTCGAACTCCTTTACGTTTCTTGACTTGCGTAGTAAACTGGTGAATGAGTGACGAGAGCGTTAGGAAAACTGTGACCGGGCGAGGCGAAAGTTGAAAGAGAGATAAGTTAGTGAAGATAGAAAGAGAGAGAGTTACGTTTCGTATATTACTGTAGGGGCATGAGAGAGAGGTGCGGGCGCATATTTTCTTTCTTTATTTCTCTCATAGACAGTTACGTATATAAAGAAGTTTAGTTTTAATTTATATTAAACCCTCAGTAATAAATAACGATAAAAAATTGGTTGTCTGTAAAGTCGGTTTATTGACGATAATTTTACGTGATAACGTCACGAGCCGAACGCTTAGCCCGATCATACCTCTATGGCTTGTTCCGCGCTCTCGCTCGCACGCGCGGCTCAGGCGGAACGTGACATTTTTTCATGCGTGCAGCCGACATTCATCGTAAGACGTTTTCATGTAAAAAAAAAACATTTTTAATAAAAACTTTTTTCATGTAGGTACGTGATCTGGAGCCTCGAGCGCCTGGTGACGGACGACTACGTGCTGGTGTACCTGCACGGCAGTGCCGGCCGCCGCCGCCTGCCCACCTTCCACTGGCTGCACGAGTGCTACAAGCTCATCGACAGGAGGTGAGGACTGAGGGGGGGCTGGGGGAGAGGGAGGGAATGTATAGCCTAGAGCGTCTGCTGCCCACCTTCCACTGGCTGCACGAGTGCTACAAGCTCATCGACAGGAGGTGAGGACTGAGGGAGTCTGGGGGAGAGAGAGGGAATGTATATTGTATAGCCTAGAGCGTCTGCTGCCCACCTTCCACTGGCTGCACGAGTGCTACTAGCTCATCGACAGGAGGTGAGCGGGCTGAGGAGAGACTAGGGGAGAGAGAGGGAAAGTATTGCCTAGAGCATCTGCTGCCCGATAAGAGGGGGAATTGATAAGAGGGGGAATGTGGAGGAGAAACGGAACGGGACGATTCTGGAAGATAAGAGGAGATATGAGAAATGAGACGGGGGAGGAGTGTGGCGCAGGAAAGGCCGAAACTTGTACCAAACATCTATGTTTATAATATATTTATAATATATATAATATATTAGTTTGAAAGGTTTTGGGCATTCTTTGTGTACTTATCTCATTCGACTGACCCCCGGTTTCTAAAAGAATGAGCAACTTAATCTATTGCCAGATCAACTGACCACGACTGTGATTGGTTGACCAAAAGACTAACAACCAATCACAGCACTTACCATGAGGTTTTATAGTAGATTACTACTTACTCATTTTTGTGTTTAACAACACTTCAGAATCCAGGTATGAGTGTGCCTTGGGAAGGTTTTTCTTATTAAAATGAATTAAATGAATGTTCTTGTTACAGACTGCGAAAGAGTTTGAAGCACCTGTATCTAGTTCATCCTACGTTCTGGTTGAAGTCGTTTGTTATATTGACTAAGCCATTTGTAAGGTAATATATTGAACATTTCTAATCTTTAAAACATTTTTTTCTTCTGCCTAGCCTTTTTCCAAGCTATGTTGGTACCGGCTTCCAATCTTACCGGATTCAGCTGAATACCGTATTTTACATGGAGCGACTGCCTATCTGACCTCCACAACCCATTTTACTGGGTAAAATAGTATCCTAAAGTGAGACTCGTTGTCAGAATTGTAAGGAATTAACGCCTGTCAAAGATCAACGTACGACAGTCGGGACCAACGACTTAACGTGCTTTCCGAGACACGGAGAAGTCTCGGTATGTTTACAAATGGTCACCCATCCACAAAACAACCGTGGCGAGCGCGGCTTAACTTATATTATCGGTCAAACCGGGACTTATTTACTATCTAGATGTGCCGCTGTGGAGGGGCTCGTGGCTAAGTGTAAGCCGCAGGGTATGCAGGGTAAGTGACTCCGACTGCTAAACCGGAGGTCGTGGGTTCGATTCCCATCCTGGACAAATCTTTGTGTGATGAGCATGATTATTTTTTCTGTGTCTGGGTGTAATTTATCTATAATAATTTGTCAGTTGTTTGTTTGCCATAATACAGGATCTACCTAGTTTGAGATCTGATGAACAATTACTGTAAGATTTAATCTAGTCAGTACATTTTTGCCCGAGTAACGAAATTATGCATCCTTAAAATGACTTTTATTTTATTTTTTTATAATAAAGACTATTTTTTCTTGTTTTTAGTTCAAAATTCTTCCGCAAATTGTCGTACGTAAGGAGTTTAGCAGAACTCATGCAGAAAGTGCCAGTCGAACCGAATGCTATACCCGAAATAGTGAAACAATTCGACGCGACCCGACGGTAGAACGGTAGGAGATAATATGAGATGGTGGTTGAGAGAGAGATTTTTGTTTTAGGTCGTTTGAGGTTAAACTATTTTTTTTTAGTATTTAATTAAGTATTTGTCTGATATGTTTTATTTAGCAATTGAAATGTTACATTGAAAAAAATTATTTAATCGTCTATTAAAACATAACTAAATTAAAAATTACTAGTATGATGATTAGTTAATCTTTAATTTAAATTACAGTAAATATATATTCCAGTCTACAAGCGACTTTTATAATAAAAATCTATCTCTCTTTCTATTAATAATTTATAATATATTTTTAAATAAGAAACAACCAAACAAATTACTCGAATCTTTTCTATAACTCTTATAATGTACCTTAGAGTATGAATAAGTAAACTATAGAGTGCGCCTAACAGAGTATGAACTGAAAGCACTACTAGTATGAACTAGTAAAAAGCGTAAAATTAGTGTCAAAACAGAGCGCTCCGTTTTCATATCAAAATTATATCGTAGTCGCACTGAAAATCAGTAAACGGGCGTAGTACTTTCAGATAAAAATTTGCTTACGATGAGCACAGCGGGCTACTAGCGATGCGCGCTCTCTATGCTTGCCTATGTATACTCTAAGAATGTACAATATTCTAAAGTTTTAAAGTCATTAGGCACTGAGCAGATCAGCAGACGATGGGCACCTTGTCTGTAGACAATATTGACCGGCCGTGATCATTTGTTGCCTCGCACCACTTGCCTGTGGCAACCGATAGTCAAACGCGGTCATTTATGCCCGATTGACAAATAGGATATTTTACTCTATATGAGAAACTATCTTAATATATATGCAACTGAGAGAGAAAAATGTTAGTTTCAGTCCATAAAATAACAAAATAAATTATAAAATTTATTTCCTGCCTTTTTTAAATCTGTTTTGAAATAATCCACACAGTAACCACGATAATATTACATCATAAGGCCATGCAAGATTACTGTCAACTGGTAACTGGTATTTAAGTAACGTAATTTGTTACATGAACAGCGGACGTCATGGCCGCAGCAACCCCGTCGCGTATAAATAACGTAAATGTTACCCCCTAGATCAAGATCTACTAGATCAAGATCTCCTAGATCAAGATCTCCTAGATCAAGATCCCTAGATCAAGCCGGCCCGAGCTGGCCAAACTAGCAATAAAAATATGTCCTTAAATAATAAAAACTTAGATCCAGCCCTCCCTTGCTGTATTTGCCTTATTAAGATTGTTAGCAACGCACTAAGTCGAGGTCCGAACCCCACAGGGGGTGCCCTTAGTGAACGTTGCTGACGTAGTTAGTTTTTCTATTGCTCTGGCTGGAGGCCCTTAAGGTTCTCGCCAAAAGTCCGGTGAAGCAGTCAAAGCCTGCGCTCAGGCTTACTGCGTAAATCACTTTATAAAAAAAAAAGGCTGCAGCAACAAGGTGCCCGGCGTTTTCGCGCGAATATTTAAATTATAAACTTTATAAATGCATTTTTATGGCAGTTAACGGTTAAATAAAAACAATTGCTATTCCTATTGTCCTAAATCCTATTGTCCATCGTCTGCTTGATAGTTGCAGTGACCTGTGATGGCGTTAAAACTTGATTTCTAAAAAAAATCTCATCTTCTAAATTATTCTTGTATTATTTTTCATATAAGTATTAACTCAACTAATAAATATATATTTGCAACAAAATTGTACAAAATATATGATAATGGTAGATATTTTTCGTATTTTCGTGAAAATTAATTTGATTTATTTTTTGTTTTATAAAGTTTCATGATGAATTATTTAACTTTTTGACTGTCGGAAGATTGGTGATATATTTTTGATATTTACTTAATAAATTTCTTTAGACATGTCAATTCTTTTTTATGTTCGTATCAGTTTATAATAGAAAAACAATAGAAATGTCATAAGCAAACTAAATTAGTACTTAGTTAGTTTTGACCCTCATGTGAGCTAATCGTGGTGTATAATGCATGTTTCTTCTCTATGCGGGAAGGCCCTTTCTTAGGGCTTCATGCAAGCAGTAGGACAATTATAGGTCGATATTATATGCAAAGTAATGTATTTTTAAAGAAACAGGTCAAGGGTTGCCACATTTTTCTTGCCCCCTTATCTAAGCTAGCTAACAAAATATAAAATCGTGTCAACCCTATGATTTCTATGTAAAGTCATAGGGTTGCCACAGTTTTATGTTATATATTTTCAATTTAAAACTCTTTCTATTTATATTCTATTTTTATATACTTATCTTTGTAGGATAATCTTAAGACAGTCATTAAGTTAAATTATATAGTTTTTGAACATTCCATATCAAAAGCGACCATTCCAAAAAGCAGATTATTTTTCACTGAATATACTTTTAATAGAGAAGAAACTTTATTTTGTAGAAATTAAAGCCGTGTTTTGCTTGACGACCGAATTTATATTTAAATAATATTGAATATTATTCTGAATGTATGAATTATTTGATTATATAATGTAATTATTATATAATTGTTTGTTGTTTGACATTTTTAATTATCTATTAAATTTAATAGTTTATTAAATTTAATTTTCAGTAAATGTTTATTAATCCCAAAAGTTTAGTTTGTATGAATTACAGAGAATATTAACTGGGGTTAGAACCCATTACACTCAGTCTCGTCATGTTTACTTACTCGCATTTCTCGGCTTGGTCTATATTCTCGATTGGGGTCATTGTTGGGGTCCTTAATCATGAGGAAGAGTAACAAACGTGTAAGTAATAAATCTTTACATTTATAAAAAGTTATAAATTTCATATAAAAATAAAGTAATAAAAATTGTGAAACCACTCACAAACTGTTTAAATTCGTACAGAATAATCGCACCGACTTGTCGCAAACGTAAACACGGCTTTATTATAACACTGTGATATATAAATCAGAGCAATACACAGACATTATTAGCCGAATACTCAAACGTAACTCAATTGTAAGTTGCCGTTAAGTCTCATGCTGTCTGTCACTTTAAGGTGTAAAGTGGCGACGGATAGACATTGGAGAGAGTCTTAAAATTGAGTGGCGTTTGAGTACGAGGGTATGTTAATTATATTTATATTTAAGTAAGATTACGCAATTTAATTAAGCAAGGTATTTAGCTCATTTTATACTGAATATCTTAGATATATATTATTTTGATACACTATAATCTAGCTAGGTTACTTCATGCCCAATAATTTGTTCGTTTTAGTAGCATTTGGCTTTGGACCCCACCTCAGAATTAGTTAATGATCGATGACCCCAGTTGAGTTCGAAACTGGTCAGGTATTTTATTTGACCCCAGTAGTGGGGTGCACTTCTGATGTGCAATCGGAAACACTCAATTTATTAAAAAAAATGGGTTTATGACACATAGTTTTTTTTATATTACCTAAATTGTATTTCCAAGAAAGAATTATGTTTTGCAGACAAGGCTAGACTGAAATAATATATATCTAAGAACTATCAGTTAAAATATTATGCCATAGTGATAAAAATATCGATAGATAAATTTTAATATCTATTGAATTAGGGTCAAACACTAGCACTGAAAATAATTTCCAACTTCTCACTTTTATAATTAGCCTGGCAATTAACAGTGCTTAGAAAAATGTTGCCATGTTCGTGTAAATAAGAATAATTATTTTATAAATAAATATAAGATTAACAACGAAAATCAAGCACAATTTAGGCACTTTAAGTACTATTCTAGTGGTGGTTTGCCACTAAAGTGTTCTAAAAATCTCATCTATAGTTTTTAAATAAATATGTTTCAATAATTTAGTTTATTTTCTAATTTTTCAATTAAAACTATATTTTTCGGTTTTGTCGGCTTTCCTAAATATCTTTGAAAAAAATTACAGAAAGTTAAAAAAACTTTTTTGCCCAAAATTATATTTCCAATTCAATATGGCTTACGAGTTACAATATATTAGTGTTAATTATTTTGTTCCTACAACTTATATCTCCTATCTTTTTCTTTTATAGTATGTAAGAAAGAGACAAACACAATATGCTAGTTCGTAAGCGCCAAATTGCACAATTGAAGTGTAAAATTGTGTATTAACTAAATTGATAATCAAATACTCTAATACTAAATGACTTCACAAAGTCATGGATACTGTTTTTGATCGATAGGGGTCAAATGTAGACCCCTTTATTTACACAGTTCCCGGTTTCGAAAAGGCTGATCAAATGACCTAAAAATTAGGAAAGTATCTGTCAAAACGTAACTCAATCCTATGATTGGTTGTCAGTCTTTTGGTCAACCAATCACATAATATTGGACTAGATATTGAATTAAACAGCCTTTCAGAAACCGGGAAGTGTGAGTTTTGGGGGTCGCTAACCAGTGGGGTCATATAGTTTCAAAGCGCCAGTATTTAGCTTTATTTTCATAAATAAGATGTTTTGTATGCTTTTCTAATATAATAAATAAGCATTTTAAGGCGAATATTTTTAAGTGTATAATAATCTCGTAACTAGCTTTACCTAGATTAGATTATGTACCTGTGAAATTAGATAAAATTTAAAAGATATGCACAAAAATATATTATATTCGTTAAATCAAAATGTATGTTGTATCTTATAAAATTGTTTGAATGTTTGGGAAAGTATATATTTATGAGATATCATCTTTTTCCTTTTTGTGAAAGATAGAATTATCAATATACGTAACTAAAGATAATTGCAAAAAGTTTTGAAAGAAATTGAGTTTGCTAATGATCAACTGGGGTCTTTGTTCATATGGGGTCTTAAGACTTCAAACTTTTGACCCCAAAATATAATATGATAGATGAATTATTTTAAGAAATTAAATGTAGTTTTCTCTCCTACAGAAATATTAAATTCTATAATTATTTTTGTATAAATCGCCACTTCGAATTTGGTACCTAAAAATTTATATTTTTTGAATCCACTTGTTAGTTATAAGTATAATATAGGCATTATTTTTAAAAGCTGTTTCTGCTTACCTAGTTTTCTATATTTCGTGTGAGTCTTCCGGTCCTGATCCTACCAAGGAATAATGGCCCCGATTCTGTTAAACTCACTAAACTTATTTTAGGCATCGGTATCTTTTTCACTTGTACACAATTAGAAAAGGACAGACGAAAATTAGAGCTGTCAAATTTAGTTTCAACTAAAATTCTCATACAAATCTACTGACTCGCAGAAACGTGTGCACTAAAACACAGTGATGTTCAAGTCGAAAACTGGTTTGACATAACTTGGGTAAATTCTTTGCAGAAGAACTACATATAATATTTGCCAGTTACATATACTTAACCATTCGTGCATTTCCAATATCCTCGCGCGAGTACCGTCTCGATTATAATTATCTGATTTACCTTAGACTAGGTAAGCACAACAGCTAATGAGCGCTGAATAGTCGACGGACATTTTGTTCGCCGGTAAAAAACGACCGCGCTTAATAATATTGTTTGCAGCGATCATTTTTACCGCGACCGCAATGCTTCTTTGGTTGTCGCGGTCATCTTGCCCGCGGCTATCAATATCAAGCGCGGTCATTTTAGTCCGGTGTACAAATTTTCCGTCGACGATTCAGTGCAATAGCGTCAAATCAAAACTCCTTTTTAAGTGCATTTCTGCTTTTCCTAGCTTTTATACAGTATTTAAGTATTTTTATAATGATTTAAGCTACGTTTACATTAAGACACTTGTGACACTCTAGATACTCAAACTTCAGTCAGTTTTTAATCGCCGTTACTCTCATACTGTCTCTGTCAGTTCAAGGTGAATAGTAGTTACAGATATACATTTCAAACAGTTTAGTATTCGGGGGATTTTGCCTCAAAAATGTCGGACATTTTCTTGACTGGTCACACTAAAACATTCGTCTGGATTGTGTCTAATATATGTCTTACACTCGGACACTCGTGTTCGCGACACTCGGAGTGGTACACTGAGTGTATGGTGTAGTGTTGTAGTGGTAAACGTAGCATTAGGCTTTTTCCTACGCCTATATTTTTTATATCTCATATTTTATGGTCAAAGATTCCTATATATATGTTATTTCCTATATCATCATCATCATCATCATCATTAGCCTATGTTCGTCCACTGCTGGACATATTTCCTATTCATATATGTACCTAAATTAATTTCAACGATAAAAAAATCATTTAATTTTTGACATGTTCCTAAACTACCAATGGTTAGTTTTTCCTAATGATTAAATTTAAATTCAACAATAACAATCAATTCGAACTCCTTCAGAATTATTTCTAGGTTAAACTATATTATATTAAAAGGTATCTGTATTAATTATAATTGGTTTTGGATATAAATTAGAATTGTCAAAACTTTATTATACATTATTGAAACCAAAATCCTGATCATGACATTGTTATAAATATTTTTACAGTAAAATAATTTTATATAAGTATGTTTTTGGTGAAAACGAAATTCAAAATTGTTTTTAAAATTAAGTATTGCATTTTAAAACATTGCCTGCGCATGTTATGCACAATTTATTTTGTATATGAATATTTTTTGCCCATTATTTCTATTGTTAATAAATATATATTTGGAGAAACTGTCGTTTAATATAATTTGATAGTCAATAAACGGTTGTATGATCTTAAATTATAATTCAATTGTATTTTTTTAATCGGCAAATAATTTATAATGGAGTAACGAACACTTTTTATTAATTACAGTATTTAAGTGTAGTATGATTTAAACTTAATGGCGGTTGTAAACACAAAGTGAGTGCCTGCGCACTAAATGATGATATTAAAGATCTGTTATATTTACATATATCTTCTTTTATATATTTTTATACAATTGTATTTTGTGTACTATGTATAGTATTATTGTTTATTTAATATTTTCCTATTTGGTATATTATAAATACTCCTATGAGTCTTAACTAATATTTGTACGCGTCTAATGGCAAGAGCGTTCAATTTTTTCTTATTTTAAAGCCGTGTCTGCTGCCCCAAAATTCTAACATAACATATATTAAAATAGTGGTGTGGCCTAGTTTGATCGACTGTTTTATTCGGCAAAACGTTTTGGCCACAGCTCTAATTTGTGTTTTTTAACAAATGTTTTGTTAGAATTTTGGGCCGCAGACACGGCCTTAGTGTAACACCTTTGTACACATGTTCTACAAGTAAAAGCATTTAAATTTGAGTAACATTGTCATTTGCCGGCAAAGTCCTGGGCATACGCAGCCGCCATTGTCTTTAAATCGCAATAAACAGAATTTACTGTCAAGTTACATTAAACCGCAGTTAGCATTAAGACATAGTTGGCAGAACACTCAAACGCATCTCAATTATAAGATGCCGTTATGTCTCACGCTGTCTGTATCAGTTTAAGGTGTAAAGTAGCGACCGATATACATTTAAGACCATCTTAAAGTTGAGTTGCGTTTGAGTATCCAGGGGAGTAAGTGCCATTAGTTTTATGAAGCACAATAATTCGTTTGTACATGAATAGTTACATATATAGCGTAAATGGTATGTATGTGTGTAGGTTTAGATGTGTGAGTGGTGTAATAAAATGATATATACATTTACATTGAAGTTTTATTTTATTCCACAGATACAGAGAGAACTAGATAAAGCAAGTATCAAGATCTGTAAAAAAACGGCCTAGACATACTCTCTCCTACCCCGACGATAGAACAACGCTTCTCCAAGAAGCATTCGAGTTAGCTAGCAGTAGCAATACAAAACACAACCGCCGCATACTTAATAATGTTTTTGTTAAAATTGTTAGCAACGCATTAAGTCGAGGTCCGAACCCCACAGGGGGTGCCCTTAGTGAACGTTGCTGACGTAGTTAGTTTTGCTATTATCCATTTTTTAGTTACTATGATGTAACAAGCAGTATTTAGTGATGATTTTAATCTAGAATCAACTTAAATATATGCTGTAGGATCGAATGGTTTGTTAATAATGACCGGTACATACAGATTGGTGAAACCCACTAGCGTGGCGCTGCAATGCAGTCTGAGCGCCACAGTTGCCACGTTAAGCATATTATGCTTAACCCGGGCGCGCGAAATGAAATGAAATCATTTATTAGGCATATAGGATATACAATCACTTTTACACGTCACTTTTTTGAGCTCGCTGGAGTCGAAGTAGATGGTCTTGCATTATCTAGGTCTATCTTTATCTGTGTTTTATTCCTTCATGAAACTATCGGTAGCGTCAAGCCAGTACACCGTTGGTCCCGACTGTAATACATTGATCTCTGACAGTCCTTAAGTCATTACAATTCTGGCAACCAGTCTTACCATGGGATACTGTGTTACCCAGTAAAATGCCCGTGGAGGTCAAATAGGGAGTCTGGCTGTAAAATACAGTATTCAGCTGGATTCGGTGAGACTGGAAGCCGACCCCAACATAGCTTGGGAAAGGTTAGGTAGAAGAGTCTTCTTAAGTGTTGGCAAAAAATAAAACAAATGACACGTGTAAACTTTCAGAAAGTCGAAGTCGTGAGTCATATATAGGGCACGCACGTCTCGAAAGAATATCAAAATGTACCATATATGGTGCAAATACTATGAACGTGTTAATCCAAGTTCTATCTATGTTAAATTTTATCCAAAACTGCTCAGTAGTTTTAGCATGATTGAGTAACAAACGTTCATCAACTTACATTTATAATGTTATGAGGATTAAAATACATATTCCTATCAGTTTTTGAACGAACACAGTGGCAATCGGTCAACTAATGAAACACAATATTTAATTATAAAATATTTAATAATGTCTTGTACTTAAAATATAAAAAAAACATTAATCAGCGACGTTTAATACTCTTTGTAATATACAGGGTGAATAGTTAAAAAGTACACTCTGTATGTTAACGGATGATGTATCAAACTTAGTAATCTACTGACTAAAATACCTACTATCTTTGTAGAGACTACTTCAGACTAAGGACGATGACTTATTTGTTTTTTTAATGCCTATCTTTCAGATTATTAAAAAATATAAGACATGATTTTTTTTTGTCTCAAACAAAAAATGACGGAGATACAGTGAATGGAAACGTCGCGTGACGTCACCGTTACACTTAAATTTTAGCCTAATAGGCATGATGACAAATTTTGAGAAACTGTTCTATAATATTTGGAAATATATATGAATTATAATAAACATAATATTTCTGCGGAAAATTTAGGTTTAGTACTTAAAAAATAATTTTTGATTCATAAATTTAAAATTTGCACCAAAACGCGTCAAAGTGTCATGGCGTCGCTTGCTTACGTCACTTTAGAGTACAAGGAACATTCGGTATATGTAAACATTATCTAATTCATATTTAATTTGGACATTTTACTAGTTTTTACATTAAAAACATGACTTCGAAAGCATGTAGGTGGTGTTCCGTCCCTCTGTGTACTAATACGTCCATAAAAACTCCTGAGAAGTTATTTATTTTCTTTCCTTTCGATAAGAAATTAAGAAAGAAGTGGCTTGAACTTGCAAGACGTGATTTGGAAGGAATATTACCCACTACACAACTTTATTTTTGTGAAGATCACTTTGACCTAGCAGACCTGAAATAATTAAAGCAATGGTAAATATTTAATTGCAAAAAGAAATATTTAACATAAACATAACCTCAAATTGTAATATTGAATGTTATACTGAAATAGGTACAATAGCTCTATGCTTTCAACGAATTATTTTTATGGTTTAAATAATTAATTAACTGTTTAATACACAATACTTACATGGAAGTTTTAACATTTCTAAATTCTGCTGAACAGAAGTCTTTGTTTGATGCCAGAAACGTTCCTAGCATTATCAAGTCGATTCTTGGTAAATTTGCGCTGGAAGCCTTTGTAAATCCTTGTTCCATGACTCAATTTAGCGCAATCAATTTACACAAAAGAAATTGAAGTTAATAACAAAACAATAACGGCGTATTTAATTAAAAAAGCGAGCGAGTGTGTATTATCTTAAGTAATTCAAATGTAAACAAAGAGAAAGAACTCTAACGTGACGTCATGCGCTCTGATTGGCGTTCAACATTTCATGGCGGATTGCCGTATTTAGCGATTTTATTTTATCGATTATTATATTCATCTTGCTTTTAATTATGAAAAGAATCAGAGTTTTAGAATTAGGAATTTTGTAATAATATACACACAAATTATTTCAATGAAATTTACTTGTTGTCATCATGCCTATTCTGACGTCACAAGCCCCCGCTCTTAAACTTTAAAATGCTTTCTTTTTCAGTTTTTTTGATAAGAGAAAATATATGTCTAGTATTTTTTCAATATAGTAATTATAAATGTGGACAATAGTGATATTGTCCACATTTATAATTACTATTGGGTTCAGAGCAATGTATGTTATGTATGTGAATACATAACATACATTGCTCTGAACCCAAAGTAAGTAGCTAAAGCACTTGTGTTATGGAATTCAGAGACAACGAAGGTACCACAAACACCCAGACCCGAGACAATGTGTGTAAAAGGGGTTTTCTACATTGACCCGGCCGAAGATCTAACCCGGGACCTCAGAGCAGGCGACACCTTGAAGACCGGTGTGTACGCCACTCTACCACGGAGGTCGTCAAAATTTTCTTTGTTTTTCTTCGAAAATTCTATCGTCCGTTATCAAAACAAATCGTTTCTTGTTTCTAGGAACCAGGCATAAGAAGAAAAAGAGCCTACTTACATTTGTGTATAATGGGTATAGACTTATATTAACTAAGAAATTTTATTTTAATACATAATCCAGTCTTCAAAATTAACCCCTAAAGGGATCAGCAATAGGATTTTGGACCTTCTCAAACGGGTAATAAGGATGTGATTGCCAAAACGAAGGGCTAGTGTAGCGAGTGTTGGAGTCGAATTGGTTGATCTTTTCTATCTCTTCAGAAGTCAGTTGGAAGTCGAATATGCTGATGTTTTCCACCAGTCTCTTGGTGTTCACGGTTTTTGGGAGCGGAACCACGTTCCTGTCGACCTGGAAAAAGAAAACGTAATTTTCAATCCTTAGGTACTTAATATTATAAATTGCGAAAGTAACTCTATCTCTCTGTCTGTCGTGCTCTAACGCCAAAACTACTGAACCGATTCAAATGAAATTTAGTACGCAGATAGTCTAGAGCCTGAGAAAGGGGCATAGGACTTTTTGCCGCGATAACCGACATCCACGCGGGCGGACCCGCGGGAAACAGCTAGTTACTAATAAAATGTTATATAGTACATTCAATGACAGGCCTGTTGGTCTAGCGGTTAGTGGCCCTGACGGGAAAACCGGCGGTTGTGGGTTCGTTTCCCACCGAGGGAAATTCTTTGTGTGATGAGCATGTACATTTTGATTTGAGTCTGGGTTATCTATAAATGTATGTATTTAGAAATATATAAGTATGGTTTCACGAAATTGTGATTTCATGCGACATTTTAAATCAATGTATCATGAGATTTTGGTTATGTTGAATAAGAAAAAATATGTATCTTATATTTTTTAATAAATTATCAGACAGACATAAAAAAAAAAGTGTCCGAGATATCGGTTAACAGACAAACAAAAGAATTAAGAACCTCCTCATTTTTAAGTCGGTTGAAATTTTATTTCCACAACCAAGGACCACTAACCATATAATATCCACTTACCATCCATCTCAACACCACTTGTGCTGGCGTCTTCCTATATTTCTCAGCGATAGCCACAAGCACTGGATCATCCATTTTAGGTCCTGGGAACTGTATGCCGTATCTCCTGACCAGAGAACCGAAGGGACTGTAGCCCATGACGATGATGCCTTCGGACTTCGCGAAGGAGATCAGCTCTTTCTGGATTATTTGAGGATGGACCTGAAATGGGTACAGAAAAAATAAATGACGGTAATACTTCTTTTAACATTCATTTATCAGCACGGATAGCCGAGTGGAGGTCACCACTTTAATTACCACTGTGCGCGACGTGCTGCGTGTTCGATCCCCGCATGGGACAAGCATTTGTGTGATCCACAATTGATTGTTCTAAGTCTGGGTGTTCTTTGTGTGTGTGACTTGAATGTTTGTGAAACTCCCTGCGAAACAGTGATTTAATTTGGTGGTTCCGTGCTTGTTCCGGCTCGGGAACGTGATTTTAACACATTTATTTATATTGTTTATGTAGGTAGGTATTGGTCCAGTACATAAAGGTAGATAGTACTATGAAAGTATGTTCGAAAATTATATACATCCTTTTACTAATGCCGGAGCAAAAAACTAATTCCTTTTTTGGGTAAATTATTCAAAATTATATAAGAAAGCCGATTGAAAAAAAAATTAACCTTTTGCACACCGTGTAATTTATTCATCTGCGGGGTTACTTGCTATGGCAGTTGTCAACTAAAGCGATAATCGCTTTGTAAAATACAGAAATTTCGTATCGTCCAACGTCGATGACCAACTAAATCTACTACGTAGCTAGTTACCGACGTTGACCGATACTGAATTGGTGTTTTTTATCCAATAAACATCGCTTGGATTGTCAACTGGAGATGGCAAATAAGCCTACTGTTCTGTTGGTTTCAATACTTATCAAGTCTTTAATTTAAATATTACTTAATATGTTCCCATGTACCTATACTTTTTATCAGCTTCTGTAGGTTAAAGTAGACTTACCTCAATCTGCAACGCCACAGGTTTGATAGATCCTTCATCGATGACTCTCTGTAACTGTTCCTTATTGAAGTTCGACACTCCAATGGACTTCGCTAGGCCAAGTCTTTGTACGTCCTCCAGACCTCGCCAGGTCTCCATGTAGTCTACGTCCGAGTGGCTGTAGTCAGCCTAAAATTTTTAAAACATGATGATGTCAAAATTTCTTCTTTTTTTACAAATCAAACTAATATTGTAAATACTAAAGAATAAATTTCTACCTGTTTGTAACATTTTACCGGCAAAACTGCTAAACTATTTTTAATAATTTTGTTACTGAGGAAGTTTAAAATTAAACAAATGACGTCTAAGTACGAATAAGTTTTAGTTAAAGGTATCGAGACACAAAAATATTGACATTTAGAAATGACCGTTTTGGGTCCAAATCTTTCTAACATAGTATTTTCGCATTATTCTTTTTTAATTATTTGTTACGCATTAACGCTTGCGGGCCTCAGGCAGCAGTCGAACCTGCGACTACTGGCTTAATCCGCCAGTCGCTTTACCAACTAAGCTACCGAGGTCACTGCCAAAGTTGAAATTCTTGGAAGGTATAGCCACTGGCGCTTTAAACCAGTAGTCGCAGGTTCGAGTCTTGCCTGAGGTTTAAGTTTTCTTTTTACTATTTGTATTTAATTACAAATATTATCTTTTAAGTTTCTGTAAAGATAAATAATTCACAGTGATAAAGCGGGTGATCGATTGGAATAAACGCAAAAACAAAAATAAATGCTATAGTGATGTGGGTACTCACGTTAAGTCCAATCGGCCAGTGCATCAGAAACAGGTCCACATAGTTAAGTCCAGTCCTGTTTAATACCTCTCTCATGGCCGTCGCGACCTGTTCCCTCTTGTGTTGAGTGTTCCAGAGCTAAAATATTTAATAATAATAATAATTAATTATAATTATAATTGCTCTGCTGCCAAAGTAGCTAAAGCACTTGTGTTATGGAATCAGAGAACAAGGGTACCACAAACACCCAGACCCGAGACAATATAGAAAAGTGGTTTTTCTACATTGACCCGTACGGGGATCGAACCCGGGACCTCAGAGCTGGCGACACCTTGAAAACCGGTGTGTACGCCACTCGACCACGGAGGTCGTAATACGTATATTACAGAAATGACAAGGTTTTGGACATTGAATCACGTGACTTAATTCGCTGCAAGTAAGCTCTACTTTAACCCCCTGTAAGGAATGTATCGTATTTCCTGTCACCCTGTATAGAATATGAAGACTCTGCATTTCGTTCTTATGAAATAATTATATATAAATTGTATTTCATAACGTACTTGCGCACGAAGGGTTGCGTACCATCTATAAAAATCAAGGTTCTGAGTCAACGGGATATCTTTTTATCGTGTTGACGCAGGACCTTGATTTATATACACCTAATGGGGACTCTAGATTTCAGTATCTGGTATACATTTCCACTTGCTAGTTCCACACGTTCCTGAGAAAATCAGTGGTGACTGGATTTTTTTTTTTACCTTTTGAGGTACGCAACCCTAAAAAAAGCAAGATTTTTTCTCTGGATTTAATTATCTATAGAAACGGGCTTCAAATGCCTAATGGTAAGTGCTACCACCCATTAGAGATGCGTTACCAACCTGCAAACGGATTAAGGACTATTCCCTAAAGCTACCATACCTTTGTAGTAACGAACACATCTTCTCTTCTAATAACACCTTCATTAATCTTCATCCGTATGGCCTCTCCTATTTCGGCCTCTGTGTCGTAAATTGAGGCTGTATCAAAATGCCGGTACCCCACATCTATGGCTTCAAGAACTACATCACGGAGCTGCTTGTCCTTAGATTTTACAACGCCATTCTGTAAATAAAATATGTACTTATAGTATTACAAGTAAAACTTCTTTACGTACGCTTGACTTGGGAGTAAGCTGGTGAATGCGTGACGAGAGCGTTAGGAAAAGTGTGATTGGGCGAGGCGAACGGAAGTTGAGAAGGAGATATAAGTTAGTGAAGGTAGAAAGAGAGAGTAACGTTTCGTATATTACTGTAGGAGCAAGAGAGGGGTGCGAGCACACATTTTCTTTCTCTCTTTCTCTCATAGCTAGTTACGTTTCGTATATAAAGAAGTTTTACTTCAGTCGTGTGGTCGCTTTATCCGGTCAGGAGAGGTTTGTCAGCAGACACACTCAAAATGCGGCAGCAGAGACCTTACTCTATATATAGGTTTGGTTCTAGAGAGAAGAGAATCTTCCTTTCCTAGATGTTCTAAGCATATACAAAGTAAGTTTTAAACCACAGAGAAATAAATTCTTGCAGCTTTTTGTGTAGCCCATGTATTGCATACTGTCTTTTATGCATGTAAAACATACAAATCTTTTATTGATATAAATAGGTACCTCATCAAACCCTAGGTATGTGCCAAGACCTATCGCTGGCATCTTTCGTCCATCCAGCATCTTTAATTTTGGGACTTCCACAAACGAACCCATCTGAAAACAATAAGTACACAGCTTAATCACCATTTAACTTAAAATTTTAGAGCATCGACAGCGGGAGTTGCCATACGCTGACGTTCCCCTCGACAAAGTACATACCGGCCGTACGGTAGAATCTACCGTAGCCTTTTGTGAAAATTTACGTATAATGTCGTTATGCAAGAAAATATATAGTAGTGTGCGGAGTTTTTGTTTGTGTATAGGAATTAGACCAGGATCGGTGTGCGTCTGAAAGAATACATTTTTGTTTTGCAATAGTGTGTGTACATTTTATTAGTGTGCTACCTCGTCCCCCGCTAAAAGTGGTTACCAAAACTGGTGTGCTATGGCGCCTCTTATTGTAAATGTTCTATCCTTTTTTAAATAATTGTATTAATTATTATAAACGGCGTCGCACGCCCGCTCTATTAGGTATAGACATTGGGGTAAAAATACACAGGAATTTTAATAGCGACACATAAAAACACTTCATGTAACACAGACACACTGATAAAGACATGCCATACCTACACAGATACTAAACTACACACAAATATTATGTCTAAAACAGCACTCTTTATTTCGTCCGGAGTTTAAAATGGAAATAGACGAAAATAAAATAGAAATACATACTTTTACAATTAAATAAAGTAACCTTTACGATGCTTCAGAATACACAGCAAACGACTGTTAAATAAAAAAGTAAACACTCGTTAAACAACTGATAATGGAGAAAGATAATACATCCGTTTTACAAAAACCGGCCTAGAGCGAGTCGGACTCGCGTATAAATAGTTCCGTACCATCGTACAGGATTTATGCCGTTAAAATCAAGCAAAAACCACGACTCTTATGTGGGGACACATTTTTTTTTTGTTTTTTTGCTCTCTAGCTGTTACAGTTCATGAGATGCAGCCTGCTGGAAGGCAGACGGACGGACGGACAGAAGAGGCTTTGAAATAGGGTCCCGTTAGTACCCTATGGGTACAGATCCCTAAAAACCAGATAGTGATGTTAAATATTGACTTAGTAACAAATAGATGACACAGCATATTTTGTGGTTAAAGGTCATGTCTCGTTTCTGTTCGTCTGTCCGTCCGTCCGTCTGTCAGCGGGCTGTCTCATGAACTGTAACAGCTAGAGAGTTGAATTTTTCACACAGTGTACGTAATTAATGTTGTCGCTATAACAACAAATAATAAAAATAAAAAACCCCTTCTATATATATATAATTATTATAGACTAGCTTTAGCCCGCGACTTCGTCCGCGTAGAAGTCAAATATTGTTTAAACAGTATTGCATTGCACCAAGGTTGTAAGTGACTTCAACGTTTTTTGAATAAAATCGAGATTGAATTGAGTTTTCAAACATGTGTCAAAACAGAATGTAATTTAAATCAAAAGCACTAAGGAGTATTGATATCGACTTCGATGCAAATTACCCCCAAAATAACTTTGTACCCCTTTTTAACCCCGTTAGGCGATGAGTTTTAATAAAATAATAAACACGTATTCTATTAATTCTGTTAAAAATCTTTATGCAAAATGTGAAGTAGATTAGACCAAGGAATCACGTTGTCCTATAAAACTTTGTCCCCGTTTTTCAACCCCGTAGGGGCAGAATTTCGGAAAAAAAATGGGATTCCTACGACATACAAAGAACTGGCCCACCAAGTTTTAGGTCTCTACGATCTGCGGTTTAGGCTGTGCGTTGATCCGTCGGTCATTCAGGACAAAACATAACCTAAATAACTTTGTCTAAGTTTTTATTGATGTGTGGTAAACAAAGATGGTTGTATAACTAGCTCTGGTATTATCTAGTAATTACAAGACCAGTAAAGTGAAGGGAATGGGCAGATAGTCCGGCAAACGTCCTTGCTTACCATAATACAAGCTTTTAATTAACTTGCAATGTATGTATTTGCTAGCTGTCCCCCGCGACTTAGTCCGCGTGTTTTTCAAGGTCGCAGCGTAATGTTATATAGCCTTGCTCAATAAATGGGCTATCCAACACTAAAATGCAAACAAACGAACAAACAAACAAACCTTTTAAGCTTATAGATATATATAGATTCTATCCATCTTGCAAGCTGAGTAAGAACTACTTGACATCTGTTTAAGATGCAATGATGAAGTTGCATAGGTGCTAATGCAATATTAGATATGGTATTTTAGGCTAGTTTAGTCGTGGTGACCTAGAGGTATGGTATTTTAGGCTAGTTTAGTCGTGGTGACCTAGAGGTTCAACGAACGGATTAGTATGCAAAAGGTCGTAGGTTCAAACCCACTAGAGGCAAGTACCAATTTGACTTTTTTAAAGTAAAACACGGCAAACGGTTAAGGAAAACATCGTGAGGAAACCTGGATTACAAAAATTGGAACCTGTAATCGCCAACCCGTAATGAGCAAGCGTGGTGATCAATGCTCGTTTCTTCTCTACACGGGAAGAGGTCTGTGGCCTGCAGTAAGGCATTCACAGGCCGGATTTAAACTCCGATAGTCTATTTAAATTCTTGTGCCATCATATAAAAAAACATCAACTTTATGCAAGTGTATATAAAGTACATTTTAAGCTGAGCAGTACTGTTGAAAAAGTCGTATAAAATACCTAGTTGTATCGTAAACTGAACCTTATTTCTAAGCATTACAGTTGTTTTTCCTAAAACTCGTGTTTGTTGACATGGTTAGCATATAAACTGCGGACGCAGTATAAGTACCATAATATAAATTACATACGGGTCTAACTGATAACCTCCTTTTCTTTTGTAGTCGGTTAAATATTACAACAGAGGTTAAATAAGTACCTATTCATCATTTCTATAAATTGTTGATAATATTTTAATGTTTGTTTTATCTTAAGTTTATAAATAGTTATTTTATCGTATTTTTTTCACTTGTCTACTAGTAATAGTTGTTGTTTTAATACTAGTTAGTAGTTTAATACTAGTTGTGCACGCGGCTTCGCTTGTATTGACAGAATCTTTCAACATAATGTCAGCATATTTAATTAAAACAAAACGGTTTACTCACGTATATTTTCGGGATCGCCCGACTAGTTTCAGACTCGAATCGAACTGAGTCAGTTCGACTCGCGACACCACCGCCGCCGCGTCAGCTCATGATTAGGGACTCCTATTGAGTCTGAAACTAGTTGGGCGATCCCGAGAATATGCGTGAGTAAACCGTTTTGTTTTAAATAAATATGAATACTCCTCATGAAAGTTATTATACATAATGTCAGCAATTTTACAGTAAAGGATTGTTTTTTAATTCAATCGATTTTAAATATTAGGTATCTTCTTTCTACATCCTAACTTTGTCCTCCATATATTATTAGTGAATATTAAAGATCTACATATTTATAAATACAGCGTGACATTTAAATACAATTTTGTCTTGTTAGGGTTCCGTACGTCCGTCTGTCTGTCACCAGGCTGTATCTCAGGAACCTGTATAGTTAGACAGTTGAAATTTTTACAGATGGTGTATTTCTGTTGCCGCTATAACAATAAATACAAAAAAAACAATGAAATAAAAATGTAAGGGGGCTCCCATACAACAAACGCATACGTTATTTTTTGTCGTTTTAATAGATAATAGTACGGAACCCATCGTGCGCGACTCCGACTCGCACTTGGCCGGTTTTGTTACATATTTTTTTCTAGATATATTTTAATAACCTGGGTGATATAAGGAAGTTTTGGTTTTGGTGAGCTAGGTGTCAGTAAAGTTACCAGTTTAGGCCTACCAGCATTTCTGTCCTCAGTCTACAGCACTGAAAAGTTAACCATGGAAATCTTAGGGTCTTCTCTGGTTGATTGTCAGATTCTGTGCATGACTGAGGCAGTAAATAGTTGGAAATTGTCCTGCCCGGGTACGGATCTACCCGAACAACGTTCTTCCCAGAGGCAATGAGTTGAGCCGCTTTGTAGTTTGATACGGAAAGAATTGATTGACACGTCAATCAATACTGCAGAGCGCGCTCGTCTCTCGGCTGTGGGAGAATGGGAATCGGGCCTCTGGTTACATGCTCTCCCGTCAACCACACTTGGAACAATGTTGGACAACAATGCCTTCCGGCTCGCCATGAGTCTGCGCCTAGGAATAGCTTGTGCTGCATCTCATCGTTGTCAATGCGGTGAAGCAGTCGATTGCCTTGATCACCATGGCCTGTCCTGCAGCAGGAGCGCAGGGCGTATATCCCGCCACGCAAGCATTAATGACATTATTCGTCGCGCTCTTGTCACCGCCGGTATACTAGGTGTTTTAGAACCCAACGGTTTGGTACGCAACGATGGTAAGAGACCTGACGGTATGTCTTTGATGCCATGGAAGTTGGGTCGGCCTTTGGTGTGGGACGCAACATGCGTCGACACCCTTGCGCCATCCCACGTTCTCTGTTCGGCGGCCTCTTCCGGCGCTGCTGCTGGAGCTGCGGAAACCCTAAAACGGCGAAAATATAGTAACCTAATTGGTAATTATATTTTTGAGCCATTTGGGGTTGAAACGGACATGGGGACCAGGTGCACGAGTCCTTTTTAAGGAACTAGCAAAACGTCTGGTCGACTCTACCCGTGACCAAAGGGCTGGCATTTACTTTGCCCAAAGAATATGCATAGCAATTCAACGTGGCAACGTTGCCAGCCTTCTGGGCACGTTTCCCGTCATTGACAACGATGACGATGAATTTTTTGATGCTTGTTAGTTATTTAGTCACTTATTTTATATACGTTTTAAGTTTTAATTTTAATATAGCTTAAGTTATTGTGTTTGTATAAATTAAAATACTAATGAGAATAAATTATATATTTAATGTGAATATATGAATAAGGAAGTTAGCAAAATATATTAATACTTTTGTATGCCTGACAGACTTATAACCAGTATATTTTGGAACTTTTTTAATAAAACCCAGTTATTTGGTAGAGCAGCGATACTGTATATAAACTTAAATTAAATTTATTAGGTATTTTTAAAATACCTCTTCGCTAATAATATTTGCTTGTAATTTATGATTTTATGATAAAGTTTAATTATATTTATTGCATACTAGCTGAGCCTGCGGCCACGCTCCCGTCAACTAACTACCTACTCTACCCTACCCTTCTTTTTTTTTTTGTTACGGGGTGAAAATCTAATGGCTTCAACCCACGCCGAGGGCACGACGTGGGGATATATCGGACTTGCACCGACCAAAAACACCCCGGTCCCGTCCTTGCCTTTGCCGGAGTCCCGGGTTCGCTAAAGTGGGACCCTACCTTACCCTACTCTTCCTACCCTACCAATTTTTTTTTTGTTTTTATACCTTCCCTGTATTCTAGCGAACAAAACAAAAAAAGAATTATTCAAATCGGCCCAGCCGTTCTCGAATTTTAGCGAGACTAACGAACAGCAATTAATTTATATATATTAGATTTAATTAGCTCTTATTCGTTAATTTATAAAAAGGAAGTTGTTTAAAGGTTATTTATTTTTTTTGCTTATATATCATTTTCAGTTTTGTTGATAATATTTTTTTCGCGGTAAACAGATTGTTCTCCCAATTCTGACAATGGCAGAATCGTTGTCCGCCCTAAAACGGAGTCATTAACAACAAAAGTTAAATTATCCTGTATTTCACAAATCAATTTTGATTGATTGATAACATATCTAGATTGACAACAATTAGGTACTATTTAGCTTGCTTTACTTAAGTCACCGTTTCGTGAAAGGTAAGAAAAAAGTTTAGATAAGTAGGTAAGTACTTAGACTTAAATTGTTATTTAATGTATAAGTTGTAAAAAAAAAACAAAAATGAAATACTAGTTGTGCCCCGCGGTTTTGTCCGCCTTGTAGAGCTTTTCATGGCTTGTAGCGTGTTGTAAAATGGTCTTTCTCAAAAAGAAGGCTATCTATAGAATGTAAAAATACATTTTCGTACCTAACCAACGAACTTTTCAGCTGTCTAGGTTTTATATTAGTAGGTTAGCTGTTTTCCGCGGCTCTGCCCTCGTGGATGTTGGTTATCGCGCCTATGTCCTTTCTTAGGCTCTAGACTATCTGTGTACCAAATTTCATGTAAATCGGTTCAGAAGTTTTAGCGTGAAAGCGCGACAGACAGACAGACAGGGTTACTTTCGCATTTATTTAGTAAGGATTATATGGGGCTGATTTGACGTAATCCTGTTTATTTTAAAGCACTGGGTAATTTACGCGACACAAGATGGGCCGACGACCTGGTGAAGGTCGCCGGAAACCGCTGGATGCGGACGGTGCAGGACCGTGAGTTGTGGCGATCCTTGGGGGAGGCCTATCTTCAGTAGTGGACGTCTTTCGGCTGATATGATGATGACGATGAATGGGTAATTTACGCGAGTGTTTTTCAATGACTTTCAAGTCACATGCACAAAGAGCAGCATGTCTTAAAATAGACATTTCTTTTACAGAAGTGTTTGTTGCATGCGGGGATCGAGTCCGCAGCGCGCCGCGCAGTGGTAGGTTAAATCTATACTAATATTATAAAGCTGAAGAGTTTGTTTGTTTGTTTGTTTGTTTAACGCGCTAATCTCAGGAACGGTTCGAATTGAAAAATTCTTTTTGTATTGGATAGTCCGTTTATTGAGGAAGGCTATAGAATATATCATCACGCTACGACCAATAGGAGCGTAGCATAAATGCAAAATGTTGCAAAAATGAAAAACCGTTGAAACTAAAACACGCGATCCAAGTCGCGGGGGACAGCTAGTAATAAATAAACCCGGTCAATGCAAGTGCGACCTGTTCATGAAGGGTTCTTTACCAACATAATAAATTTTTTATTCCTTTAAAATTGAGCAAAAGCCTATAACAAACACGTAATTTATATGGACAAAAAAATATATAAATATAAATTTATTTCCTTTAAATTTTTATTCTATTTATTTTTTATTATTTGTTGTTGTAGCGGCAACAGAAATACACACAGTTTAAACTGTCTAGATATTACAGTTTATGAGATAAAAGACGGACGGACAGCTGAAGTAATAAGGTCCCTATGGGTAGGAAACCCTAAAAATGTTATTATTATTAAGTAAATATTAGGTTGTTATTTTCACTTACCGTTTGCTGGAACAGAATCAGTAAGACAGCACTGCTCGGCACCATGGCTGGTAATAAATGACGCTACATAATCTTATTACTCGTATTTAAGGCGATCCTATTTCAAACACACTTAGCTTACGCTACATCAAAACAATCGGTTCAAGGTCAATGTCAGAGCTGTGAACTTTGTTTATTTGTTGTGGCAACGTATGTGACAGATATCTACGATTGGAATTGGGTACTTGACAAGATTTTTTTGGTTTATTTAAAAAATATATTATTATCTATGTCGAGTTGTAAAAACGGCAGATTGATAACTTTTATTTGGACATTTTATTACAACAAGTGCCAAGCATAAGCAAATTTGCTGTAAGGATCGAGCTCGTTTACTGTTTTAAGTGATTTTCTGTTCGACGCCAAACGTTTATGCGAAAATATCGATGGTTCTCAAATTATTAGGGTATTATTAAACTTTGATATCTCTCTTTATTGTTTTTGACATTTTTACATTATTTATATCTTAATATTTACAAACTTAACTAAGTATACACTTTAAACAAAACTAAACTTAACTAATAAAATCTCAAAAAAATTGCGTCAAAAAATTCATCCACGTCGCTGTCGCCTCTAAGTGTACCCAAAAGGCTGGCAGCATTGCCACGTTGTATGGCAATGCTAATTCTTTGTCCAAGGTAAAAGCCAGCCCTTGGGTCACGCGAGGAGTCAACAAGACGTTTTTCCAGATCTTTAAATATATACTTTGATAAAGTTTTAATACAACAGCGTGCTATGTTTTGACACTCATTTTACGATTTTACTTGTTCATACCGGTAGCAGTCATAGTTCATACCTACACTACACTGTTAGGCACTCTAAGTATAGTTTACCTATTTTTACTCTAAGCGTGTGACGGACAACCATGTTGTAACGCAACCTAAACATGCTCTCAGTGTCGTCGGTACGTGTTTTTTACTCCAGCACAGGATAATCTTCAAGGGCTTTTGCTTTTTTATAGTTTCTTTTATTTTCCACCCTAAACTAAAAAAAGTAGCGTCGCGTTTGGAGTTCGGGACCCACAATTCTGATAGTAATCTGTTTATAAAACTTTTAATATTCAAAAACCAGTTTTTTTGATGTTTCATATGCAAAGAGGATTATGAATCCTTTTCGTAATTATATTTTTGTATCGGTGTTGGAACTAGCGACATCTAGTTTTTGTTATGTGAGTTTTTAAAAGCGTTTGGTTTAATTGTACCGTTCTTGCGCTCACCAGTTGGCGCCACTCGCGCGCCTGCTGTCAAAGCCCAAACAATAAAATACTTTTATCGATGTAGAATTTTAACTCCAAAAGGTTATCAAGTAGGTTGTTTGTTTTATAACTTTAAAAAAACAACTGTTATATTATTTAATTACGCAGGTCATTATCCTCAAATTAACCATTGATACTAATATCGCGGACGTTACTATGTCTGTCTGTTAACGACGCTTTTAATAAAATTTGGTTTGGAGCTAAGTTGAATTCCAAAAAAGATACATTCATTTCCTATTTTTCTTTTAAATATTACTACTATACTAGCTTCTAAACGCAGTTTCACCCGTATAGATGTCAGCAAAGCTAGCCTTATGCCCTTGTCTCTGGGATTTCAAACTTTTCTTAGCTAGGTACGTACCTTAATTAATTAAAATGGGCTTACCAGTTTTTGGGATGTGACGTCTCGGGATTTAAGCTGGTAGGTGTTTTTCGCTTTGAAAGCGTCATAAACAGACAGTTATTTCGCATTAGTGCTAGTACTGATAATATTGAATATCTTTCTTCAGAATTCGATGAAATTTGAGAATCATGACGCTGGTGGCTTCCGTGTAACATTTTTTTATTGAATTTTGTTTAATCAGCATCTGTTACACCTCTATTGTTCTCAATTATGAGAATAATAATTAGCCCGTTTGTCCACGAGGCACAGCCCACAGACATAGTCTCCGATTAGCCTGCGTTAGCTACCCTGCGGGTTCGGCAAAGGCGAGGGCAGAACCGGGGTGTTAGTCGGTGCAAGTCCTGGGTCCTGGGCACAGAACAAATATACTCTAGCGGTCTACTGGTCCTGGGATGAAGACATTACCCTTTTTAACATGACAAAAAAAGATGGCCTACTTATATTCAGGTATATAATCAAAGCCTAAGTATATATTTACTTACTAACATAATAAAGATGAAAATATTGTTTGGTTGTTTGTGTAAATTCGCTAATCGCTGGAACTACCAGACCGATTTTAATGGAACTTTTACTGGCAGATAGCCGGGGTTATAAGGCATAATATACGGTTAAGCAAACGCGATTACTTTTTGAAAAACAAAAGTTCCGCGCAAAACATGAAAAATACGCGGACAAAGTCGCAGGGGAAAGCTAGTTTACATCTAAAGCATTAAACTTCGCGGGCAACTGCGACGAATCCATAGATATTTTTAGTCTCTCAATAGGGCTTGGCGAAGCCGGCATTTTGAATTGGGTACTTACAAATATATTCCATTTATAACTTTGTATAATCTGGTATTGGTAAACACAATATTATAAATTAAGTAATTTATCGTCATCGATTGTATATAAAACAAAGTCGGTTTAGTTTTGTACACCATTTATAAATCAAGAATGGATGGACATATTTTCATGATCTGGGATTTGATGGATGCGTCTCCACAACGAATGCCAGAATAACTATAAAAACATCGGAAAAGTCAAGAAAAAAAATATAACTTAGGTACGGGAATGTGGCACTACCTAATTATGCGTGTGAAACCGGGGGGCAGCTAATTGTTAATATTTTAATGTTATACTTACCTTTACGAAGAAATAATCACAAGAACGGACTACGATCACACTACATAGTTTGTTGTGAAAGTAAGAAATAACATATTTTGTCAACTATCTACATGAAAAACTTTTTACACTACTTTAAAATATCAAATAAATTTATTTTTGTGTAAAAGCTTAACAAACACAGTAAAGAATCAATATCGTGATAAATCGATAGTTCGTTCGATTAGCTTCAAGTGTGACTGGTAGCGACATCTCTTTAATTTGCTCAAAACTAATTGCAAGCTATATACCCTTTTAGCGACAATTGTTGTTGTAAAAAAGATCTAGATGGCGCTATTTCTATTAAAATTAAAATTCCACATTTAGTCGTTTTACCGTTATTGTGTGATGTTTGAGTTAGTGTATCATTTCTGCGCTCATTTTCGATACCTACCAAACCTGTCAAGGAATCATGTTCGAGATAACTTGCCTAAAAGTAATTTAACGAAACAGCTTGTCTGTTAATATGTTTAAGTGAAAAATTTCAATTTTTCAACCTGCTCAGATTTCTATTTAATTAAGTGACTTAATTAAATAGAAATCTGAGCAGGTAGGTAAGTACTTACAGATGTGCAAAAATAATTGATTACCCATAAAGTTAAATGTAAAATATAATCATCTATAATAATCAAATTAAAATGTAAGTGGGTATTATGGGACATGGACCTCTGAGAAACACTACCTATCAATAACAATTTTGTTTTTTAATTCGAACCACGGCTTTCGATTATTTTAAAAGCTCACTCTTTATAAAGTCGGTTTTAAAAGACTTTAAAACTTGCTTCGTTACAAATAAACATTATTTTGACATTGATGTCCTTATTTATAAAAATCTCAACTGTGTTTAGCAATTGCTAATCCTAAAAATCCAAATTCTCCCTCGAAATATTTATTGAAACAAGAATCTGATTATCAATTGCTAACCACAAACGCCATGAATGTTCAAGCGGCTGAATTCTATCAGTTTTTCAATGGAGAGTCGCTGAGGACTAGCTAATACAATTTTTTCTATCTAAGTAAAAATATAATGATAAAAGACCCCCATTAGGGTCGAAACTAATCATGCCTTCAGTACACACCCCGCGCGTAGTCATATAAGTTGAACTAGTTATTGCCACCGGCTTTGCCCGCATTAACAATAACAAGTAAGTTTGTTCACCTTAATGTCTAAATGCGAATGCTGAGCACAACTCAAATGTACACTGTACTTTTATGTAATAACTAGCTATCCCCCGCGATTTTGTTCGCGTGTTTTAGTTTCAACGGTTTTTTTTTAAAGAATTTTTCAAATCGGACTAGTAGTTCCTGAGATTAGCGCGTTCAAACAAACAAACAAACAAACTCTTCAGCTTTACATATTAGTATAGATAAGTATAGATTTATCTATGTATCTCCAACGAAGAGTACACAAGATACATCTATACTATAATAATATTATAAAGCTGAAGAGTTTGTTTGAACGTGCTAATCTCAGGAACTACTGGTTCGAATTGAAAAATTCTTTTTGTATTGGATAGTCCGTTTATTGAGGAAGGCTATAGGCTATATAACATCAATACAGCTACGACCAATAGGAGCGGAGCATAAATGAAAAATGTTGCAAAAATGAAAAACCGTTGAAATTAAAACACGGATTAAAGTCGGCGGCAAAGGCGAGGGTCAGCTAGTAAATAAATATACATGCTACTTTCAATATAATATCAACTCAGTCCACGATTAATCATAGGCCTCTCCTAACTTGCCCAAACAGTTATCCTATACCAATATTAAGTAGAGGAATTCTTCTGACTTCTGCGTTGCGTTGCCTTTTCCCAAGCTATGTTGGGATCGACTTCCAGTCTTACCGGATTCAGCTGAATACCGTATTTTATGGAGCGACTGCCTGACTGACCTTCACCATCTTTTACTATACTAATTCTACTGGGTAATACAGTATGCCACAGAACATCGAATTTCTTTAAGGCAGTACAAACTATAGTAAGATAAAATTTTGACATTTTTGAAGTCAAAATATACTTCTTATGACCATGGCTATATCCTTAAACTTTGAGAAGATAAATTAATAACTGTGATTTAATGTACCTTAGAAGCATTAACCTTTGTAAACCAGTGGGACAGTTCCAGGTAAATTTTATTCTTTAAGTAAGTATACCAATAGTGTAAAGTTGTGATTTATTTATTAAATTCCTATAGTTTCATAAAAAGCATTAGGTATACGAGCCATATATTTTATGTACTCAATATCTATATTTTATCTTCTATCTATACTCATTATAAAACAAAGTTCTCGCCGCTTTGTTCTCTCCGTACGCAATAAACTCAAAAGCATAGAACGGATTTTTATATGGTTTTCACCAATGGATAGAGTGATTCAACAGGACCTTTTGTTGAGTATAAGTCACTAGCTGTCTCCCGCGACTTTGTCCGCGTATTTTAGTTTAAACGGTTTTTCATTTTTGCAACATTTTTCTCTTATGCTCCGCTCCTTTTGGTCGCAGCGTAATATTATATAGCTTATAGCCTTCCTCAATAAATGGGCTATCCAACACTGAAAGAATTTTTCAAATCGGACCTGTAGTTCCTGAGATTAGCGCGTTCAAACAAACAAACAAACAAACAAACTCTTCAGCTTTATAGATTAGTATAGATTAATGTTTAGCTACCCTTGCGAGGTTGAGGCGGGACGCTAGTGTGCTTATAACATTAAGGCAAACGGACAGAGTTGATAAAGCCTTTTCCTTGGAGTGAGTTAGAAAAGGCTAATATCAACCATAACCATATTGACCATGTCGTGGTGGCCTAGCGGTTTAACGAATGGATTTGCATGTGCACTTGCACGTGACTTTTTCAAATTTATAGGTACTTTCTTAATTATTCTGAGAAACCATTGGCAAACGGTAAAGGACAACATCGTGAGGAAACCTGGATTCTAATCTGTAAAATCCAAAAATTGTAATCTGAAGTTGCCAACCCGCAATGAGCAAGCGTGGTGATCAATGCTCGTTCCTTCTCTACATGGGTGCGGCCTGTGTTTGGCAGTGGGACAGCTCGGTATTAAATACATTTAACTATAATTCCTACAGATGGCGCTATTCAAGTAAATCCATTTACAAATCATCATCTCTCAGAATTCCCTAAGCTAACAAGATTAGGCGATAACAATTTAAAGGCGCGCCCTCACCTTTTTTGATCGAATCTTTTTGGTTTTTGAGTAAGCCGGATACCGGTCTCGTTCGTGTAAACATAAAACAATGGTATTGTTTCTGATACCATGTATTGTCGAGAACAAAATGATTATGTCGATCGTAGGGTTTGATGGAGAACAAGTTATGAATTATTTCCAATATTCTGAGCTAGGAATTCCGTTAGTTTTCCAGTTAGAAACTTCATTTAACACGAAGAAATATAAAAAAATTGGGCAGTGTACTTTTTCCTGGAAATACGATTTCGCATTAGGGACAGACATGTCACAGCACACACACACAAACTTGATACAAGCACAATATGGAAGTGTTTTGGATTAAAAAAAAAATTGGAAAAGTCTGCTTCACCGGTCTTTTGGTGAGAATCTTAAGGGCCTCTAGTCAGATCAATAGAAAAACTAACGACGTCAGCAACTTCCACTAAGGGCACCCCCTGTGGGGTTCGGACCTCGACTTAGTGCGTTGCTAACAATCTTAATAAGGCAAAAACAGCAAGGGCGGGCTCGATCTAATTTTTTATTATTTAAGCACATATTTTTCTTGCTTGTTTGATCGGCTGGGGCCAGCTTGATCTAGGGAGGGGGGGGTAACGTTAACGTTACAATTATTTATACGCGACGGGCCTCGCCTTTGTTGTGTTTTGTATTGCTACTGCTAGCTAACTCGAATGCTTCTTGGAAAAGCGTTGTTTTATCGTCAGGGTAGGAGAGGCATACCTAAATATACAACAGCATACCAATATATCAGATTCCTGCAATTTATATGGACGTAAAAATACGCAGCGACAGACATAATCGATTCACACGTTTAAACAATGAGCAGATTACTATTAACTGACGCTAAGAGATTATATTTGATCATTGAAGTTTATTTCGGTTAAAGTTAGACACTGCTCTTACCCCCCAATAATGAAACATAAAAGTTCTTAACCTGTACTTTTTTTTCAGTTAGGATAGAAATTATTTATTAAATATACTTAACTATAATACACTATATATAACATAAATTAACTTTAAGACTTTCCTAAATATCTATCCGTCTCTCCTTTACACTTTAAAGAATAAACTCAAAAATTACAGGGCGATTTAAAAAATTCTTTCACCATTTTGACGGGCCTGTTGGTCTAGTGGTTAGTGACCCTGACTGCTAAACAGGGTCGTGGGTTCGATTCCCACACAGGACGAATCTTTGTGTGATGAGCACGATCATTTGTTCTGTGTCTGGGTGTAATTAATCTATAATATGTATGTATTTAGAAATATATAAGTATGTTAATCAGTTGTCTGGTTGCCATAGCACAGGCTCTGCCTAGTTTGGGATCAGATGACCGTGTGTAAAAAAAAATAAAATAAAATAAATAAATTTCAATGCTACATTATTCCAGATTAATATAGTATATAGAATATTTTGAAAAATAAATGTTCATCCGCGCGAAGTCGGGGCGGGCAGCTAGTACATTATGTATGTAGATTACTCGGGCGTTGGTTAAGAATATTTGATTTAAATGATTTTTTGTTGGCTATTTATTATGTCCATCCTAGAATTTTGAAATCGATACCTCAAACGTCCTGGGGTGGGAAGTAGACCATATTATAAAAAATCTCGAAATTTTCATGGCTTATTAACCGTAAAATATAGATTACTTCACTAATTTTCTTATAAGAATATTTTTGGAAAATTTAATATTTAAGATACTGAAAATAGCCATGGTCTTTTTTCTTTTTTGCGTGGCTCTTTCCCAGGAATCACCTGGATACTGTATTTTACATGGAACTGCCTATCTGATCTCCACAGCACATTTCCTGGGTTTTCCAGATGTTTTTGAGATGACAGGTAAAGGTTGAGTTAAAGATAAAATGATCTACAATATGTATCTAATCCTTTATAAACGAGAATATGATGGATAGAAAACTCTAAGAGGTGTAATCTTTAAAATAGATTAAATCGCTGTCTCTCAGTGTCCTTACAGACATTTTTTGATAAACTCCAAAACTATCTGAAGACTTATCGTGAACCGCGCCATCTAACGGCGAACAAAAAAGGACCAAAAAATGATTTTTACAATTTTTTTCTTTCACCAATATCTGTTGAACTGTACGCCTTTGAAATCACAGCAGTTTAGTATTGGCAATCATTTGATAACACCGTGTTTCGTGGCACAGTCAATGAGCTGGTGTTAACATGATTATTTACGTGTTGGCGCTTCTTGCCACGGCGTCCGCTGGTCCTACTACTGACAACAAGGAATCGTATAAGGACCAATGTAAGATATATTTGTTTTATTTGTCAATGAAAGCGTTTAAAGGTTGTTCCTCAGATTTTTTGTGTGCGTCAGAATGACGGGTGACGGGCGTGAGAGCTATGCTCCGAATGTACGTAGGTAACTACAATTTTATGGGGTGTAAAAGGACCATTTTGCAGTGACGTACGTATATAGGTAAATAGAGTAAAATGTGGCATAATTTTTGCACAGCAGTTCAATAGTCTGTGAAAATGGTAGTGCTAAGTGTAATTACACGAATCTGAATCTGTCAATTGTAGTGCATTCGAACCCTCCAGGTAATTTAAGATTTTTGATGTAAAGGCATCAAAGCTGTTTTTCTTAACTGCATCAAAAGTAAAATTATGTTTCGCATCCATAATAAATAGTTTAAGCTGCCTAATATCACTTGATTGTTAATCTTTGTAACAGCAAGAAGAAACGTCACCAATAATATTATAATAATAACTTTAATTTTCTTTCCAGTTGATGTGTGTAGAATATTTCTTTTTACGTTTTCTATACTTAGTTTAAAATAATCTATTTCTTTAAAGAAACAACCAAGATACCACTGAAATCCAAGATAATTTAATAGCTAGTCTAGCTTCATTCCGATAAAATTAAGCCGCGTGGAAACCAATTTATATTCATATATTTTTTAATATTTTATTCCTTTAAAAAGATTTTGCTAATTAAGTTATTTCACGTGGAAAATAAGTAATAAAAGTATATGTTAAAAAGTTGTTACCTTTTGACTGCTTCAAAGCGTTTCCGAAAGGACTCGAAGAATTGTTTTTTGTTTAGACGAAGCCATTCAATACAGCCGTAGTGTTTTTAAACAAATCATTGGAGGCACGTGTTATGCCTCGAATATAACGTTTTCGTCTTCAAACGTGCATACTTAGGATGTGGTAGTGTGCTAGCAATTCCACTCGTGTCCACGCATCCGAATCTGGCTGTTAAGACCAAGGTTTTTGTTTGGTCCTTAGTCCGCGCGAGTTTAGACAATACATTTGGAATAGAAAACTTTACATTTTTATAATGAGTTTTATAATTATCTTTATTGGTGTTGTGATTTTGTTTGTCAAAAAATCGCATTTAGCGACTACTTTTGAAGGAAGTTAGTATGAAAATATTTTGTTTTCAGAGAGCTATTAGTATTTAAACACAGACATCTACTAGATACAAGACTTACATCTATTCAAACATTTTTTTCTAGATATAGGTATTTTACTTCATTTTGTAAAGAGATTCAGACTGCCGTGATGTTCAAATATTTCAGTACCACAAATAAATGGCAATTTTACAAATATTTATTGAATAAAATTCCAAACTAGTGATTCACTAACACAAAAAATTGTGGTGGACGCAGCTCAGTGTTTAATCCACATTCATCTTGTTATCCTCAGATTGTACGGACCCTAGGACCATGCGGAAGCATGCGGCTTACACGGAGTGGGCTGACGCTTACTCCTGCACCAGGCACAGGTGCCAGCCAGGAGGCCGGAATTTAGCCATATACACTGTTGGGTATGTTTTTTTTTATATTTACTCACGAGTTCTTTAAGATCGCCAGAGTTCGGACCGAATCAGAGCCCTTAATCATGAGCTGACACTGCGATTTCTTAAAGTTAAAGGATCTTAAATAATTTAGAAAATGACGGCATTTGTGTACCCGCTGCAAAATCGTACATAACATAGTAAGAATCAAATTGGGACGACTACAAACTATTGAAGGCCAAATCTGATCTAGGCCTACATTAGGGTGGTGTGTTTTACCTACAGTGCAATTTATAATGATGAATCCGAAAACATTGTATCTTAGATGGAAATATTTGCGTATTCATCGTGTAGATGTATGGTTTTCAATGTTAGTTAGTGTTTATTAGTTATTACGTTAAATTTGGCTTACCAGATCTTTAGACCAACGACTTTTACCAATTATTTTGTATCTTTATTAACAGCTGCAAACGAGTGGAGGCTCCTGAGTCAGCTATCGAATGCGAGGAGGTGGTGGAGGATACCAACATGCAGTTCCCTTTCTGCTGCACACGACTGAGGTAATTTCACAGTGGTATAGGTCACCACGCCAATTACAAATTGTACCACTGTTCGCGACGTGCTGTGGGTCGGATCCCTGCATGGGACAAGCATTAGTGTTATTCACTCTTGCTTGTTTCAAGTCTGGGTGATTTTCCTTACAATATAGTGAAATCTTAGAGTAATTATTAAGTAAACTATAGAACGCGCATATCGAGTGTAAATTGTTGGCACTAGTATGAACATGTTAAATAAGTGTCAAAACAGAGCGCACCGTTTTATTAAATCTATCTTATAACCCAATATTACCCTAATAATATCGAAACGGTCGATATTTTAATCAGTAAACGAGCGTAGTACATTTAGCTAAAAATGTGCTTACGCTTGGTATAAGGGGCTACTAGCGATGCGCGCGCTCTATGCTTGTCTGTGTTTACTCTAAGAGTGAAATTCACTAGTACGGGAGTCGGTTTAATAAAATTAAAATTACAAACCTGTGTCTGATCTGCTTTAATACTTAAGATATATTTTGTATATTACCAATATTATTAAACTTATAACATTAAAGGCTGAAAAAAGTATTAGTGCATTTAATTGTCTTTATGATGACGAACATAACTTCTGATAGTTCGATGACGGTTTTTTTTTTTAATTAATTGGGAACAAAACATGTAACTTTCATTATTTATGGAGATTTGGAAGTCTATAAAACTAAGAGTCTGCTGTTAAAAAATTATTTGCGGTTTAGACGTGAAAACGTAATAGACAGAAAGACAAACAAAGTTGCCATCGCATTCATAATATTAGTATGGGTATGTATATTCATATGGATTACCGATTTTTTATACAAGTTTAAAAAAAATGAGTTAATTAGTAATTAGTTTGGCCGTAAACTGAAATGTCACTCAATTTTAATTTTCGGCTGTCTCATGCCTATTTTCTAAGTTTAAAGTAGCGACAGATAAACTTATAAGAACGTCTTAAAGTTAAGTTACGTTTAAGTAACGAGAATAATATCATAAAAAGAATTCCAAAAAGTACAAACAAAAATACCAAAATATTTGGCCCAAAAGACCACGAAGGTAATTTACTTATTATATTTCCAGATGTCTAGTAGTAGTCCGAGGTGAGGTGTGGACGCGAGTCCTGGGCCAGCCCTGGGAGGTCCTGCCAGCTGCACCCTGGAGTCACATGTACAAGATGAAGAAACCACCACCAGGTGACACCACATTTCTCCCAAAGTGAGTAGTATTTCACAGCATTTTTACAGGCTTATTGGTTTCCCACTCCTCCAAAAACAGATGAAATGCTCAAATTGACTATTTTCAAATCACTAAAGTATACAGCAAATACCCTCAATTTCAGGTAGGTTTCACAAATTTTCTTATATATAGACTAACTTCCAACCCTTAGGACCAGCGACCAAGGACCAATCTACGAGCTTTCCGAACCGGAGAGTGACTCCAACGGCCACGAAAAGGTCCTAAGGGCCAGCAAGAAGACCGTCACGGACAGCACCGACTGCAACGAGGTGGTGCCGAGAGCCGCCGCAGCGCCGCCGCCTGATATCGTGGTAATCATAATTCGTGATGGTTTACATGTCTGAATGTTTGTTCAACAGCAGAAAGAGGGAGACAGTTTGAGAGTATCACTTATCTGTCCCTGAAGAAAAACTGATGCTCTAATTTGCCAGTCTCGTGTGATAGGATCCTAGAATATTCTATTGCCAAACTACATAATGTAGCTAGGTACCCCGTTTGGAAATAAAAGCTTTTTAATTTAGATGCTTTTAATGAACTACTTAGATGCTGTAAAATATTGAATCAACACTCTTTAGTGGCATTAGCTCAACTTCTTCGTAGTATCATTTTACGTAACTTTAGCAATGTTATTAAACTCGCGACATAAAAAGTATTGTTTTTCTAGTAAGTAACAAAAATTTATAAAAAGGACCAAATATGAGACAAAATTATTTACATTACAGATTGCGCTGTCAACGAACAATGAGATTAAGGAACGAAAGAAGAGCGAAGGATCAAGGTGAGTTCACAGCTATTTAGAACATAACGCCTGTGGTCTAATGGTCTACTAAAGAATGCACTAACCAAGGTTAGCCAGGTTGTAGGAATATATCTGCTTCCGTGTCGATGGTTATCTTCAGATCACATATCTGACCAGCCCAAAACATAGCCAGAACGATTGCTCTTTGAATAGCCTCTTGAAGTATTCTGCTGTGGCTTTATCACTGGCTGGTACACTTGCATTAAGCCACTTCATGCAAGGACTCTTTTCTCTTATATTTAGGAATTTTTCTTTGCATGTGTGGCTCAGTATTTACTGTTGTGAAAAAATCTAATATAATTATCATGGATTCGACAAGCTTAAAAGAAGAATATTTTTCTGAAAATGTATTTTCGCGAATGTAGGTTTTTGTAAACGTTTTTATGGTAAGAAGTTAGCAGACGAGCAAAAGCGATGCCCTGGCTAACCTGGTTACAGAGCTATCCAGTCCATTCAAGGCCTCTGACACACACTAACTAATGGCTTAGATCTCTAGACACACAGGCGCGTTGTAAATACAATTTAGATATGTAAGTGTACAAGTTAGTACACTCTTTTCTCTTCATTCGAGGATTGCAGGCGTTCTCAATCTAAACCTGAAAACTCCAGACACAAGCGGGTGCGTAAAACAACACCGAGCACTCCTCAATACTTCGAGGAGGAGAGGGAGAGAGAGAAAGAGAGAATACATGAACGTGAACCTGAAGTAATCGAGATAGATGACTTACCTTTGTCGACTGAAAAAGTAAGTCATTTTTGATATTTTTTTACTTATATGGACAAGAATTTGTACTTCATTGTACAAATTAAATTGATGATATTAGCAAGGTCCAATTTTTTGATGGTCTGCTAAGTTTGCCCATGTAATAGGGGGCGTCTATTGCTAAATTACTTACCTCCGGTTTCTGAGAGGCTGATCAATTAAATTTGTTGTTAAATCTACTGATCAAAGCTGTGATTTTTTAACCAAAAGACTTACAGCCAATCACAGCGCTTAACACGAGGTTTGACGGGTGATTAATTTTTGTGTTGATCATCCTTCCAAAAACTGGGAGTTAATGTTTTAACTAATAAAATATTGTGGAACTCACGTTGACGTGGCATTTTGTTCCTATAATGACAAGATCAATGATTTGAAAAATGTTAGGCTGGTGTACTCCAGGCATATCTAGAAATTATTCTCAGGGTTTATAACTTTGGCTTTATTGGCAAATGTTGAGTTTTTTGCTTGCGGTATTTTTTGGGAGGTCTTAGTCCATTTCACCAAAATAAATAAGACGCAAATGATTATTTATTTATTAACCGATGTATTTGAAGTCTAATTTGGTCCTTTCGTCTAAGAATGGGCACAAAAGACCGCCGTTATAGTCCAGATAATGTCTTGATGTCTGGACTTTAATACGCCTTCATGATTTAATTTGTATTAACTTAAGAAAATTAAGCAATTATTATATTTAAACCCGTGTTTGCCTCTTTATAAGCCTAGAGACTATTTTCAGAAATTTTAACCATTCCACTTTAGTCTCTGTATTCCGTTGTTTATTTCGGGTAATTCCGGGGTAAACGTTGCTGGCTAGATCCGTTTTCGGTGTGGCCTCGGAGCCGTACCTACTATATTAAAGGCGTGTGGCGATGGACTGTCCTGGTCCTTCAGGCTGGTGGTTTTTTAAGCTAGTTTTAATACAATTACCAACTAATTCTGTATCAGCTGATACAGGTAGGTATCCCTGGAGTACAATGAATTATTTCTTTATTTTTAGGTACGTAAGTTATTACTATTCTCATGCCAGGTCGTTAATGAGGTAGGTAGAATGGTCCAGACTCTGGCCGCCCTCTGCCTTCCTCTGTTATCTTCTTTAAGCATGCTTTTTGATCAATCAACTTGTTTCCAGCCTGCTGAAACGTCAGATGAAAGGTTTTACGCGAACTCTTATGCGGCCACACAGAAACCAGTGTTTAAGGTACCTACTTAATTATATTTTTTCGTAATTCCGTTGACGTAACTATTTTAATGGCGTTATATAATAGCCAGTTATGACAGAGTTTAGCTTAACTTCATTACGATAGGGATGTTGTTTGGGTATGAAAAGTAAAAATCTATTTAAGCAGTAAGTTAGACAATAAAAAAATTTTAGACACGTATTTTTTTGCTTTTTTTAAATAAGTAAAAACTAACGACATAAAGCGAATTAAAGTTCAGGGGCTTATGACGTCACTTAAAACTTGCGAAAGTGTGACATCATGTGACATTTCAAATGAATCAATTATCGTGAGTTTTGGTTACTAAAAAATTGTCTAATATTTTTTATTAATCTGCATGACCGAGATATTTTTTTTTAACATCCCTAATATGTAATGCATTGCACTTTTATGATCAGCCTGTAATAATTATATTAATGCAAAACAGAAAGTACCACTCAGATAAAAAAGTACACACTTGTTTGATGATTTTGGACCTATTCTAATAGATATGAATTTACTTATGTTTAGCAAAATGCTCACCACCAAGTAGCGTGGACAGAAATACCATCAAATCAATGGAATGAACATGAAGGCATGGACGTGGAAAATAGAGTCAGTGTAAGTATTTTATACTATTTCTTTTTTGTATGTAAGTCATTGCCCCAGAACATATTATTTTCTTTAACCTCTTGGCATTTCTATAATAAAAAGTCATAATATATTGTTCCTTCAATCTATATTATTTTTGAAATCTGACACCATAAACGTTTCTTTTATATCTCTTAGTTATTCACCACAAAGAGGAGCAACATCTTAACCCAAAGGTATATCGTCTTATAGACTTGAGCTTTTTACAGGAACCCAGCTACCACCAGGCAGAATTCCAAACAGGGGAAGCAGAAAAGCCGACCCTAAGCATCATATCCAAAGATGAGAAGCCAACTAACCTTCAGGCGCTAGTCGACGCTATTGGAACCAGAATGAGAGATATTGAAAATGTGGTGCAGAGGATGAGTGAGAAAGTACACCAGGTAAAACCGCCAGGAGGGGGCGTGGATGTCAGCGCGGAGAAGAGGTAAGACAAGGTCCCAAAGGACCAAAACTTTCTTAAGGACTAATTGCTTACTTGAAATGCATAGCGGAGTGGTAGAGGTCGTCACGCCAATTGCCACTGCGCGCGACAAGTTGCAGGTTCGATCCCCGCATGAGACATGCATCTGAATCTTTGTGTGATGAGCACGATCATTTGTTCTGTGTCTGGGTGTATTTTATCTATAATATGTATGTATTTAGTAATATATAAGTATGTTTATCAGTTGTCTGGTTGCCATAGCACAGGCTCTGCCTAGTTTGAGATGTGTGTGAGATGTCCCAAGATATTATTATTATTATTCATTTGTGTGATCGACAAATGCTTGTTCTAAGTCTGGGTGTTATTTGTGCATGTGGCTTAAATGTTTGTAAAATTCCCACGATACAAGTATTAAAATCCTTAGTGCGGGAGTCGATTTAGAAAAAGAAAAAGAAATGTCATTTTTATTTATTTCACTACCTTAATCGTTAGTAGCTCGATCTTAGTGGTCTAATCAGTTGTCTAAACCAAGTAGAAATAGAAACAAACAAGTTGTAGAAGAAAACTCTTTCTCTACCGATCCGATTAGAAGCCATGGAATCAAAAAATCAAGAAATGGATTAAATAATCAAGTAATGGATGATATTGACTAGTATAAGCTTAGAACAGCCCCCCTAGACAAGTGGCATTTTGACAAGCGTTTACGATGATAGAAATCGCTTCAATGACATTAAATGTATAGAAATGACATTTTGTTTCTATAAGTCACGTGACTTGGTCTTGTCACTCCCATATATTTGAGCGATTCGATCAGCGTTATCGCTTGTCGCATTGTCACTCGTCTAGAGGCCCTGGACGTATATTATTTTAATAAGTAGTTAAGTATTAAATATGCTTTATGTATCCAGAGCATCAGCTGAAGATGTGAATCACAAGCATCATAATAAGGAAACCAAACGGCCGAGCACGGAAGCGGAACATTACAAGAGGTGAGAGAACCTGGCCATCTTCTGCCTAGACTTTACCTGAACCTGTCAGGGAACAGTCAGTAGCTTAGAGAAAAATATAAGTACTATAGAGTGCGCATATCGAGTATGAACTGTAGAAACTAGTATGAACAACTAAAATCGTAAAATTTGTGTCAAAATTGTGCGCCCCTCTCAAAAACTAATAATATCGGAATCGTCGATATATTTTTTGCATAAACCGGCTGTCGTTGCACGGAAAATCACTTAAATCAGTAAATGAGCGTAGTACTTACAGCTAAAATTTGCTTACGCTAAACACAAGAGGCTACTAGCGATGTGCGCACTCTATGCTTACTCTTAGTTCGGTAGCTTTTACTAAAGCTACGTTGGTGCCGGCTTTTAGTTTCACCGGCAGATAAACACCAGTACGTTATGGGATAACTCTCGAACTGACCATCAAATCACATTAATTTACGGTATGAACAAAAAAATTTAAACGTTGTATCTATCACCTAAAAAAAGACGCTCTAAAAAATATTTGAATGCCTCTAGTGTGGGATCCAAAATAGAATAGGCATGTTTCCTAATTTTTTTTCAATGTCCGCCTTGTAGATTAATGAATTTTATTGGACACGTATTTTTTCTTTTTTCCTGCAAACAAAAAATGATCAAAATACAGAGAACGGAAATTACGCGTGACGTCACTCCTCGCTACGATTTTTACCAAGGCGTGATGTCATAAGCCTCCACTCCGAAACTTAAAGCGCTGTATCTTTGTAATTTTTTTTTGTTTTGATAAAAGAAAAAATACCTGTCTAATATTTTTTTATTATCTAACTGACGGACTAAATAGATTTTAACTTTTCATACCCAGTCAACATCCCTATTCTTGTGGGAAAGAACTGGCAAGAAGCTTTAAAAGTCTCACGTTCAAATTTAAATTGGACTGGCCTGTTGGTTTAGTTAGTGGTTAGTGACCCTGACTGCTAAACCGGGGTTGTCTTGGGTTAGATTGCCACCCAGGTCAAATCTTTGTGTGATGAGCATGATCATTTGTTCTGTGTCTGGGTGTAATTTATCTATGTGTATGTATGTAGATATATATAAATAGGTTTATTGGTGGTCCGGTTGCCATGATACAGGCTTAGCTTAGTTTGGGATCAGATGGCCGTGTGTGAGTTGTCCCAAGATATAATTATTAAATTGATTACTATACGGTTACCTTTGGTGAGACTGGAAGTCAGAGTTTTAAGAGTTTTATTAATTGCCATACTTTTTTGTCTGCTTATGTGCTAATAGGCTATTTGACAACATTAAAAATATACAACAAAGTGCGATTATCCTATCAGACAATAGGATACAAAAAGCATTATTAACTCAATTTGACGCTAATTTATTTTAATTTTTTGCAAATTTCGAATATTTTTTGATATTGTATCTGTGACGGGAACGCCTTATAATTTGACGCAGCTGTGGTAACGTCACACAGAACTAAACTCTGTTCAGTTGCGAGTGACGTCACGCGCGTCATATTTTTGGCGCCATCATAGGCTGGTTTTATAGCTACGCTGTTAGACGCGCCGTTGAGCAGCGCCGCTGTTAGCAGCGCGCGTTTGAACAACGGGCCGCTGTAAAACGAGATTAGTACCGCGCGTTTCACTGCTGTGTACAGTCGTCTACAAAATGAACATTAATGCGGTTAGAGTAGTGGCTATTTACTTCTTATGGAAAAGATGGCAAAGAAGACTAGCTGTTGATCCTTATAATGGTACAAGATTACTGAGAGGCGAACATGTAAGATCTTTTTGCGATTTACGAGAAAATAGTCATAAATTTTATAAATATTTTCGCCTATCAATAACTAGTTTCGACGAATTACTCTGCAAGTTACAGTCTTCTTTACGACGATCCAGCTTATTTCGCATCCCCATAACTCCAGAAGAAAAATTGGCGATCACTCTAAGATAAATGAAATAAAATTACATTATACCTCTTATTACTATAACTAATAGGCTAATAACTAATACTTGGATGGGTAGCCAAATATTGGTTTATAGATTTTTTTAAAGCACTGACTGAAAAAGGAAAAATATATTTAATTTAAAATATATATAAACATATTTTCATGTTGTACTGTACTTAACGGCGCGTCTCAACAGCGTCTCTCTAAAACGCATACTGATCGTATCGTAACTCGCGGCGCGCGCTTCGGCAGCGCCGGCGAACAGCGCGCGTTTACTCAACAGCGCTGCTCAAGCGCGTGGCTATAAAACGCAACTAGAACCCCGAACAAATACGAACGCGCGCGCTTCAGCCGCGCTGTCGAAACGCGTAGCTATAAAACCAGCCATAGAAACAGCGTTTTTGCCGCGGTTTTATAAATTCAAACTTTGATGATTATTAAAGATAAGTCAAATAGCCTAACACCCTCTTTCTGAAAGGTTGATCAATTTAATCTGTTGTTAAATCAACTGATCACGACTGTGATTGGTTGACCAAAAGACTAACAACCAATCACAGCGCTTAACATGAAGTTTGACAGGTGATTAACTAAATTTTGTGTTGATCAACGTTTCTGAAACCAGGGGTTTGCCTTTAACTGTTCCACTGTAGTAAAAAAGCCTTAAAAAGAGAAAAAAAAAAATAACTACACAAACTTACATTAGTATAGTAAAATATTTAGTACTAATGTCAGGTTCCAATATTAAAAAAACGATTATTTTTGCTAACGGATGGTAGAACTTTCTAAAAAAAAACGAAGGAAATTCTACCGTCAGAAAGCAAAATGAATTGTTTTTTTTTAATATAGCAACTGGCCATTAGTCTTTTAATCCAGCCTGGACTCCCAAAATCTTAGTCAGTTACATAACATAAAGATAAGTGTCAATAACCTATTGTTTTTGCCCAGTGATAGTCAACTAGTTTCAAAACTCATTAGTTTAATTAGCAAAGATATTGCAATGAAAGAAAATGTAAAATCGAGTAACTTCTAGACCAAAAATACACTAGGAAAACAAAAGAAGACCATATATCATTATGAAAAGCTAATGATGACACGCGGTTTTACCCGCGTTTGTATTCCCCGTTCCCGTAAGCCATCTTTGATTTCGTCATCCATCATCAGTCATCTTTGATGTCCTTTCTCAGGCTCTAGACTACCTGAGTACCAAATTTTATTCAAATTGGTTCAGTCGTTTTGGCGTTAAAACGCGCGAGAGACAGATAGAGTTACTTTCGAATTTATAATATTAGTAAGTATTTACAAAAGCGGGTTTTAAGTAATTTAATCAATTAACTCGAACTATATCAGTCTATAGCTAGACATAGACACTTCCCAAAAAGTCCTCTCTGTTTTTTCAGTTATTATCTTGATAGACTAACTATAACCCGCGGTTTCACCCGCATAGTTCCTATTCCCATGTATATTTTGTGCTAATCCGGGCTAAATCAAATCCGTTCAATCGTTTAAGTTACATAGATAGACTTTCACATCTATTAGATATTAATATAAAAATGAATGTTTGTATATTTGTGCTATTCATTCCTAAACCAATAATCAGATTGTGATAAAACTTTGGCAGTTCTGAATAAGCCGTAGCCAAAAAAAAATAGTTTTGATGTCAAAAAAATTATTTAACATTGAAACTCTGGGTGTTGCCAGTTCATCATTAGGTAGTAGGATTAGGGCGAAGTCCTGGTCAATGTAAATAATTTCTTTTGAAGGTTTACAGTGCGTAACAGAGGTAGCAAATACCTACATACCACGACAGACATAACGACAGAACAGCCACTGTTCATAGAGGACACTAATATGAATGGGTATTTCAGTGATGCTAGCAACAGTGTTCTGCGACGAGCAGGCGCGCCGAAGGTAAATATCAATTTTGAACCTTAATATCTTATATAATAGTGATTCTTGATCTTATATGATAGTTATATCGGCAAACAACATGAACAATTAAACTTAAACAGAACAGGTGTGATGTGGCCTTAGAGCATTGACAACTGGAGATGCCATACGCTGACGTTCCCCTCGGCCAAAGTATATACCGGCCGCACGATAGAATATACCGTAGCCTTTTGAGAAAACTGACGTATCGTGTATAATTTCATAACAAGAAAATCTATAATAGTGTGCGTAATTTTTATTTGTGTGTCGGAATTAGATCGGTAGTGTCTGTCAGGATACATTTTTGTTTTGCAATAGTGTGTGTATATTTTATTGGTTGCTAGCAAAAGTTGATGAGCTAAGGCACCTTCTGTTGTTAATACAGTAAGGATGTGGCAAACGACTAATAATAATCCTAACTTTACGTGGCACTCAAAAACTTAGCATTTTTCTTACTTCATTTTGCGAGAGGCCAAACCAATAATTTGTCGCGAGTTTTTGGTAACGTAAAAAAAGAATAAAATACGTGTCAACTTTTTGTTTAATTCATATTGTTTGCCGATAATTGTAATCAATGTCCGATTCCTATATTTAAGAAAAGATTCGTTTTGCTTACGGACTTTAAATTATCTATTTTTTTACTTAGAAAATTCTACCGGCCGTACCTATACAAAAAGAATAGTTTTTTAATATAGGAACAGTTTAAAATTATGAAGACTTTTTCGTAGGCCACTTAACAATTTGCAAATAGATTAGGGTAGATTGATCAGTCAGAATGTCAGTCAGTAAGTATACCTAAGGTTATAAGGTTAACATAATGGCGGACGTTTTTATAGGGTGCCTTTTGAGGAGGATTTTCTTGCACTTCATGCATTTTAAGGCTCATTTCCATTTCCTAAATAATGGACCACAAAATTTTTGTTTGGGATCCACTTGGCCATTGAACCTAATATTTTTGAATAATTATTGCATAATGGACATAACAGTTTTGCTTTCGGCCAGGAACCTCCACCGACTTATATGGCGCCTGTGGAAAACCGTCGCAAAACGCCAGCACATATCGCCGTCGTCTCAGACACCTCAGACGACGCGGAAAAAAAACGAAAAAAGCACTCTCACAAGAAACGGAGAAATAAAAGCGGACATACACACAAAAAACACCACTCGAAAGACGATAAACGAAAACATTTTAACAGATTAAGTTCCGTCGAAATGGATAAGAATGTGGTCTCTCTAGAGGACAGTAGCGCACTTGTCAGCAAGTAAAATTGTGCTAAAACCCTTTGATAAATGGCTGTGCATTTTTAAAAGTGACGTTTAGAATTGCGCATTTTTTGACAGCTGTCAAAATTAGCGCGAAATAGGAAAATCTGGTTTGTTCTCTTTTGTCGCTTGTTTTCATAAGCAATTGAAACAAATGAAACAAGGTTGTTAATTATAAGATTCTATAATCAAACGAAAAATGTGTAAATTCAATTTTAAAAGTATAAGGTAGTGTTTCTATAATTCCGATGATTAATTATTTTTTACGGTAAGTAAATATTTTTCAAAATTAACTATTTATTTAACAAAGTTTTAATATTGCAGAAGCGTGTTGTTTTAAAAGTATTAAGCGGAATAAATAGATGCTACCATGTTTTTAACAAATGAATTATCACTGTTTGATTACGAAAGAGACAAAATTAAAAGTAAACTGGGGTGTTTGGGTGGGGGTTTCTAAACAATTATATCTATATTTGAAATTAATTCATTATTATCTACGTTTTTAATGAATATTGCTGTGGTTAGAAATCTACGATAAAATGCCTAGCCATTTATTGATACTTTCTGTAATTAAGAACTATGACTTTTTATAAATAATAAAGTCTTATTTAAATTGTTTTTTTATTATTTTATATTTATCTATACTTGTCCGAAACCACAAATTCCATAGTTTTTTAGTGGGCTTTGACAGATGACATGTCAGTGGCGCCAACTGGTTAGCGCAATGACGATAGCCGCCATTATTTTCCCCGTCGAAATTCTTAGACTTCTTTAGCTCTGGAAAGGCCGGACTTCTACTGGCTAACACCACCAGTCTTTCCACCGTTTGTAAGGTTATCGACATAATTTCCCTAATTTTTGAGGTAACTTAACCCCTTTGTACTGGCAACTCAGAATTTACTTGACAGAGCGCGGGCTCGAACGTGCGGTGTGCACTTTTGTTCTCTTTAAACGAAGCGCACAGATGTAGTCCTGGCTAATGGTTTATACAAGAAATATATCTCACTACTCTAATCTTGGGTGTTTTTCTTACAACTACCATTGCCTGCAATGATACCGCGACCGTTTACACGATTAAAAGTTACCATTAAATACGTACATAGTAATACGCAAAAAGGTTTATAGAAAACCAATATCTCGATCAGTTTTCGACTGGCTATAATATCAGGGGAGTGACTCTTGAATGAATTTTAATTCCAATACAATGCCAATGCTAAATTGTTATTCATTTAGCAGGCACACAAACTACACACAGTGCCAAAATTAATTGTCAGATTTTTGTATTTAAACTACAATGATGACATGAGTATACTTGGAATATTAAGAAAAATGAATCTAGTGTCCGCTAAACTAATATCAATTTTGCATTGGCATTGTATTAGTATTAAAATTAAATTGAAGAGTAGGCACAGTTCACGACGGCTTCTCTCAACAGAGTTTAGCCATCTGCGCAGAAGATATTTCAGTGAACCAGTTAGGTCTATCTATTTCTCTTTCACTCTTTAAGTACGATGTGCCGGCACTCCGACACGAATGAGGGACATCAGGCGCAGTACCAACGACTTTACCTACATGCTTTCCGCGGGCCGGAGGGAGTTGATTTTTTTTTTATTGGCTATCCTCAGATCAACTGAGGCAAATGCTTTTAACCCGAAGGTAGAGGTGTTCTGTTGATATAATCGATAGGTCATACTATACTAATTTGGTTAACTGGTTAGTAGACACGAGTCTTCCCTTAATGAAGGAATTATTTATTTATCTATTTAATAATTTATGTACACACAATATCGTAAGAAACAACATAATAGAACGTATGTTGCTGTACAAGTTGTTTGTAATCTATACTAATATTTACATTATAAAGCTGAAGAGTTTATTTGTTTGTTTGAACGCGCTAATCTCAGGAACTTCTGGTCCGATTTGAAAAATTCTTTTAGTGTTGGATAGCCCATTTATTGAGGAAGGCTATAAGCTGGAGCGGAGCATAAATGAAAAATGTTGCAAAAAATGAAAAACCGTTGAAACTAAAACACGCGGACAAAGTTGCGGGGGTCAGCTAGTTAAATATATTATGCCGACAAAACATGGTTTATCTGCCTATGAGAAATCGTGAGTATGACTTACCTACTACAAACATACAAAATAAGCGATGAAATCAAAGTTTTCAATAGGTTATGAAAGATACCCGACGATTTAATATATTTAAAATAGGTTATTAAGTCTATATTGAATGTATTCGATAATTATAGAGAACTACGACAGCGAGTGATTCACGGTTCACCATACTAAAACACCATACTAATTTCATATTATGACATGTAGAATATACCTTGTTTGTAAGTTATAGGAGCTTGTAGGTAAGTTAGTATACCTACTTACCTGCCTGTTTATTTTCATGAATATTCAGAACATTGTGCAGAACGGAATTTATCTACACGAGAATAATACATAGATTAAACAACACATTCAATTTCGTAAATAAAAGCCGTCATTAATAACATTACCCACTTAGCTCGACAGAATTGATATTCGACATAGTATTTTTAGAATAGAACGAGACATCCTATCTGGTATATATACAAGAGTGACAGAGCTGGGTATAGATTGTTGATGTGAAATGCAATGTAGTTATTGCATCGGTAGAATAATGTTTATGCCAGAGAATGTGTAAAAGTACAACTGGAACGCGATTTGGGTTGCCAAGTTAGAGAATATCCCTCAATAATAGGTTGTTATTTTCTTAATCGAGTAAGAATGTAAATGTACTATATAAATAATATAAATTATGTAATCAAGCCTATGCCCAGCAGTGGGCGTCTAATGGCTGAAATGATGATGATGAATCAAAACTGTTATTTTAAATGCATTTAGGGCATATGGACACGAAAATCTGTGAACACGCAAATTCGCCAACGTCGCTAACGTCGGTGACTAGCTACAACCTAATTGATTACCGAGGTTTTAACTATTTCTTATTCAGTTTAAATCGCAAACGTTTACAACAGCTGGAGAAAGAAAACCTTTTTTATCCTCTTTATTAACAAAACATTAAGAAACAATTTATTGATCTAGGGTAAAATAAAGATATAAATGACACATAATAATAAGGAAAAATATTTACCTTTCTGGCAACCCAGTCCGCAGCTGATGAAGGACGTCTTTGCTTTGTCGGTCTGCGAAAAATCAAATAAAATTTTCCTCCATACTTGTTTTGTGGTGCGCTTCGCACATATATTGTTGGTGAAAATAAGTGCTTTGAAACATACATTGTGGCCAAGGTAACGCCTTACCCGAGCATGAGTTATTCCGGAAGGAATAAGTTTGAGGTAAGCAGTGCACTAATCAATATAATGTCATTGTTTGTGTTTTCGTTATGATAAAACAGCTGACATGGGTGTTACGGGCTTTTTTCTTTGTTCTAATATCATGTATAATCCTTTCATAGGTCCTTAAAATGAATATACATTGATTTTGAACTATATTTTCGTGTAGAGATAGGCAGAGAGAATCTATTTTTGAAATTCCTAAAGTCGCGATCTACGTAATCTTGTGGTATGAGTGTATGAGTTCTAACATGTCGGTATTATTTGTGTTTTTAAATTTAATCGCATGCGGTAGAGGTTCTCATGTTTTTCTTTGTTAGGTCAGTGTAAATGACCTCAGACGCGCGGGCACTCAACCCGTGAATTGCCTGTATACCGTTATAATGATTGTTTTGTTAATATAAAAACGTATTTTTAATGACGCGCGTGTTAACTTTTCCGGATTTATCGTGTTTACCTTTGCCTGTCTAAAAATGGCGAAAGCGTGAGCGTAAGGCAGAGAAATTAAAGTCCAAGCTTTTCTTAAAAAAAAAAAGTTTAGCGGGAAAAATAAAATACGTCACTTTTTTATGCGCAATATTTTCTTTAGTTTTGATTTAGTTCACAATGTATTGTTATTGTATACAAAATGTGTAAAGCTATTGCTTTCTGTTTTTATCTATTAGATAAAAATAATCTAATCATCTTTCAATCCATGCTTAGTAATGTAAACAATAATGTTCAAAACAGAATTAATTTGTATAATGTAAATTGCACTTTGCATAGTTATCTAGCCATTTATATGAAGTAACTAGCATTAGTACCTATGTATTTAAAAACAGTTCAATGTCAGCAGAAGTCTTTATAATTGAATTAAAAGTGAACAAACATATTTAAATTTAACAGTTATTGATAAAAATCCCTTATCACTGTTTTGTTAATTAGATTTAGGTTCAATGACCAAAATATTCATATGCACAACTTTGCAGGTGTAAACCTAGACTACCTACTAATTATTTTGTTTACTCCTTAATATATATAAAAAATATCTTTAAATATAAGTACCGCGTGTTGTAGTTTCAACGGTTTTTCATTTTTGCAACATTTTTCATTTATGCTTCGCTCCTTTTGGTCTTAGCGTAATGTTATGTAACTTATAGCCTTCTTCAATAAATGGGCTATCCAACACTGAAATCATTTTTCAAATCGGAACAGTAGTTCCTGAGATTAGCGCATTCAAACAAACAAACTCTTTATAAGCTTTATATATTAGTACTAGCTGTCCCCCGCGACTTTGTTCGCGTGTTTTAGTTTCAACGGTTTTCATTTTTGCAACATTTTTCATTTATGCTCCGCTCCTATTGGTCGTAGCGTGATGTTATATAGCCTACAGCCTTCCTCAATAAACGGACTATCCAATACAAAAAGAATTTTTAAATTCGAACCAGTAGTTCCTGAGATTAGCGCGTTCAAACAAACAAACAAACTCTTCAGCTTTATAATATTAGTATAGATTGATTAAAACAAAACAAATAGTATACATTTTAATATATAAAATAAAGTCTACCGCTTATGGAACAGGGTCCAAGCTGATGTGGATAGGGCCCCAGAGAGAGAGACTTCCTCACAATTTGCACCGTTGCGAATTACAGCTTTCTGAATAAAGCCCTTGAAATAGATGCCTAACGAGAGCCACTTGAGGCCAACTAATTATTATTATTAAGTTCCTTTGCTGGCAGAGGTATCTCCACTCTGTTCTGTCTCCTCTATAATTTCGCAACTATAGGCCGGTCTACCAGACTAATTAATCATTTTATTACTAATAGGACTTCATGCACCTATGGTTGCTAAATCTTGAAACCAAAAAGCTTGACCCGACGTTTTAATGGAAAGGCCAAACATGTTTAATTTTTTTTTGCCCTAATAGTTACATGACACAAACATTTCATTTTCAAGTAAGACAATATTTATTATCATTTACTATAAATCTTAAGGAAATTTCAATTTGATGAAACAACAACTAATAATAAAATTTAAAAAGCTGGACATTCTGTTGGACTTTGTCTAATTTGGCCAGACACTTAACCAAAATGCCTGAATGTATCTGGCTTTATCCGGACATCTGGCAACCCTACAAGCTCCTATATTTAATTTCTTAAATTATATAATGTATTTTGTACACCATTTTTACCACTACTATAGGTATATTTTATGTATAGTTCAATTCAAACTTAATGGCGGCTGTGAAGTTCGCTAAACGCTGCGCAGTACCTCGCCCCGCACCCCCGCTGGCGCAAAAGTTTGGTACTGCGCAGCGACTCGACTCGTGTTCACAGCCGCCATTAAGTTTGCATCGTACTGTACCTACCTACTAAAATTTGCCCTGGTTTGACAAACAAAGCCATTTAAATTTATAGGTATATTTAATTAAAAAATGGCTAAGTAAGAAACGGTAATACAATATTTTGTTTTTTCATTTTATTTTAAAACATTATTTTAATATTCATTGCCATTATTTATTTAAATTAGCTACACTGTATGATAAAAGCGGGAAATATTAATTAAGGTAATGCATAGCAGATAAGAATATTGTGTTTATTGATTGGAAAACATATAAATATTATGTTTAATGAACTGTTTTAATGAACTAGCTAATTATAACCAGTTTCTGGTTTGAAAGCAAGCGTTTTATGTCTGTTTCAATGTCACATAGATAACGTTCGAATAATAAAGGTAAACCACGCCGACCGAGGTTGGATTTCGGATGGGTGACCATGTATTTACACGCCTCTGTACCTCGACTAAATAATTAAATAGCCGCCGTGACCGAAACTTGATTACGACATCGTTAAGTACACGTAAAAGTAAAAAAAAAAGACTAATAAAAAATACCAACTAAATCGATTTTGATAAAATTTATATGGCCTCTGAGGTACGAGCGATCATAAAAAAAACAAGGTGCGTAGGTCGAAATATAAATTATTAATTAAAATATGAAGTTAGAACGAGCAACATCAACTGTCAAGACGAATACCACCTCAGTCTGCCCGTGATCATGACACCTGCAAAGGCGTCGAAACGTCGGGAACTAAAATAATATAATATAATATAATATCTTGAGACATCTCACACACGGTCATCTGATCCCAAACTAGGTAGAGCCTGTGCTATGGCAACCAGACAACTGATAAACATACTTATATATTTCTAAATACATACATATTATAGGTAAATTACACAGAACATAAATTACATAGAACAAATGATCGTGCTCATCACACAAAGATTCGTCCTGGGTGGGAATCGAACCCACGACCTCCGGTTTAGCAGTCAGGGCCACTAACCACTAGACCAACAGGCCCGTCATCTAAATACAAACCGCGATAGAATAAAAAGCAGTTTTATTAAAAAAAAAAAATAATTGTGCAATTGATTGATAATACGGAAAAACTTCCGATACTTAAACTGGTATAAGTCTAGAATGACTTCCCTTTTCTCAGGGCCCGTCCTTGGCCCTCCCCTGTAAATTTTAACCAAGTCTAAAACAAAAGGTCATGTAAACGCTCAGCACTTTATACATGGTGTTACCAAAAGGTTATATCTATCAAAAAGGGGTAAAGAGTACATCTGGTATATAAGTCATTTCAGCTCAACGTGACGTCATAAACCCTACCCCAGAACTTTGATTCACTTTATCTCCTAAGTTTATAATTATACTAGCTGTCCCCCGCGACTTTGTCCGCGTGTTTTAGATTCAACGGTTTTTCATTTTTGCAACATTTTTCATTTATGCTCCGCTACTATTGGTCGTAGCGTGATGTTATATAGCCTATAACCTTCCTCAATAAACGGACTATCCAACACAAAAATAATTATTCAATTCGAACCAGTAGTTCCTGAGATTAGCGCGTTCAAACAAACAAACAAATTCTTCAGCTTTATAATATTAGTATAGATTAAACAAATAAAAAAATATTGTCTTATTCATAATTTTTTTATTATCTAATTTACGGACTTAATAGATTTTTACTTTTCATACCCAATCAACATTCCTATTGTGTCAATAAATTGGGTAATTATTTATTTAATTAACTCATTTTGAGCTAACATTTTGTCAACCAAATGTAGTCTTAACCCCTTTTGGATAGATGTAACCTTTCGGTTACACCTTGTATAATGAACACTGAAAACTGATTATATCAGAGAATGCAGCGGTATTTTACAGTAGTTTCTTCAGCAATGAAATATGTTACATAATCTTCTCACAAACTTGGCACAGAAGCTCTGTATCGATCGGTTATTTTTGTATAACTTCGTTAATGCGTTTTTCGAACAGACCTAAGTAGGTTGGAAATGCAATTATTAAATTTCATTACAATGGTGGTAGATGAAGAAATGGGGCAGATATAAGTACCTATGGGGTAAATGACTGGGTATAAAAAATCTAAATATAATTAGTCCGTCAGTTAGACAATAAAAAAATATTAGACACGTATTTTTTTTTTATTTAACGTTACCAAAACCTAACTATACATTGATTTAAAATGTCGCTTGACTTTACAATGTCGTGTATTTTGTTGACAAGCATAATGTCATTAGCCCCCACTCCTGAACTTTGATTCGGTATATCAACTTAGTGATTTCAGATTTGGAAAATAAAAAAAAAAATACGTGTCTAATATTTATTTTTTTTCTATCTGACTGACTAATTGGATTTTGACTGTTTATACTCAGTTATTTACCTCATAGGCAGTTATACCAGCTTTTATCTGCTCCCCTGTGGAGTAAAACATCTTGTCACACAGAAGTGCCATTTCTTTTGAGAAGGAACGATCATTGATCACTACGCTTCGCTCAATGCGAGTTAGCTATCATAGATTTCTTCACGATTTTTTTCCATTATTGGTAAGGCAATGCTCTCGTAAATAGATGAAGCTTTATTTCTTTACGGTATGGGCACATGTGAGAGCTCACGTCGTGTAAATTGTCTTAACAAGGATGGTTACCGATATAGACCACAACCACATACTTAGGTAGATTCTTTGATTTATAATCGAACAGAAGAATAACCTATAAACTTTCTTGCCGATTCTTCTCCATTTTCTAATGGAGAAGAATCGGCAAGAAAGTTTATAGGTTATTCTTCTCAAAAAGGCCCTTAAGAAAAGTTAAACCTTAATGACTCTACCTACCGCGCACCTAGAGTCATTAAGGTTTAAAGTTTCTTAAGAGCCTTTTTGAGATTTATAAGAAATATCTTTTGATTTTATTTGATTTGAACAGAACCCTAAGGTGTCTTTAAAAACATCTCGAGACAGAATTGATTCTTCCAAAAAAAACTTAACTCGTTTTATAAAAAAATAAATTGATTATAAATCAATTAGAAATATCTCAGAGCCATTCCATGTTTTCTTGAATAGTTTTTGCTGGATATAACAGGTTCAGTTGTTAGCCAATCTACCTTATATGTGGGTAACTCTATTGGACCAATTTATTCCGCTTCGCTAGAGAACGCATCGGGATATGAGATCTAGTTAGAACTCGATGATAGCTAGGCCAACACACAAACTGTTATTTGTACGTATCTTAGAAATGAGGCTTATGAACTAAGGTATTAAAATTTATAAGCGATAGGATAAGAACTATATAACACTAGCTGTTTCCCGCGGCTCTGCTTGCGTGAATGTCGGTTATTGCGGAAAAAAGTAGCCTATGTCCTTTCTCAGGCTCTAGATTATCTGTGTACAAAATTTCGTTTAAATCAGTGCTGTAGTTTTGGCGTGAAAGCGCGACAGACAGACATACAGAGTTACTTTCGCATTTATAATATTAGTAAGGATCTTAGTTCGTGTATAATTTTACGCATCGCATTTGTTGCAAATAGACGTTTTCTCTTTTTTTCAAAGGCTGGCATTGCATAAACGTGTTCCTTATAATATAATTTTACTATTATGTTGATGAGTTTTTATTTAACTGTTTTTTTTTGTATAATAACTTTCGTGTGGAGTATTCATAATTATTTGGGAGTATTACGGGTTTACTTATACACATTATCGGGATCGCCCGACTAGTTTCAGACTCAATAGAAGTCCCTAATCATGAGATGACGCGGCGGCGGTGGTGTCGCGACTCGAACTATTTAAATCATGTTTATTAATCAATGTATTTTCTTAACAGATCGCTCGGTTTTCGGGCGAGGATGACTACCATATAAATAGGAAATTGCCGAAGGAACTGCTCCTGAGGATACTCTCTTACCTCGACGTGGTCTCCCTATGTAGGTGTGCACAGGTAAAGATTTTTTTATTTTTTTGTAAAAAGATGTGTACAACATCACATACATTGCTCTGAACCCAAAGTAAGTAGCTATAGCACCTTGTGTTATGGAATCAAAGACAACGAAGGAGTGGAGTGGTATACACGTCGGTTTTCAAGGTGTCGCCAGCTCTGAGGTCCCTGTTAATCCCCGGACGAGTCAATGTAGAAAACCACTATTATTCATTGTCTCGTGTCTGGGTGTTTGAGCTCTGAGGTCCCGAGTTGGATCCCCGAACGGGTCAATGCCAATGTAGAAAAACCAGTTTTCTACATTGTCTCGTGCCTGGCTGTTTGTGGTACCTTTCGTTGTCTCTGATTACATAACACAAGTGCTTTAGCTACTTACTTTGGGTCAGAGCAATGTATGTGATGATGCCTGGTTATTTATATTTAATTACATTAGTCACATGGATATTAACCTAACAAACAACGATATTTATCTAAATGTAGCGAAAAACTGCATTTAGATAGTCGTAGTAAAATTACTATGCTGTATTTGCGACATCTTATCTATAATGTTTTATTTCTGCGCATTAATTGATTACTGCATACTGCGTACTAAACAGCTTCACTGCAAACAGTGTATTGTTATTTTGTTGTATTTGTTTAAAATAAGGACGCGTTTAAAAAATTTACAGCCACAGAATAGAACTACTTCATTGACACGGGTCACACACACAAGTGTAGGAACGGTTTGCTGCGGTAATTAAAGTCAAGATTTTTTTCTTTTATCTTTATTATACACTAGCTGTCCCCCGCGACTTTGTTCGCGTGTTTTAGTTTCAACGCTTTTTCATTTTTGCAACATTTTTCATTTATGCTCCGCTCCTATTGGTCGTAGCGTGATGTTTTATAGCCTATAGCCTTCCTCAATAAACGGACTATCCAACACAAAAAGAATTATTCAATTCGAATCAGTAGTTCCTGAGATTAGCGCGTTCAAACAAACAAATAAACAAACAAACAAACAAACAAACAAACTCTTCAGCTTTATAATATTAGTATAGATTTCTGTTCATATTTTTTCTAAATAATACTTAGATACAAATACCTACTTCACTGAAGAATAGGCACTGGAAGCCTATTACTGGTGACATGTGAGATGGTTTCATTAGTTATGATGAAACCTTACCTCCTTACTTGATGGACTGACCTGAGCGTGTGTACTCTGGTGACTGCTTCTGGAAATCTTCGACGACTACAACAAGGCGTTCCGAGTTTCTTCTTATTTTGTTGGTTATGATGAGACCTAACCTCCTGACTAGATGGAGTGACCTGAGAGTGCGCTTTGGTGTCTGCTACTGGATTTCCTCGACGCGTAGAACTATGTATGCTCTGTTCTTTGGGCTCGTTTTGTTAGTTATGATAAAATCTTACATCCGTATTTGATGCAGTGACCTAAAGGAAAATGTACTCTGAATAAAAAACGACGTAATCAAAATACTTCCAAATCAAATATCCAAAATGTAGTGATTCGTAGCAAGTCAAAATCTACAGTAAGTCAAAATATGTAGCAAGTCAAAATTCGTAGCAAGTTAAAAATCCTTAGAAAGTCAAAATCTGAAGCCAGTCAAAATCCGTAGTAAGTATAAAATCCGTAGCAAGTCAAAATCTGAAGCCAGTCAAAATCCGTAGTAAAAAATCCGTAGCACGTCAAAAATCCATAGAAAGCCAAAATCCGTAGCAAGTCAAAAATCCATAGCAAGTAAAAGTCCGTAGCAATTAAAATCCGTAGCAAGAAAAATTCGTAGCAAGTCAAAATCCGACGCAAGTGAAAATGCGTAGCAAGTCAAAATTCGTAGCAAGACAAAATCCATAGCAAGTAAAAATCCGTAGCAAGTCAAAAATCCATAGGAAGTAAAAATCCTTAACAATTAAAAATCTGTAGAAAGCAAAATTCGTAGCAAGTCGAATTCCGTAGCAAGTCAAAATTCGTAGCAAGTCAAAATCCTTAGTAAAAACTCAGTAGCAAGCAAAATTCGTAGCAAGTCAAAATTCCATAGCAAGTAAAACTCCGTAGCAATAAAAAATCTGTAACAAGTCAAAATTCGTAGCAAGTCAAAATCCATAGCAAGTATAAATCCGTAGCAAGTCAAAATCTGGAGTAAGTCAAAATCCGACGCAAGTCAAAATTTGTTGCAAGTAAAAATCATAAGGAAAATATCCGTAGCAAGTCAAAATCTGTAGACAGTCAAATCTGTAGAAATCAAAATCCGTAGTAAGTCAAATCCGTAGTAAGTCAAATCCGTAGCAAGTCAAAATCTGTAGCAAGTTAAAATCCGAAGCAAGTCAAAATTCGTACAACTCAAAAATCCGTAGCAAGTCAGTTCGTAGTAAGTCAAACTCCATAGCAATGTCATATCTTCAGCAGTTAAAATCTTTAGAAAATCAAAATCCGTGGCAAGTCAAAATCCGAAGCAAGTCAAAATTCGTAAACTCAAAAATCCATAGCAAGTCGCAATCCGTAGCAATGTCAAAACTTCAGCAAGTTAAAATCTGTAGCAAGTCAAAATCCGTAGCAAGTCAAAATTCGTAGCAATGTCGAAACTTCAGCAAGTTAAAATCCGTAGCAAGTCAAATCCGTAGCAAGTCAGATTCCGAAGCAAGTCAAAATTTGAAGCGTCAAAATCCGTAGCAAATCAAAAATCGTTGCAAGTCCAAATCTGTAGAAAGTCGAAATCCGAAGCAAGTCATAATTCGTAGCATGTCAAAATCCGTAGCAAGTCAGTTCGTAGCAAGTCAAAATCCGTAGCAAAGTCGAAACTTCAGCAAGTTAAAATCCGTAGCAAGTCAAAATCCGTAGCAAGTCAAAATCCGAAGCTAGCAAAATTCGTAGCAAGTCAAAATCCGTAGCAAGTCAAAATCCGTAGCAAGTCAAATCCGTAGCAAGTCAGATTCCGAGCAAGTCAAAATTTGAAGCGTCAAAATCCGTAGCAAATTAAAAATCGTTGCAAGTCCAAATCTGTAGAAAGTCGAAATCCGAAGCAAGTCATAATTCGTAGCATGTCAAAATCCGTAGCAAGTCAGTTCGTAGCAAGTCAAAATCCGTAGCAATGTCGAAACTTCAGCAAGTTAAAATCCGTAGCAAGTCAAAATCCGTAGCAAGTCAAAATCCCAAGCTAGCAAAATTCGTAGCAAGTCAAAATCTCTAGCAATGTCAAAACTTCAGCAAGTCCAAATCCGTAGCATGTCAAATCCGAAGCAAGTCAAAATTCGTAGCATGTCAAAATCCGTAGCAAGTTAGTTCGTAGCAAGTCAAAATCCGTAGCAATGTCGAAACTTCATCAAGTTAAAATCCGTAGCCAGTCAAATCCATAGCAAGTCAAAATCCGTAGCAAGTTAAAATCCGTAGTAACTCAAAAGCCGTAGCAATGTCAAAACTTCAAGTCAAAATTTGAAGCGTCAAAATCCGTATCAAATCAAAATTCGTTGCGAGTCCAAATCTGTAGAAAGTCGAAATCCGAAGCAAGTCAAAACTTCAGCAAGTCAAAATCCGTAGCATGTCAAATCCGAAGCAAGTCAAAATTCGTAGCATGTCAAATCCGAAGCAAGTCAAAATTCGTAGCATGTCAAAATCCGTAGCAAGTTAGTTCGTAGCAAGTCAAAATCCGTAACAAGTTAGTTCGTAGCAAGTCAAAATCCGTAGCAATGTCGAAACTTCATCAAGTTAAAATCCGTAGCCAGTCAAATCCATAGCAAGTCAAAATCCGTAGCAAGTTAAAATCCGTAGTAACTCAAAAGCCGTAGCAATGTCAAAACTTCAGCAAGTCCAAATCTGTAGAAAGTCGAAATCCGAAGCAAGTCAAAATTCTTAGCAAGTCAAAATTCTCAGCAAGTCAGAATCCGAAGCTAGCAAAATTCGTAGCAAGTCTAAATCCGTAGCAAGTCAAAATTCGTTGCAAGTACAAATCTGTAGAAAGTCGAAATCCGAAGCAAGTCATAATTCGTAGCATGTCGAAATCCGTAGCAAGTCAGTTCGTAGCAAGTCAAAATCCGTAGCAATGTCGAAACTTCAGCAAGTTAAAATCCGTAGCAAGTCAAAATCCGTAGCAAGTCAAAATCCGAAGCTAGCAAAATTCGTAGCAAGTCAAAATCTGTAGAAAGTCGAAATCCGAAGCACGTAAAAATTCGTAGCAAGTCAAAATCTGTACTAGTCAAAATCTGTAGCAAGTCAAAATCCGTAGCATGTCAAATCTGTAGCAAGTCAAATCCGTGGCAAGTCAAATCCGT